>JAMZAV010000002.1:3012527-3615033 GCA_024449915.1 Sweltsa coloradensis | reverse complement strand
AACCTTGCAAGGTTAGCAGCCAACCTAGTAAATGGCCTTCAAAAAAACAGCTAAGTCCATTAATTGGGTCATGAAGGGTTAAGGATTATTGAAAGTGCTGGTCATGTTGCTCTGTCTACACTTGTCGGTCAAGTTTTCCTTCAATAGACTGTCTAAATGAAAAGTGTGGTCCACACTTTTCATATAGACAGGTCCATTGAAGAAAAACCTTGACAAGTGTAAACATAGCAAGCAATAGATGACCAACACTTCCAATAGCTGAACATGAAAGGTTATGGAGATGACCCAGCAGGCTATGGAGCAAGGCTGTCAATATAGAGCCTTGAAAAAGTAGACTATCTCCATAAACTACTAGGTCATCTGCAAAATGAGAAAAGGATTAGTGCAACTGCTTATAATCTAGAAAGGGAAGAGAGTTAATGGTGTGCTAAGAAGTACAAATCAAGGTAACACAACAACAGCATGAGTTCAAGAACATATATTGTGAGCAACAATGACATATGTAACATTCAGAAAGTAGACTATGTCCACGGCCTTGAAAATGCAGAGTGTTATGGATTAGGCTGTAGAGTTCTCACGTGAAACTGGTTTCTATTCAAAGAGGAGCTGATGTCTGCATTGTAGGCGAGTCCAGTAATGTTGGATGAACTGTTGTCTGCGTTGTAGTTGACCACAACCACAATAACCTGGAACATACAATGTCAAACACTCAACCATTGAAGATTCAAGCTGCAAGTTACATTCCTCAACAAATAGAAATGCGCATTCTCCGTAAACATCGCGAAATGCATGCATTTTTATTTGTCAAGGAATGTGCGTTTGAACCGAGTCAAGTCAGCCAGCCAGTTGTAGTCATCCTGCTTGCAGCATTATTCCTCCTGTACACAGACTTATAGAGACAGTTCACATAAAGCATGAGAATCAAAAGAGTTTCAACAAAGATCCACCATTTTGTTGAGCTTCTTACTAAACACAGCTGCATATTAAGTGGACCTTGTATGTTAGTTTTGTATCTAATGTTACTTCACTATGGTGTTACTCAACTCACATTCGATGGAGGCCTAATGGATTGCAAATTTTGCAATCAACAGTAATATGACAGTTATTTAAATATAACCGTAATTTGAGTGTTTATAATTTTCACTCATTTTGCAGCATTAATGTCCCCCCACCCACTTACTACAATCAAACCCCGTCTAAACCTACAAAATGTTGATAATTTATTAGATTATCTGGCTATGCTATCTACTCTATTATTGCTACTTGCTTGAGCTACTATAACGAGTGTTTAAACTTCAATTGTTATTTTCAAAAGTGTTTGTGTACGTCTGTTGAGTGTGTGTCTTGTAGTTAAAATCAGCCTGTCTGGGACTCGCAATGAGTAGGCTAGATCCCTAGTCTCCAATACGTTCGCACAGGCGCGAGCGTAGCAAATTGAAGCGTCAATCTGCCCTATTCAAGGTGGCGATTTGGCGTTATAATTTATGCTTTACATTATGTTTTAAATAAAATAAATAAATTGTATTTAGAGCCTACCCACTCAGTTATATAACTGATTTTCAGATGCAATTAAGTATTTTTCTGGATTGTTTGATATGGTTTTAGCTTGTGCAGCATGGGAGTGCACAAACAGAAACAATAAGAAGTTATTGCATAAGGGAATTTAGTAATCATTTGGTGTTAATGGCTAAATGCTCAGCTGTCAATCTGACAGCCATCTTGAAAAATATTTGGGCTACAAATCGCTCCTATCTAAGACGATTATCTATCTATCTATCTATCTATCTATCTATCTATCTATCTATCTATCTATCTATCTATCTATCTATCTATCTATCTATCTATCTATTCAAGATGGCTTCAAAATTTTCATGGAAGTGGACCAATGACTGTGGATCTATTCTACTATAGATGTTGAATATCATTGGGTACTCGAACCCAGATCATCTGGCTAGGCTATTTACTCTATTGTTGCTTGAGCTACTATAATGAGTGTTTAAACTTCCATTGTTATTTTCCAAAGTGCTCGTGTACGTCTGGTGAGAGTGTGTTTTGTAGTTGAATGTCAGCCTGTCTGGGACTCGAACCTAGATCATCAGGCTATATACTCTATTGTTCGATGGAGTAGTCGTGTACTTGCCAGAAATTCTCAATTATGACATGGTGGATGTGAGAGGACCTCTTAACAAGAGTGTGGGGCAATTTTATAGAAGGCGGAGGCCTAGTGTCTGTTTTTGTTGTTTCTTTGTTTTTCTATCAATAGTGCCTTGTCGTGCTTTATATTTATGTAAAAGTTTTTGTTTCGATTACTTGTTTTATGAAAATAGTCCACACAGTTGGGATGAAATGTCAAAACATTACAAAAAAAAATCGACGGCGCGAAATGACCCGACCAGTTTATCGTAATTACAAGATTATTTAACAATATTCACCTAAACTATTTTTCATCACTCCTTATTTCATAGTAATAGATCAATCCATTTATTTGGTTATTTTGTTGCTGTTTTTTTTTTGTTGTTAATTTTTAACTTTGTGGAAATGTAAAAATGTGAGTCATTTTCTTTTATGTTTCTCAAAAAACACACCAAGTCACATTTTTGCATTTCCACAAAGTTTAAAATATAACTATGCCATACATGGATTGGTTTGTTATTATCAAAGGAGTGATGAAAAATAAATTTTGCACTAATTGTAATTGTTTATAAAACAAAGTATTGGTATTTACACAAAATTACGGTTTAAAAGCAAAAGAAACGTGGGTTTGAACCAAGTACAATCCGAGTATACTCCCGAGTACACTGAACAACTTTGATGAAAAATGCATTTACAGCAATCAATCATCCCAATGATAAGCCCACAACAATTCCGAAACGTCCTCACACACAACTAAGAGTAGAATCGTTGTTGCAAAATCACCCACTTCACACCTTTCAATTAAAGGTAGGCCTACCGTAGATATTGCCAGCAAACTTTGAAAAGACTAGCCTTTTAGTTGATGCATGCTCACGAAAAACACATTCACTGTACAAGTATAGCCTTTTTGGTGACACTCTCAATAAACTCAAGTCTTCTCAAATTTTCCTATCAATATCTAACTTGAAAATGTGTATGCTCACATTTTGCCTATGATGCTATCATGCTAGATCTAGTCAACCAGTCTCGAGACAAGCCTCTCTTTCCTTCATGCCATCAGACGTCTGTCATGTTCACCATTTCCACACAATCTGCAGGAACTGGTTTCAAACACTCATATTTAGTGCATATACTTCCCCAGCAGGTTAAGTTGTGTTTTTAACCTGAACTGTGCTGTTTCTGTTTGTCTATCATATTCATATCTCATATTGTTGGATCTCTTAGGCTGCGTGGTGTACTCTACTCCTGCCATAGTTTGACCTATTCCTGTCTAGTTTTCTTGGAAGCTGCAGCATTTACATGGGCTTTAACTGAATAGCGTAAGTTACGATTAGCCTGTGTGTGGCGTCATTGCGCAGACCCGCACGCGCATGTCTCGTTCCCTGCAGACAACAACCAGGACGATGTCTGCAATCCCATTTAAAACCATGCAGAACAGCAGTCGGAATTTTGTTTGTTCACATCTTAAATTGCAGATGATTGAACTTTTTGGATATTTTTATAAGTTACATTCTGTAAGGATCAAGTGAGCTTGTGAAACCATTTTACGTGAGAAACTAGCTATTGTATAGGTTTATCTCTACATTTAAAACCCCCTATTTTCAATGTTGAGCATAGGCATTTTGAAAAGCTTGTCTGCATCTGTCACCAAGTTCAAGCGAACTCTCAACAGGTAGCGCTAGCTTAGGATTCTAAATATAGAATCGTAACTAACGCTATTGTAAGTTTACGGTTTGCTATGTTGTAGCATTTTGCTTCTTTTCTTCGCTAAGAAGTCCGCTTTCTCATTACCGTATACATAACAGTGTGATGGTACCCACTGTAGCTTAATTATTGTTCGCATTGTTCAGTCTTAGGATTTGTAGTTTGCACTGCCTTACCGCAGAATTCACCACTTCCTTGTTGACTATGGCTTGTATTACTGCTTTTGAGTCTGTTAAAATTACTATTTTATCACTGCGACAGTCTTTATCTTTGTACAGGGCTTAGCAGTCAACTCTCCATCATAGAAGCTACAATTTTTCCTACAGAGTGAGATTCTTCTAATTCTCTGCAATATACGCCTGCCCCAGCTTGGCCTCCACCTGGGGTAGCCGAGCCATCTAATGTGTAGATGTGTAGCCAATACGTTTCCAGGTAGTTCTTATGTATGCGAGTTATTGTCAGATTTCCTCGTCTATGTAGGATGCCTTTGTACTACCCAGTACATCCACCGTCAGTTCGTGAAGGACGTCTAGTATGGCAATGTTTATATTAGGTAGGGGGATGTTTTCTCTCTGTGTGTTTCAATTGCTGATAGACCTTCCTTCACCTCTTTCACTGCTGTAATAAAAATGTTTTTTAAGTCTTGAGATGTTCATGGGGTTCTCTGTCCCATTCCAGCCGGTCTTATCAGCTTCTCATACAGGCACGCTGCACTGTTACTTCTGGCCTCCAGAGGTGGTATGTTAGTTCTAGCTTTCATGGCCACAATTGAAGTCAACTTAATACCTCCTTTGATTATTCTAGAGCTTGATTTTGTACCCTGTCCAGTACATCTGTGGCTCTTTTGGTCGACATTATAAGTAGAGAATTGTCATATTCTAGAAGAGGTTGCACGTATGTTTTATAAGCTACCTATGTGGTTTTTCTGCGACAGTCTTTAACTTTGGACAGGGCTTAGCAGTCAACTCTCCATCATAGAAGCTACAATTTTTCCTACAGAGTGAGATTCTTCTAATTCTCTGCAATATACGCCTGCCCCAGCTTGGCCTCCACCTGGGGTAGCCGAGCCATCTAATGTGTAGATGTGTAGCCAATACGTTTCCAGGTAGTTCTTATGTATGCGAGTTATTGTCAGATTTCCTCGTCTATGTAGGATGCCTTTGTACTACCCAGTACATCCACCGTCAGTTCATGAAGGACGTCTAGTATGGCAATGGGTTATATTAGGTAGGGGGATGTTTTCTCTCTGTGTGTTTCAATTGCTGATAGACCTTCCTTCACCTCTTTCACTGCTGTAATAAAAATGTTTTTTAAGTCTTGATATGTTCATGGGGTTCTCTGTCCCATTCCAGCCGGTCTTATCAGCTTCTCATACAGGCACGCTGCACTGTTACTTCTGGCCTCCAGAGGTGGTATGTTAGTTCTAGCTTTCATGGCCACAATTGAAGTCAACTTAATACCTCCTTTGATTATTCTAGAGCTTGATTTTGTACCCTGTCCAGTACATCTGTGGCTCTTTTGGTCGACATTATAAGTAGAGAATTGTCATTCTAAAAGAGGTTGCACGTATGTTTTATAAGCTACCTATGTGGTTTTTAGGGTATTCTTGTTTGCCCCCCATTGCACACCAGCAACTCTCTTAATCAATCTCAGTTCTCTTCCCTGCTGCATACATATTTTCGACTTGCTCAGTTCCTTTCATTTTTTGGTCCATGGTCATACCAAGATAAGCGGGGTTATTTTCCTTGTTCAGTACAATAAGTCTCGGGTCTACACTTAGTTGTGTGCAAGTTAAACGTTACGGAATTGTTGTGGGCTTATCGGGACGATTGATTGCTGAAAATGTATTTTTCATCAAAGTTGTTCTGTGTACTCTGTTCAAACCCTTTGTTTCTTTTGCATTCAAACCTTAATTTTGTGTAAATGCAAATATATCCTGTTTTGCAAAACTAAGCAATAATTATTTTATTAATTTAATAGAATACCATTGCGTTGCCATGAAATATTACCCTGAAATCGGAGATCGCTTTTATCGCGAGGCCACATTGCGACTATCTACTGTCAAATTTTTGTTGTTTACATTATTAGGCCCTATAACAATATTTTCTATGCCTAAGGAAATTGTGTTGTGTGCTCAATATACGCGATTGTGGGCGGATAGTTGTGCAATAATGGACTCTGCAGAAGAAATGCTGGACATAGCTGGGTGAATAGTAATGTAAATGGGACGAAGATGTTGGAATTGTGTGCACAACACAGCGGAAGTGGGCTATACGCGTTTCCAAGCAAAGATAGATGGCAGCACTTAAACGCAACATGTCGGACCGATCGGTGATAGAGGCGAGCTGCTTACGGCGGGCGCTGTATATTCAGTTAGGTTCAACTTGATTTTTGTTACATTTCTGATCATTTGCGAAAACATTGTGGATTATGTCATATCGTCCGCGTATTTTATTAGTAAAATTCGTAAGTTTTGGAGATCTGCTTTATTAAAAACGGGAATTTAATCGCATTTTAAATTACAACAAATAATTGAGATTATTTGATGATATTAGCTCGAAAAAAACAAAACACACTTTTTAAGTAAAAACACAGAAACAAGTGTATCAAATAATGTTGAATGATGAAGATCGATAATATTTTGCAAGAAAATGTTGCCCACCAATACTAATAATTTCAATAATTTACTTGCTATCTAAAAATCAAATAGCTTCTAGCAAATTATAGCCCCACACTTGTTTTGCACGTTTTCTACAGCAATCGGAGTAGGCTTATTTATATTTATCTACTATTACTTAGGACTGCTGTTTTTTTTTAATATACATTTTATTAATAGTAGGTTTATTGAATAGCTGATGGCCTATTTTTATTATTGTTTTGTATGTCAATAATGGCATGACGCGTCATTCTGCAGACAGCTTTAAAATCTTGTAGGTCATATCATTATACTTATTCTATTGTAATAATATAAATCGTATTTATTATGATATTATGTAATAAATGAACAATGACGGTAAACGGTATATGTAGGCCTACATTAATTATATAAGGTAGAAAAGGAGTTGGGACTTGTGCATAAGCCCTAATACAATTATTATTATTTTTGTTATTGTTTTGTTATTATTATTATGACTTTATTTATATTAAATTATCATAATAAAACTAAAGAAGTATATCTCAATATATCTCAATTAAAAGTGCCATAAGAAGCGAGTGATACTGTATGTGTGTGTTTACTATGAGTTGTGAACATTCTTGACGGTTTGTATTTGTTTTAGTATTTATCGTACCCTGTTAGCTAGCCTATATTTAGTATATAGCCTATAAATACCAATGATTTATTATGATATTACAATAGAGAATTGTAATATGGATACAAAAATGCCATCCTCGGTGTCTCGTGGGTGCATGGGGCGCAGGTCTGCATATAGTAAATTATTCTGGTGGACATGGTCTCGAATCCCGCATATTGGAGAGCGATTTTATCATTTTGGTGCACCCCATGCTTTTGATTATCATCAATTAACAACATTTTGGGAGAGCAACGACAATGTACCTGTGATTGTACATATTTATAAGTGACAAACACGGAATGACATGTGTTCTTCAGGTAGGCACATAGCGGGCTCCTCCGACTATCACTGATCGGACAGTTGCATTTTTCGCCACCAGGTAGCAACCCCTTTGCTTGGAAACGCGTATAGCTGGTTTTAAAAGAAGAGAAACTGGCATAAGATGGCCAGATATGGATTCGGAGAAGGGAAGAGGCATGAATCCATGACTGACAATATATACGTGGGACAAGGAATAGAAACGATCCTAGAATAGGGATGCCAAACTTTTATGGAGTTTTGCGACGGATAACAGCCCCAGTTCAACTACAAACGTCACTCGGTGGCATACCTACTAATTTGTGAATGGGGGTGCTTAAAAGTGGAATTTCCAATACACATTACATTCGATTATATTATGGAATTATTATTATCATTATTGAAACATGTTTTGGAATAGCACTAAGAAGGAAAATGATTAACACTATCAAACATTTATCGGGCTATACAATGGGTTATCCATTCCAAAAGCTAGAATGTTATTTTTACATGACGTAAATTTGTATATGGAATTAAAACACCCATCAGTTAGTTGTATTCATGAATAACAAAAACACTACGATTCTTTGAAGGAATTAAGTAACTGTACCAAGTTTTGTTAGTCGGCATTTCAGGTCAACCAACAATCACACGATGTTGCTTGCAGGTAGACCCTACTGCCATGGATACGCATACCAAAATAAAATCAGATCAAGGCGGTACAGAATTACCCGCAACAGTACTCGAATACAATACATTATTTTGTGTTCCATTACATAATGAAGCAAAGTCTCACTTTTTAGCCTCCTTCAAAAACCAGTTTTGATTTCAAGCACTGAATTACTATTGGATTAATGTGAAATCAAATTGATATGGTTAAAGGATATTTTGTAGAATGTAACTTTGTCATCTATATGTAAAAACAATAGATTTTTGCAATAGCAATTAAAGCAACAGATCTCCAATTTTAGCATTATGCAAATTTCGTTACGTTTCATGTCAAGGAAATTACACTAAAAAAAAAAATGACTATGAAAACTCCTCCCTGCATGCCCCCTGACCTTTTACACGAAATTGGGGTTTAAAGACAAATTTAGGCAAAATTGACTTAACTTTTATCAAATTTGAGCAATAAAGGAAAAAATCACGTTTGATGTTTCCCGTCGAATGGACTTTTGTCATTCCTCCTGTGACCTCCACACCCCCAAATTGAACTTTTAACTGTGCCTAGTTACGTAATAACAGCAAAAATCGAGGTAATTTGCGACAAAAATGTCAAGAATATGCAAACAAAGCATTAATGCGTAAATGGAGACATATTAATGCAAAAACCTACTACTCTAGCAATATGATTGTGCAAGCAATCCAAGAGTCAAACTAGGTAGGCCCTACTTTTTTTTTGGTAATTTTACGATAATATAAAATGGGGCTAGTCTGAGGATTGTGTTGAATGCGACGGAAAGTGACACAGCTTGTCATGTGTATTATAGGTTCACCATCACTGATCTAGGAGATGAGTGGATCGTACTATCTGTAGCATTAGAGGGGGACAAGACAAATTCTATGAAGGTATGTGTAAATAACACTGGCAACAAAGAAGCGAAGAAACCAATATTGAAGATGGAACGTTAAAGATAAGACTGGGAATATTGGAAATGTTACCAGACTGGGTTATTTAAGGGCTACAAAAGGAATGGCAAGCATTTGGAATTGCTTTTGAACAAGTGTAGAGGAAATGTGTGGATAAGAAAGTGGAAGAAAACAGTGGTGGGACGAATCGGTCAAAGATGTGGTGCGGAATAATAGAAAGGTGTGAGAAAAGCAAGCAATAGGCAAAACAGCAAAAAAGTGGCAAGTAAGGAGTTTGGAGATAAATCAAAGAGATTTCCAAGGAAATAAGATCTTGTTGGATGACTGTCAAGGAGAAGCAGGATTCTCACATTAAAGAGATGTCGGCATAGCTAACGAGCCAGAGAAGAGAAGGCATTAAAATTACTTTGAGATCCTGCTGAATGTGCAGGATGCAAAGCAAGAAAGAACAGGACATGAATGTTATGAAGAAACTAAAAGATGAGAAGGCACCAGGGATGGACCAAGTAGTTGTAGAAATATAAAACCAGCAGGAAGGTAAGGGGGGGACATGGAGTTTCAGATTGACGACAGTAGCCTGGAAAGATAAGATTCCAAAGGACTGGGAACGGTATTGTATTTAGTCATCAAATTTTAGCATTTCACGAAAGTACAGGAAAAAAATCCGAGTTTTTTCTGTGATTGTGGGCATAACAACCCTTAGTGAGTCCATTGACAGACATATTAAAAACTGAAATAACACCGGAAAAACATATTTCTCAATATTTAAAAAAATATATATATATGCATTGTAAAAAGTAAAAGGTTTCAACTTTTGCATGAATTCGTCTATACTTTTAAAGGACTACTTTTTTACAGACCCCTTTCAGTGGTCAAGAACTTCCTAATCGAATTCAATACATTTTCGATCCAAGATAGGGACTAGTTTTGATTTTGATTTTGATCAGAAAGTGACAACAGATGAAAAATAGCAATTTGAAGACCTACATACAATGTATTATAAACTTGTACTACGAAACTGTCAGTTGATTTTTTTTATTCTAACAAGTAAACTGTAAGAAAGAAAAATTCAAAACTCTGTTGAAAGCCTGTTTTTGCTAGGTTGTATTCACTGTTTCAAGAGTTTGAAAACATCAATATTGTGAATTTTAAAAACACTAAATATATATGTGCCTCTACTTATAATTTCTTCCAATAGTATTTGAAAAAGACAATAGCTAACAGCGTGGTAATTATACACGTTTCCAAGCAAAGATAGATGGCAGCACTAAAATGCAACATGTCGGACCGGGCGATCGGTGATAGAGGCGAGCTGCTTACGGCGGGCGCTGTATATTCAGTTGGCTTCAACTTGATTTTTAATACATTTCTGACCATTCGCAAAAACATTTTGGATTATGTCATATCGTCCGCGTATTTTATTAGTAAAATTCGTAAGTTTTGGGGATCGGCTTTGTTAAAAATGGAAATTTTTTATGTCTTTTGAATAGTAATATAGTAATCAGACCCCTATTCCAGCATGCGTCGGGTCGGGGGGTGACGAGTCACCATTTTCTCGGGCTACAGTTTCTCAGTGCTTGCTAGCCAGGCTCAGCACCTCATCTTCTTCTTCTTTGCTGTCCGTTAAGACCGGCATTTCCACTAGTTCTCTCCATTCCTTTCTGTCTTCCCAGAGTTTTTCTTCATTTGTTCTTTCCCATGTCTTCCCTCTTTCTTCTAACTCAATTTTATTTGGTCTCTCTCCATCTGTCTCTTGGGCGGCCAACTCTTCGTACTCCTCCCCATGCTCGTTCCAATTCTCTTCTCGGGATTCTCTCCCGTTTCATTCGTCTCACGTGTCCACACCACCGCAGTATTTCTCTTCCTATTTTGTCTCGAAGTCTTTCCACTCCTAGTTTCTTTCTTGTAGTTTTGCTTTGCACCTTGTCCGAATTTTGTTATGGCCATTGAACTTCTTAAAAATTTCATTTCTGCTACCTGTAGTCTGCTCTCTTCCTTTCCTCCTATTGTCCAGGTCACTGCTGCGTATGTTAATATCGGATTATAATACATTTTGTACATGATCATCTTATATCGGTTCAATATTTCTTCTTTCCATTTGTCCGCTAGTATGATTCTTCTTGTTACCTCTGTATCGATTTTAGCATCTTTTGACAGAATACTTCCGAGGTATTTGAATGTTTCTGCGATCGTCAGCTCTTCTCCTTGCAAAGTACCTTCTTCTGATTCTTTGGTCTTTTCTTAGCTACTACGTAGTAGTATTTTGCTCTTTTCAATGCTTATTCTCATGTTATACTCGTTTGTTTCATTATTCCACCTATTTACACTCTCCTGTAGTTCTCCAATAGACTCTCCCCGTCTCACTATATCATCTGCAAATATCATTGTTTCTTATGTTTCACTTTCCGTTGGTTCTACTTTTCTAAGGATGGCATCCATAACAATGGCGAACAGTGTAGGAGACTACACTGCACTGTCTTAGTCCACTATTTATTTTTTATTTTAATTACAACAAATAATTGAGATTATTTGATGATATTAGCTCGAAAAAAAACAATGTTAAGCTATTAAATACAGAAACAAGTGTATCAAATAATGTTGAATGATGAAGATCGATAATATTTTGCAAAGAAAATTTTGCCCAATACATAATTTCAATAATTTACTTGATATCTAAAAATCAAAAGAGCTTCTCGCAAATTATAGTCCTACACTTGTTTTGCACTTTTTCTACTTCGTTTTACAATATGAACGCAATCGGAGTGGGCCTACATATATTTTTCTACTATACACTTAGGACTACCTGTTTTTAAATATATATTTTATTAAAAGTAGGCATATTAAATAGACGATGGCCTATTTTTATTATTGTTTTGTATGTCAATAATGAACGCGTCATTCTGCAGACAGCTTTAAAATCTTTAGGTCATATCATTATACTTATTCTATAATAATATAAATTGTATTATTATGATATTATGTATAATATATTATATTGGGCACCAAATCGACATGTAGATCGCAGCACTGGCGGCGCGCTACGTCACAACATGGCTGGCGTAATTGTGATTCCGGGCTGGAGCGTATATGGCGCTAACGTGTGTTAGTCGCGCCGGTTATGACAATTCGGGGATTATTTCCGATCTGATCACTAACATTTACCTTTCTCGCACACGCATTAAATAAGATGTATATTTTCATCTACGGTTTGCATTTGTTACGCTCTTATACAACCACAAGTAGGCGTAATTGCGTAGGTAGGCCAACTATAGCCAAAATCGAACCTTCCTATTCCTATATTTCTGAATGGGATAGGGATGAAATGTAAAATATTATATAATAATATCATCTTTATAGTTGGGTATATTATTATGTTTGAGCGTAAGAACATTCAGAAAATAATTCATAAGCAGATTATTATTTATTATTTAATTACTACTATAAGTAAAGTTGCCCGTCGAAATTGGTATTGGTCCAAGGAATTATTACCAAATTTGAATTTAGAATGTTAAGTTTTTGAAGTGAAACGAGTCTGTTTGTTGTATCAACAAATATTTTGCAACAAATTGATATAACACTGAACAGCTGAAGTGCAAGGTGCAATATTTAACGTTTTCCCGCGATAATGTAGGCCTAATAACAATAAATAGTACAACTTGTATTATTTTCATAATATTCCCTGAAAATGTCAATAAATTAGGCCTACATCTATGCTATAATCCGGATGTTGTCAATTTGTAATCATCGACAAAGTGTGCTTTATTCAGAACATGGCGAAACTTCTAAAAATACTTGGCTGCAGAAATTGGTATTTATTATGAAAAATGTTAATTGAAAACGATTTTTCCGAATTTATTACTATACATAGGCCTACCTTTTTTGTTGTTGATAAAAACGCACTACAGTGTAGTAATTTTGAGGTAGTCCATCACAAACGAAACAAATTGAATGTAGGCCTATGTGCTAGGCCTGTATGTGTAACAATTGGGAACGGTGTGATAGCCTAGGTTATTGGCATAAGCATGAATTAAAATTATTGTCTGAAATTGTAAAACGCGATTTAATATGAGTGTCGGTGACGGGTAAAAAACAATAAGTATAGTTATTAAAAAATGAACATAAATAAATAATAAATCTATCAAACACAACGGGAAAACTCAGTGGGTGACACCACACTGTCATCTGACTATATGTTTTCGGACTTTATCCCTGGACTTAAATGTAAGAATAATGTTTTTATTAAGAGTAGGCCCTACCGAAATTTAAATTGAGATCACGATAATTTAAAAGTTGTTATTTAAGTGTAAAGAGTTGTATTTTAAAAGAGAAATGTAGGCCAATGCTTAACCATTCGAGAAATAACCTTTGTGTCAGGTGTCCACTTTATGGTGCACTTACAGGCCCCATTCTTTCATTTAAAATTTGTTTTGTTGTGATAACCATAGCACAAATATGTCTTTATTTTATTTCTAACGTTCAACATCCGTAAACAAAACGTATCACGCCGAAAACTCAACTTTTTAGTTACATCTACACGTTCTTCCACGTTATTTGCCGCTGTGTCTACGCGAGTGATCACTACTGCTAGGGTTCTACGTTCCGCCAACAGGGCCGCGCTAGTGTGCTTTTTGGTGCCGAATAGTAAATGAACAATGACAGTAAATGGTATATTTAGGCCTACAGTAATTATATAAGGTTGAAAAGGAGTTGTTACTTGTGCATGAGCCCTAATACAATTAATATTATTTTTGTTATTGTTTTGTTATTATTATTATTATTATTATTATTATATTATTAACCACCACTCAACCCACCATAGCATAGTTGGAACTGAGTTATGATGATTATTATTATTATTATTATTATTAATTAATTAATTTAATTAATCTATACTAATAAAACTAAAGAAGTATAATATCTCAATTAAAATTTAAAAGTGCCATAAGCAATACTGTGTGTGTGCGTGTGTGTGTTTACTATGAGTTGTGAACATTCATGACTGTTTTTTTTTTTTTTTTTATATATACAAATTTATTTATTGTCATAGAACATAGAACATACATGACTCATACAACATTGCAAAATTGTACAAATAAATAATTAATGTTACATAGGCCTACAGAAATAAATCTAACAAGAATATAATCAAAAAACCCACAAAGCCTGAAAAAGGCTTAACTGTGGGGTAAAGATAATTTATAAATTATTTAAGATGGTGACAATACAGAGAACGGAACATATTACCAAAATAAACATGAAAAACATGTATGTATAAATACTATGGTTGCATGACATATTCAGTTAATTTGTGAAATCCAAAAAAATACAGAAAAAGAACAAAGAGCTTAGAAAAATAAATAAATAAATCGGAAAACATTGTCACAAGGTGTCATAAAGAAGATAAGATTTTAGTTCAGTTTTAATTTTTGAAATGTTAGACAAGGTTTTCAGTTAGGAGGGCATCAAGTTGAACGTAGAAGGAACCGAGTAAGAAAGTGAACGTTGGCCATATTTGTTGTTAAAATTGGGAATTTTGAATGTCCCCGCCACTTTTAGCCTTGTATCCTTGCATGAGTCTAACGGAATCTTGAAATCTGATTTAAAATAGAAGTGTAATATAAATCTATATACAAACAATGAAGATATTGGCAGCACATTACAAAAAGAAAATATTTGTTTACGGGAGAGTTCAGAATCGGTTTTAAAGTCACACATTACCATTTTTAACATTTTTATTTGTAAATCTTCAACCCTTTGAATGTGACACCGCAAAGCATTGCCCCAAGCTAAAATGCCATACAAAATCAAAGATTCGGCTATGGATTGATACACGGTTCTAAATAAGGAAAAAGGTAATACATGTTTTAGAATATAAAGCCGAGAGGAGCAAGAGTCTGTTACATAATTTATCAATATGATATTTCCACGAAAAGTGCCTATCTACAGTTAATCCCAGGTACTCATAAGTATTTACACATTCAATTTTCCCACTACATTCACAATCGGTCAATTCAGCCATAGTATGAATGCAGTTGAAATCGTGATAAATAATATTAATTGGAAAATCTTTTTCGTGGTTGTGGGGTGTGCATATATGTACAATTTTTTGGTTTTAGAAGAGTTAATTACTAGTTCTTAATCGTGATTCCAACGTAAAAGACTGTTAAAGTCAGACTGTAGCATAGCATGCGCAACACGAATATTAAAATGCACCGCGAGTTAAACAGTATCGTCAGCATAAGAAAATATAAAGCAATATATAAGACATTTTGACATGAAGTCATGTAATAAATGTAAAAAAAAAACTTGAAAGCTTGTAATAAATACAGGTACAATTATTGGAAACGGTGCCACAGTTTATTATAGGTTTTGAAACAAATCAGATGAAATTTCATGAAGTTTTTAAATTATTTAATCCTCTGTCCACGCTATAAATTGCGAGTTTTCTTTGCACTTTCCAAAGAAATTACAACTCCCATACTATAATCTTGGAGTGTAACCCTCAAAGTCCGCTTTCTTCAGCACCTGAACACTCGCGGTAAATTCCCGAGATATTTATGTAAATTAATGGTTCGACCAAGGAAGGCACACGTCCGTTATATAATTCATATCGATCCTAGCAGTTTTCTCTGTATCCACTCACATCAAAGGGTGGGTTTTATTGATGGAGTTCGATCTCTAGACGTTGAAAACAGTTCTTGTCAGATCTGTTTGCTGTACAGTGTACCTTGAGCTGGCACAGACGACGACCTGTCAAGTAAACACAGACGTGTTGGATGGGGCTGCTGCGCATAAAACGAAACTATGAAAAAAATCCCAAGGGCTTTCAAACAAATAACATTACTTCCCGCGGTGGCATGTGGACATAATATGCTGCCACAAAGCATTTTAATGAAGTTTCGGCTTGGAAGGGCTTGTGTATTTTTAACTCTTGTAATTTTAATGAAAGCATAAAGTGAAAATGTGTTTAAGTAAACTGTGAGCCTATTCAAAACTTTTCTCTCACGTTAGCAGGGGTTTTTCCCTTTTTGTAATAACGAACACCGTGATAACATGAAAACGGGAAACCGAAAGTTTTGAAATTTATATAGTTTGTAGGGGCCTACCTTAAGAAATTTATGGACGCATATTTATATGTGGTAGCCAAAAATAGCAATTGAAGTACCGGTATGTTCTTCCTGTAATTATTAGCCATTTTAAATGGGCACTTTAAATAATTCAGTACCATAAACATTTGAATGAAAATACCACCAAGTAAAACATTTAATTCCGCTATTAGTTATCAATCTGATAGATACAACCACATTTTTACAAACTCTATGTCACACTAATAAATTGCATTTACTGCATGATACCCATGATATAGTTTGAATACATTATTAGGCTTTTCTTGAAAAAACATGTTGAGACGCACTTAGAAGAATAGTTAAAACTTCTTTTACCCCATAATAAACATAACTTATAAAATTAATATAACAAGAGGATTGAACCATCGTCTAGTTAATAGAATCGTTAGAAAACTGCAAATTATATTTTGTTCAACAAGATAGATAGATCGCACTCTACCTGTATAACTTGGCAATCGCAAATGCCGCTTGGAATATATTAATAATTAGAATACATTCATTATAATTTCATGGTTTAAATAATTAGTTTGTAAGCTTAGCTCGACAAATATTATGTACCGTATATTATTCCTGCAATTCTCTGTAGGATAGAGAGAGATCTGAACGTGAACATTTAGTTTGTAGTCAATCATACACATGAGCAGGCTTACGTGCTCTATTTACCAACGCGAATATATTCATGGCTTTGACAGCTAAATAATAGGCCACGCTACATTCAGTGAAATCTAGCCATGCAACGGCTTGCTAGAAATGAATAAAAAAGAAAACTGATGGAATTGAAGAAAAACAAATTAGACAGGATGCTCAGTTCTTTGTTAAATATTCGAAACCAAGCCACAGGGAATAGAGAATTAATAACGTGAGGTCTTGCTTGTTTCCATCTTGCCTGAAGCAATTTATTAACGATTAGCGAAACGAGATTTTACTAATTTTTCGTTCGCCTGTAACAAAAAACTGCCGTTTTTACAGAAAATATCAGGTGGAAGTCACAATATTGCGCCCTCACACGCACGCATGCACAGCTAATCGTCTTGGAAATGACTTTATGGCTACTGGTGTGCTAATAGGATATAAACACAAACCCAACGATTTAATAGGGTTGCGTGTGCAACAACAATACGGAAGAATGGTCAAAATACGCAGTTGCCCAGAAAAGAGTTTCTTACTAAAAACTAGAAATAACAGTGTTGTATTAAAGCAAGGAGCTTACTTTTATTTCTGCTCTTTCGTTGTTATTTGTAACAAAACTCCAGTAGACAAACAAATTAAATGAGACTATTTCTATCATACAAAATAAATTACTTTACATTAAACTACAGTCTAATAAGCGTAGAGAAATGTCCTTTGCATGTCACAGAAAACAACTTTAAATAGTTGATAAAATATAATTTAACTTCACGTACATTCTCTTCGTATATTTAACTGAACTAAATAAGAATGCGAGTGTAATGCCTAATGAACACTGTTGTAAATTCAATCAGGGATAGAGACGATCTATCACAATGAAACTTCTATCAAGTTCGTATTATCTGTACACGGCAGCTTGCAACCTCGAGTGTACGAAGTAAGCAACGGAATGACAGTCGAGGGGGAGTAACACAAGGCATCGCTTCAGGCTTCACACTGGTACGGAGTACGTGTGTCTTTGTGCTCACTTGATCAAACCATAGGAAACAGATAATGAGAACGAGTGAGGTCTTATTATAATCTTCGTAGGTAACTACTAGAAAGCCACATTCATTAATTAAATGCATAACGCTGCAAATCACATTTTCCAATAGGCCTACATATCGTATTCCCTTCCACAGAGATGTTCAAACAGTGTAGCGTAATATAACTTACTGTGTTCTGTTAGGAGTGATGCATATTTCTCAATTACTCAAAAGTCCCTTAGGCATGAAGCAGGTCTGCATTGAAACCCTTAGATGAAACAATATCTTACGTAGAACGCAATATGTAATTTGACACATGAGTTTTTAAATTTTAAATTCGATATCTAAATTAAGATAATTATTAAACTGTCTATTCCACATTATCTAACTGTGCCTTTAGTCTAACTTTATTCGGCTCTAAAATCTGAATTTAACACAACATTCTACATTATTTTCATTTGCTTAGGATTGAGTTATAGTAACATTTTAGGGTTTTGTAACCCAACATTAATCGATCTATATACGCAAAATGGTAAATGCAAAAACTAGTGGCAATAAGAATAAATAATAAATCCAATAATAACATATGCAGTCACAGATATACAAAGAAAACAATTGTATATTAATTAAAGTATACTACACGTTTAAGATAACGAAGTATGCGTTGTGTTAACGAATTAATCTATTATGAAGTTTAAACCATAGTTTAATCAGAGGGAATAATATAACTATATATTATATTATTATTTTATTTTAGAGTTATACTGTGACGGTTAATTGACAGTAAGATTGTTTCCTCCATAATCAAAGCGTGCGGTATTGTAACATTTATTTGATAACATAACGTTTCTCTTTTTCGTCACGGGAACGTATTTTCCAAATACGAAGAAAGCTAAAATGTTTTTCTCCGAGTGTAGACGCACGCCCTAATAAGCTGAGTAAACCGAGTGAGATGTTGTTGTGGATGGTAGTCTCATCTGACATTCAACGAACGCGAAAACACGATTCATTATGTGATGATTGATGTTTGACCATCACAGCGAAGCAGAAACGCAGATACACTCCACTCCACTCTCCACTTGCTTATTACTAGAGCACTTATTTCCTTTACTTTCTTACAAGCTAGTTGAGTTTTGTACTCATTCTTCATCATTGGATGACAAATAAATAAATAAGGCGATCTTTATACTCAATTTAGTATGTTTTCTCTTTGGATATTTGCGAGGATTCAATGTGGCACAATTACGGGAGTATGTTTTTCTTCTTTTCTAGAACGTGTGCTCGTTTACGTGCAAAGACAGAGACAAATTCAAAAAGAAAACACACAGATACACAATTTTCAGTGCATGGTACAAAACATACAATTGGCTACTTATATTTGAGAAATACTGGTAATTCACATTCAAATTCCAAAGTGCAGTTTTAGAGAGGAACGTAAAAATATTGATTTTTGTGATGTAAATTATAAACTATATTGATCATTGTGCAAAAATGCTACAGAGGGCTGTTTACTAAAACTTATTAACTTAACTAAATTGAACTGAGCTTCTTTATGCGTATGTAGAATTAGATAAACATTATAATCTGAATTTCTTTATCTAACTAAATCGTTCACTTGTATTAATTTCTATTTAAACCACAAAGAATAATATAATACCTAAAAACGCAACCCATCAATAGAGATGTACAGTAATGTTTTTTAAAGTTTGAAAATTCGCACCTTAAAAATAATAAAAAGTCTAGTTTTATCACTATCACGAATTCCAGGACAATTAATGATTAATTTAAAAGAAAAACAAGCACATGAGAGTAAGAATCAGTTTTAATTTTAAGCTCAATTTCAGCCTTCAGTTTTCAAAGTTTCTGACAGTTTTTACCAGGAATAATTTCGACTACCCGGCACCTCCACCAAAATTACGAAATTATGCATTTTTTGTGTAATGTCGATATGAAGTGTTATGAGCTTACTCGCGTACAAACGATTATTACGATCTCACAATCGCGTTTTATGACCCGGCACATCCACCATATATACCAGTCAGAATTAATTTAATTTCGACTACCTACCCGGCACCTCCACCAAAACTTTGAAAAAAACTTTGTTTGAAATTTCGTGACCTAATTCGCGTTTAAAGACATAATTGCTAATTTCGCCACTAGTTCGCGGTATCAACTAAAATATCGCGAAAATTCGCGAATTGGAAATTGGTACCATTCAATCACAATTAGATAAAAACGAATTTCGTTCTCACCATTTTTGCACATCTCTACCCCTCAAACACCTGAGGGAAAAGATATTATGCTAAGCTCGAGATGACGACAAAACAAATCGACGCACACAAACTAGATTGTTTCGATATTGCATTCAGCCCACCACTTTTTAAAATGCATCAAATGCACTCTTAAAACCTGATTAACAAAACAATTCGCCTAGGGCGCTAATTATGGACGGCTCTGACCCCCATGATTATGTCGTAAATCCGCCACTGCAATGGGGCCCCAAAACAGGCTGTGCGCAGGGCCCCAATAAGGGTAAATCCATCTCGGGGTGGGGATGGGGCCTACCTACTTTTGAGTTGTGCATTCCTAAATTATATCTAGTAGTTACAGCACCTACTGTTTTTGTGTTTTACGTTTCAACTTGTAGGCCTACAGTGAATACCTTTCATACACTTTATAAATCTATTCTACAAACTGATTGTGTTGCTCCAACTAAAGTTACACTCCACATTTGCTCTAGTTTGCATAAAAAAGAGATTGACTGTACAAAGAAACAAGAAGTTTACAACTACTGAAATGAACTTGGGCTTACCAGAAGTGATCTGCCTGGACACTGCGCACTGCTAGGACACGCTATACTGCTTGGACACTGCTTGGACACTGATTATACACTGTTTGTAGCGTCACTGTTTGCAAACTGCTTGAACACTGTTTATACACTGTTTATACACTGTTTGTAGCGTCACTGTTTGCAAACTGCTTGAACACTGTTTGTACACTGTTTTATACACTGATTGGACACTGCTCGTAGTGAGAGGATCTCGATGTGGGCCAGTCTAGGAGCGGAACTCGGTCTTGCAGCAGGGACACTTTTAGGGGGGCGGTGCTTCATCCAGTAACTGACCATATGGCAGCTGGAAAGAAGAAAACATTAAATTTACGACTTTTTTAAACATTTAATACAAGACTTTACTTCTGATCACACTGATTATAAATGCTACTGTACTTAAATTGAAATGAAAAAATTGTCATGTAAATGAGAGTCAGAAACACTAAACCAACATATATATTTCATACCTTCCAGTCAGTGTTGTGACTAGATAATTTAATTTTTTATCTAGATAAAGATAATCCTCCAAAAAGTTATCTAGATAAGATAAAAGATAAAAATAATCATCTAGACAATTTTGCTTGGATAACAGATAATAATTATCGCAGAAAAAGCTTATTTATTTACCAACTTTTGCCGCCATTAAAAAAAATGCGGATTCTATGAAAAACAATGTAGTAGGCCTAAACTAGTAGAAGTAATTTTTATTTTAAAATGTGATTCATTATATTTTTTTCTAAAGTATTCTTCTTGCCTTATCTTCTTTATCTAAAAAATATATCTTAAAGCTTAAAAAGCTTAGATAAGATAAACTTTATTTTATATATTTTGTATACATCATATATAGTATCATTATATATTTATTAGGGGTGTCAACGATTACGATTAAATCGATTCGATTAATCGATTATTAATCGAAAACGATAAATCAATTTTTTACAAAAAAAAACAATTTTAAATTTTTGCACTTTTTTAAATTTAGTTTTCAAGATCCGCCGCCTATTACCCGCGAGAAACGTTCCCGTTCGTTACGTTTTCCCACCAAACGCCGTGATAACCGCCGATTTAATGTCTTGCTCGCCCGTGAGATACGTTTCCATCAATTTCTAGCACGCGAGATTGTTCCCGATCCACATTTGATTGAAGCGACGTCGCAAAATACATCGTTCGTACCAGCCTTGCCTTGTCATCATGTGCGCATGCGCTGGCCGTGCAAGGTCAGAAGGAGTGGGCGGAGTTAAAGCTGCATTCTGTTCAAGCGTTCCACGCGGCGTAGTTGGGGCGGCAGCCAATAAACACAGTAAACGCACTCAACGCGCCTGAAACGCCGAGCAGTAATTGCACCTTTACGTAACATGGCGTCTTGAGTGTGACGAAAGTGATTGCTCTGGTGTTGTGTTTCGGCCTAGGCCAAGAGTTTTTGACAACATGGCTTCAAACAATTGAATTTGATCACCGCATTGATGCCAATTTCATCTTGTATGCTTTATCTACCCCTCCACTTCCTCTTGATTATGCTCCCGAGTCCAGACTGTCTTCTTCGAGATTGTTGTGCGTGCTCAAGTCCCCGCCAGGGCGCCGATGCGAACTCGTGCCTTGCGCGGGCGATTCAAACTAACCGAAACCAGACCGAAGTTTGAAAGAAACTATAGCTACTATACCGACATTTTACAAAACGATTAAAAAATGTAAAAAAAAATTAAAAACGATTCGATTAATAATCGATTATGGAGGTGAAAGTGAATTCGATTATCGATTATAATAATTTAATCGTTTGACATCCCTAATATTTATGTATATATAGTATCAAGGTTGAACGGGACAAAATGCCAAATGGCATAGATCGGAGCGAACAGGAGTCCTATCTTTACTGGCCAACTACAAAATACATGATGACATGAATAATGTCAATTGTTGGCATACAAAAAGAAGAAGATTTTATCTAGATAATTGAAAAAGATAACAACCAAACACTTATTTAGATAAGATAATAGATAACCGATTTTATGAGATAAATTATGTAGATAATTTTATCTAGATAAGTCACAACACTGCTTCCAGTAACACTCCTGCTAACTAAAAAATAATGTTTGTAAATAACCCCATAGAAAAGCAAGACTGGCTGAGTTTTAGTTTCATTGTCATCACTTTTACTAGGTTAAGTCTGTATGACTGATGATTATCTCATCTCTACCCTACACAAACACTGCAGCTTATGTTATTTCACTCAGGAATAGAACCAGCAGTATGTTTAATTATATCAAAATGTTTACTACATAGTACATAATAAATGTTTCAACAATATCTTACCTGATGCTGGCAACTCCTGCAAGGTGAACGTGTCAGCGTAGAAGTCTTGAGCCACTGATGAACTGTGACCCTGAGTGAAGAGTTGTACGAGGTCACTCAGTACAGACGTTCTTCCTTGGTGGAGACGAAGTGCAAGTGAATCGAGCCATTCACAACTGGGATATGCAGACGTGCCATAACTAGAAAATAGAAAGGTTGGTATCAATGATTGAATGTCAGGTGTTTTGATGCATAGTCAGGAGTAAAAGTGGGTGGACTTATGAGGAATATGACCATCAAAAATTAACTCTGGCCCAATTATTGCAACAGTAAATTATTGTATAATTTTTTTTAAGGGGTGAAATATTTAATTAAATTAGCCTACCAATGTATTATAACATCCAACTCTAATTAAAAATAATAACTCTTTGTATGAAATTGAATGTTTGGTAGTTTGGCATCATAGGTTACTCCAAGTTCCTCCAGTATTTGTCAAAAACAAGAACAAACTGTTATTAGTTTAGAATAATCAACATTCTAAATTAAAATGTTGATGCAGAATATGAATCACAGAATGTTATATGTGGGGAACTGTTATATAAATCCATGGCAATTCAGACCCCTAACTTGGGGAAGTGGGTAAAAAAACTATTTGACAGTTTACACTTAACTCCATGTAAGTTTAACTTAGGCCCTACAATTTAAAAAATCAAAATAAATTAATTCAATTTCAAAAATAAAATAATTTGCTTTTAAGTGATCCGTTTTGTTTATTAAATGCATTCATGGAGTAGAATAATAATCATTAAGCAACACATCAACTCGCAAAGATTTACTGGTGCAAAGTTGTGTCTCATTAAAAATGGCGGACTTGAGCAAATCAATATGTTTAATTTAATCATCATCATTTTTGTACCAACGTACAGTAAAACAAGCAAGAAACGTGAAATATTGAGTAAAAAATTGTAAAAAAGTTAATAAAAATTGAGTGAAATTTGAACCCACATAGGAATGCCTCTCATTAAATGGTGCTCCAAAGTGGACGGTAAATATTGTGACTTTTGACCACCACATACGTTGCAGGTTTCCCAAAAAAATTTAATAAATGATTGCCGTTTTCTATCTAGAAATGCTCTTAGTACTAGAATAATTTATTCGTGTTATTTGGACCTGGTTATTGCTTGCATTTAATTTTACATTGATCTCCAAGCATTATCGCCGGAGAAAATTCCACGATCTTTGACAATATTTGCGTCTGCAACTTTACCGACGCAAGTCTTTGTGCATGAGGGGGCAAATGCCCATGTTTTATTAAAGCCAACAGAAAAGCTACCAATCGCAACGCTCAAACAAATATAAATGTAAAAATAAATAAATTAAATAATAAATAAAAAATGAGTTTGTTAAAGCTGGAATTTGAAAATAAAAATACCGTTTCAACGTTTCAAGTAACGGGAAGTCTAAAAGTTTGTTTGAATCAGAAGTGAACATTATTCAGTTAAGAAGTTCCTTCCCCAAGTTTGATGATCACCTTAGCATTAAGGTCTCAAAGGAATGTAACTCACCGGAGAACTAAGACGCTGGCAATGGTGACGTGACGAACTAGAAGTCTGTAGGTAGGCAAGCTGGAGGTCAGATCACAGATCGCAATTGTTCCGAGACGATGTTCGGAGTCTTGATCACTCCTGTGTAGAGCTGCCCTCTGCCGAATCTATTTGGTTGAAAAGGAACAATAACAAATATTAGAACCAAAATAAATAAATAAATTTATATGTGGAGTCGACCCACTCATCACAACTGATTTTCAGTGGAGGAAAATTAATATTATTTTGAGTGTAACATTCAACTCCATAAGCCCAACCTTTACCAATAAAAGGGACATTAAAGTGAGCTTGACAAATTCAAGATTGAATTGAAATTAAACTAAATCAAAAGAAGTCATTGATAATTAAAATGCAAATAATAAACTAAAAAGCTAGCTATAGGCACCGTGCGTTCATACAACTAGCGCCATTAGTGGTCAAAGCTGGCATTAATTGTGTGAAGATTTGGCAATCACCCATCCTTTTCCATGTTATTTGTACATTGTTAAATTGCCGTTAACAATTGTACTAGTTGCTATGGATATTGAAAATCGTATATAAACATCAATAAATTTGTTCTGTATCGTCGGCTGTACTATTCTAGTAGCAAAAACAGGACATTACGTCACATATTACACTTTTACTAGGCCCCAAATCTAAAACTTGAGCTAAATTTGATTTGTACGTTTTGGTTGGTAATGGATCCAGTTGTGGAAGGTCAAGGTCGTAAGAAATGCGATTATTTTGTTTGATTAGAGAAAATGCCATGGGATTGGCTCTAGCCTAGACGTTAACACAACCAGATTATTAACTTTCTCAAATTAATAACAATAGAATGCTCAAGGAAAACCTACCTATTGTAATAGCCTACCTCTAAGAATCCCATGCGTTTACTTTTTTCGTAAAATTATACCATTTAAAATCCATTTCTTTCAGATTGAAAATATTACACATGTCTATTTGCATTCTGTCATTTCGTTGATATGACATTCAACTGTTCACAATTCATAAGAACAAAGAACTTAAAAGCTTTGCATTGCAAAGCGCTTCTGGAATTTATATTTCCGTTTCTGTATGATTCACATGGCGGTGCAGTCGGCGAAATGTGAACAAATGAATCGCAGTCAAGTGTCCCTCTACGAAATGACAGAATGCAAATAGACGGAGGAATATTTTCAATCGGGAAGAAATGGATTTTAAATGGTATAATTTTACGAAAAACGTAAACGCACGGTTTTCTTAGAGGTAGGCTCTTACTATAGGTAGGTTTTCCTTGAGCATACTATTGTTATTAATTTGAGAAAGTTAATAATCTGGTTGTGTTTACGTCTAGGCTAGGGCCAATCTCGTGGCATTTTCTCTAATCAAACAAAATAATCGCATTTCGTACGACCTTGACCTTCCACAACTGGATCCATTACCAACCAAAACTTACGAATCAAATCTAGCTCAAGTTTTAGAATCGGGGCCTAGTAAAAGTGTAAAATGTGACGTAATGTCCTGTTTTGGCTACTAGATTAGTACAGCCGACGATACAGAACAAATTTATTGATGTTTATACATGATTTTCAATATCCATGGCAACTAGTACGATTTATAACGGCAATTTAACAATGTACAAATAACATGGGAAAGGATGGGCGATTGTTAAATCTTCGCACAATTAATGCCAAAAGGAGCCACCCAGAGCTCTTCGTGTACTTTCAGTTGCGCGCTCAGTGGCTAATCTCGGTGCCTATAGGTGGAACCAGTTAAGGTGGCGGTCGCCGAGGGATCGCAGCACTGTCGCTCACGCACTATGGCCACAGGATCGACAAAAAGTAAATAAAATAATGGTCTCTAAAACTGCTTTTGAAGAAAAACACGACTTTTTTAAAGCCAAGCTTGCCCAAGGCAATACATCCTAAAAATAAATTATTTATGAAGTGTACGAATAAAATCATGACATTTTGATGCTCCTAAACATTGACATCACATCTGGCGAGGTTGGCATTACCTATAAAACAATAAAATGTACTTTATTTTAAATATTTTTTACAATTAAAAGTTGAGGTTGAATGTTGAGTTGTTTGATTGAGTTGATGAAAATAAGTCAAGATTTTTAATTCTTAAAAATATTAAAATAATAAAAATTTTCCCCACGAATATTCTACATATTCGACACATACTTTCAACGCGACGTGTCGAATAATATTTACGACGCATCGTTACCCAGCCCTGCCTACGCCCATATTTGTGGTTGAGGAGCCTTCCCAATTAAACTATGCTAAGTTAGGGAAATGTAAAACCAGAAAATTGGTGGAAAGGAAGAAAAATGTGTCAATATTTACTATTTTAGTGGAGATGTTAGGAAGAAGAGTGTGAAGTGAAGACGGGAGGAAGAGTTTCAATGACACAGTTTGATTGGATGAGCGAAGCGAAGACTTCAATTTCACCGACCCCCAAAAAATTTAGCTCTGGTGTGTTTTTTTTTGTCAGTTTGTTTGCTCTCTACCGGGTAAACGGCATATCCTATCTTGATGAAAATGAGAGGGACCTTCGAAATCTCTGAACTAAAGGTGTATGTTTTTGGTACAATCGAAGAATCTATTTTCATGTTATACGTAACTTATACGATTTTTTTCGTTTTATGGTACAAATCAATTACGTGCCTTTTGGGCGATTCTGACGAACGGTGGGCTACAACGTTATATTATACTGGACTTAAGTTATGTGATAGAGACCTTTTCGAAAAAGATTAAAAGTTAGCCAGAATTCATAGAAATAAGCTTTTAATAAGTTTTACGGTAATAATAACATGACAAGTACAATAGAACTGACACAACCACAATGCGTAGAGCAAGCAAAGCACTGCAAAAGTAAGATATCGCAACTAAACTAAAAGCTCACCTACCGTAAAAAGCTGCGAAGCTTCCTAGTTATTTAGTAGATGTATCGGTGCTCTCTGACTAGTTAGACTAAAAAACTATAAACAAGACAGTGCAGATAGACCCAACCTCACATTGAAAAGAAACTACCACTTCAAAGTTATACGCACAAGTAAGTATCACCGAACTACTTCTCAGTATGTTCAGATAACACAATAAAGATGTAAAGAAGTTAGAGGATTTGATATAAGTGCATGAATTATATTGTACTGACAATGAGACAAATAGAGATGTCGTACTGACATATAAGTAAGTTTTTACCAGAAATCTTGAACGAGTCCGCGGCTGATGGAGAGTACAGTGAACGAGCGCTGGATGGCGGCAGACGACTGTGGATGGAGAAGACGACGGTGTCTTGGAAAGGATTGGCGAGCGCCAGCTGGAAACATATAACATTGTCAGCCTTCAACACAGCAAAAGAATGGAAAATGTGCATGTTACAATCACATTTATAAGCATAACACAAATTCTAAAGTGATTTACATTAAATATCTTAGATTTGTCAGTTGAACCTGATAAACTTCAATTCTGTACAAACACAAAGTTGGGCTGAAAATGCAATGGGGTACACCAACATTAAATTAAATTGAGACCTTAAACCGGAATGAGATTTTTTTTAAATTAAACTCACAAGCAAGATTTAATTTATGAACAATTTCATGCCAAATGAAGCAGATAAAAAAATGAGTAATTATAACTAATGTTGCAATAAATTAAGATTTAATAATAATATATTTGATTGTATTGTGTGTACAGTTGGCTCACCTAGATATTATTGCAATGTTGGCATCTTCTTGCGATGAAGAACAGAACTGGGTACAAGTTTGAAGCTAGATGAAAGTGCTAGAAGAAGGCGTAGCAAGGCTGGAGCGAGTCGTCTGCCATCTTGAAGGCAGTGGTTCGTGTTCTTGTGTAGTCGTTGGTTCTGCGCAAAAAGAAAATAAATTAATTACTAGCATCATTTGGCTCATTTACCTATTTATGAGACAAAAGAGTTAATGCTTGGCTGCTATTAATGCAATTATGCTATTTAATTTGATAGAATAAATTAGTTATCATTTTCAGTTTGACGAGTGGCAATAGAAGAGACAAGCAAAAGCAAATTAAAATTTGTGCAGTAACATGGTATTCTGTCCCTTTGAAATCATATGTTTGGAACATAACCTCAACTTGACGCCACCTTTTCAAGTAGGTATTACTAGCCAATCAATAGAGGTGAGTATTTGACTTTTGGCAAAATGGAAATATATTGATTATTAATGGCGTATCCTTCATGATCCAGCCTGGGATTGAACCTTCTGCACTGCAACAAGGTATAATCCAATGTACCATCTAAAATAAGAAGCCTACTTAGAGGACCTGAAGCCAAATCAATTGAATTCAACTAAATTATAAATATTTACAGGGGTTGGGAGGGGGAATATCATCTCTTCCAAGTGCTCACCTAGCACAGCCGGCAGTCGTCAAGAGCTTCCAAGGTGGTGTAGAACGTAGACTCCTCTCAGGCAGTGACGTGTTGAGCGACAAAGACATACATCAGCTGCTGGAGATAGCTGGAACAAAACCAAACAATTACGATTGCTATCGTCTACGCGTTAGTGGGGCCAGCTACTTTGAGCTATCGAGATTCGAGACGAGCGACTCGTGAAAGGTGATGCAAGGTCACCACAGTATGACCTACATTTATCTGCGAGTTGGACACTTTGTTCTCTTCGGGAGCGGAGTTCTTTTGTATGTCAGCTTATTGCATTCTATACAATTTCAGATTCCAGGGAGCATGATGATTGACAATAGGATTAGACTAGGATGTCATAAAAATATTTAATTAATGAAGTAATAAATAAGTTTACCCAATACAATCATTAACACTTGAAATCATTATTAAAATCAAAATCAAATGCTATTAAGTTTAAAATAAGTTTTATCCACTTTGAATGAAAAAAATCAGACATATAATCTACGGTTTTTAAGTATTTTGTCATTTGGTATACAAAATAATATAAATAAAATACTTAAAAGCCGTAAATTATGTCCGATTTTTTTCATTCAAAGTGAATAAAACTTACAAAAAAATCATACATTTTTGTAATAGCATTTGATTTTAATTTTAATGATGATTTCAAGAGATCATGATTGTATTGTATAAACTTATTTAAGGTATTACTTTATTTATTAAATATTTTTATGACATCCTAGTATTGTCAATCATCGGGCGTGTTGCTCCTCGGAATCTGAATTGTCTGAATTGTCTAGAATTCAATTAGCTGACATACAAAAGAACTCCGCTCTCCAAGAGAACAATGTGTCCAACTCGCAGATAAATGTATACGACATAGCTTTGATTTGAGCACCAAAATTAATAGTTAGTTAGTTATTTATTGGTGTCTTAGGGCACTCAACAGTAGACTTATCAGTGCCCATGTCAAGTGTATTGGAATCTTTCAAATTTTCTTTTTCCATAATTGTGGATTACCACCATGTTTTCTTTTTTCCAAGGGGAGGAACGTAAGGGGCGACGCGGCGGGACAAGGGGTGGACAGGCCTGTGCTGGTCAGAACCAGCCACAAGCGTATGGGGAGGGCAGGGGTTCCCCCACGTCATGGTCGTCTCCGTCTTGTGTCATCATCCGTCCGTGTTGTCATTGTCGTCGCCGTCGGGGAAGTAGTCAAAGGGAAGAGGTTCCCCGACGACGACCCAGAGCTCGCCATTAGTTTCAGGGAGTGAAACTCCCCTATTCACGGGCCAAACCGCGGGAAGGTAGCGAGTTGGACTTTGAAGGTCCTGTTGCTAATTTAATTCAAACGAACTGGTAGCAACGTAAGAGATGGCACAGTGCTAGCACGTGATTTGATTCTCAGGTCAGCAATCGTAACCAGCATTATTGCGAAATAATTATTATCGAAAGATGATCGATTATTACACGAAATAAATCAATATGGTAAAATAAGGCCTCGGTCGTTCCTAAAATGGATTATCAATAAATCACAGACGAACTCATGGGAATGGAGCTTTGCTAGGTCTCGACTTCCACAATGAACGAAACTACGTTGCAACTTGCATAACTCGTTGATAGCAATCTAAAATTGAATCAAATTTGTAATGCTGCGGTTTAACGACACACACTAGCAGATTACCGCAAGGCTTGAGCCTGGTTGAATGGCATGGCTTCATAGTTACAATGAGTCACCCGCTACTATAACTACACCCCAGAGAAAGAAATCTAGGTATTATTACTAGACGTACGTGAAAATAGCGTTTTGTGAATAGATGCTACAATAGCGCTATTTTTTCACTTAAAACTAAGGTTTTCCAGTCCTATTTTATTTATTTTTTTTATATAGTAGGGATAGTTTGTTTATACACATTTTTATGCATTGATATTGATTCAACCTTGATGACATAATTTCAAAATAATAATATGAAAAAACTTAATACACAAGTTTTTGAAGGTGGCCAAAAAAATAGATGCCACAAAACGCTATAAAATGACACTTGAAAATGCTATTTTCACGTACCTATATTATTATGTATAAAACTAAAGCCAAACTTAGCAGATTGCTTTTGAATTCTCTATTATTAAAGAATCAGTCTAGCAGTTACGTTTATCGATGTGTTGAGGGAAGGACATGCTTTACACATGCATTAATGGGGATTCGAACCCACGACCCTGTAGTGTGTTCAACGGCTCTGAACAGGTCACCTGACGGTATGGGCAGACTCAAATTTAATTGCCCTCTGAAGGAAGTCCCTATCATTTATGATTCATAATGTACAAACGTACGAGTAAATTCCACAAGATAAAATCGAAAATAATTTTTCATATTTTCGAAGGAGCATTACAATGCAGGCCCGACACTAGCAGATGACGGGGAGGCTTGAACCATTGGCAAGGCATGGCTTCATAGCTACGGTGAGTCAGCCGGTACTGATTCACTAAACCCCAACTGTGAGGAATTCAGGCATTATTACGAATAACTTACCAGATGCCTTTTGAAATCACTTGATTAAAGTATGAGTTTCAAGCCTTCAAATCCACATTATCAGAAACCAGTTGTTGCAAACTAGCATTAGCATGGAACCATGATAAAACACGACAATGACTTTTAAAATAAGCTAATACAAATAATTTTATAGACGACACAATGCCCACACGTCGTTGGGCTAGGTAGGGCCTAAGTCACATTGAACCCTAGGCAGGAAACGTGGTCCGCGGACGCTCCCAATATAGTAACTTTAGTCTTTCGGTTGGGGGGGTGGGGGGGAATATAATACCAAGTACGCCATACATATTGTAAAATACGCGCTTCGCACCCCCTGTCCCCTCTCCCTAACCTACTATTCCCTACAAAACATCGTAAAAAGCTTTTGGTCCCCACCCCCCCCCCCCCCCGCCCAAAGGAGTTCCGTAAAAAGTGCCCCAGAAAATGAAAAGTTACATTGTTGCGGTAATTTAAATACAAAATCGACGCGAGCTAGTGAATAATAGAAGTCAACAGAACAGTTATTAACAAAATGTTACGATAGTTTAGTTTGGATGCATCAATCCAGATTCCAGAGACAAAAGCTATGTGCCGACCCTGCCGGACAACTCATGGCTTCACAACGGTTTCAACTACACGAGACAAATTCCGAAGTGCTCGGGTAAAAATCGAGTGTATTTTCATACAGTGGGGTCAGAGAGTAAGTAACAAAGAAACGATAGAATAAGGTATCTGGCTTTAAAACTACATGGAAATCTGAAACACACAATGCACTGGCGGAAAAAATGCACGCTTACCTTGATGTCGAGAGCGGCGAGTGCGGATGAGTTGTTGACTGTTTGAAGGCTGGCTGGCGACTGAACCGAGGACTCACTCAGGAAAGTCAACCGTCAACCTAGCGATGACATCACGTATCTCCCTGCTGGTGGCATTGTAAACCCCTACATAACAAGCATTATCGCTGTTTCATCTAAAATACTATTAAATTGAGAATGACAAAAGATAATAATTTAAGTTTAGTGTAAATAATAAATTTGAAGTTTCGTTAATAGTAAATTTTAACTGTTATGAGTAAAATGTCATGTTATGTTAGAATTTTGAATTTCATCCAATGGGTTGGTTCATGTAACTAGAAGGTCTGTGATTGGTGAAAAAAATTCGTCAATAAAGTTTGATTCAAACGTGGGCGCGATCAGGGGCGTAGGAACCGCGGGGAGGGGCAGAACTAACGTGAGCAAATATTAATCCCAGAATTTCCTAGTAAATATGCACATAGGCTACGCTTTTACAATTTGACAGTCACCTTGGAAAAACGAATATGTTTGCCTTAATGCTTCGTCATTACATAGAAAAATAGTCTGAAATTTATTAAAATGGGCCACAACACGTTCATTTTTTAAATTTTTAGATCGCATAGTTACTGTCAAACATCGTTTACAGAGTCAGAGTGCAGTTGAAACATGACGACATAACTGTAGTATGGTGTGGGGGGGGGATCGGTGGGGCTTTGCCCCAGACCCCAGCTGCCGCCCACAAATTCTGCTACTAAGTTTGACTCCCCCTAACATTCAAAACGTTCCTACGCGCCTGGGCGCGATAACTCATTCGACATCTCAGTAGACTACAAGCCTGAACTGCACAATACATTGCAAAAGTTCGTGGATTAATTCTTGTCCCGCATCTGCCTTCGACTGTCTAGGGAGGACAGGACGACCAGGGAGGCGATGCAAGGAGACAGTAGGGAGAGACCAGGAGAAGAGGGGAAACTCATGGGGGATGTGGGAGAGAGAAGAGTGTGGGAGGATGTGAAGACCAGGGAAGAGATGCAAGTACAGTATGGAGACCAGGAGAAGAGGGGGAAACTCATGGGGGATGTGGGAGAGAGAAGAGTGTGGAAGGATGTGAAGACCAGGGAAGAGATGCAAGTACAGTATGGAGACCAGGAGAAGAGGGGGAAACTCATGGGGGATGTGGGAGAGAGAAGAGTGTGGAGGATGGGAAGACCAGGGAAGAGATGCAAGTACAGTAGGGAGAGACCAGGAGAAGAGGGGGAAACTCATGGGGGATGTGGGAGAGAGAAGAGTGTGGGAGGATGTGAAGACCAGGGAAGAGATGCAAGTACAGTAGGGAGAGACCAGGAGAAGAGGGGGAAACTCATGGGGGATGTGGGAAGAGTGGGAGAGAGAAGAGTGTGGGATGGGGGAAACTCATGGGGGATGTGGGAGAGAGAAGAGTGTGGGAGGATGGGAAGACCAGGGAAGAGATGCAAGTGCAGTATGGAGACCAGGAGAAGAGTGTATTATTTCTAACAAATACCAAGAATGTGCTAATAAACTAATAATTTGTGTAGGGACATTCTGAATCGCTTATAGCAAAAAGAACGATAATTTTTCATATGTAGGCCTAGCTATATTATGGCTTTTAGTTCCTGTCATGTTGTGCATATAGCCGAGGGCAGAAATACATCATAGACTAGGTAGTAGGAATAAGGACCAAGGTAAACCTATTTTTAATCAGATAGCTTTAATAGAACCAGCTCGACAGAGAGTAATGCTGTTTAGCTCGTGGCCTAGTCAAGACTAGGGCCCGAGTTGGCTACCTAAGCCTACTGAATAGGAGGCATAGGCTTTGAAGATAGCATGCCTATTAAGCTGATGCCCAAGGCCATCAATACTTATAAACAAAATGTGTAACTTAGGTGTATAACTGTGTGTGTGGAAAGTGGAGTCTCCACTGTGAGCATAGGGATAAAAGTAAAACTCTTTTCTCATAAATTGAACATTTATTTTAATTTTTTACATGTTTCAATAATAGGATTCACTTGACATTTTAGGTTGGATATTATCATCTCTTTTGCTCGTACAAAACTGTACAAAACCATTACAGTGTACCATGTACATTATCAATCAAGACCAAATCTGACTACTGGGTATGACCTTTTAGAACAGGAATATATGATACATACAACCTTTCCATATTTTGAGTAAGATAATTCAAATTGGTCATAAATAATATGTAATATATTCCAACTTCAATAACAAACAATGTAGGGGGTGTAATATTTCTTAGTCAGTTCTGCCCAACAATAACCATACCATATACTGTACATATCTTTCAAATGGCACAAATAATTCAATGTGACTGACTGTAGGTTGACTATAGAACAAGAGTTTGCTAACAATACATATTAATAGTAATTATGTTTGTTTTTAGGTCCGTAAGAAATGTTATACTACGACAAAAACCATTCTTTTCAGTTGACAATATTAAAGAACAATTTTGAAGAATAACACAAGAACCAGTTTACTCCAAACTGCAGGAACCATGAATGATGTAACTTGTTTCTTACTTCAATCAGGTGAATTAATAACACATTTGTTCTTATGCACCGTGATGACATATTTTGATATCCAGGAAAGAAGAAAAGTAGTAGAAACATCTGGTTATTTTTTCCGGAAATGAGTAGCGATAGATTCATTTAACATAAGTTTTTTAAAAAAGCAGCCCTGGTTGCCACAATTAATGCTGATTGACAATGCACTGTTGATTCAACAATTCACAATTCATCAAAGCAATTATTTAAAAACTCAATGATCTTGGTCATTCCCATTGCATAAATAAGTTATGATTATCTCCGATTAACCGAATAATGCAAGCATCCGCATAACAGAGGAATAAGAGAAAGCTACAAGGTACCAAATGATTTATTTTCTTCTCAACAGCATTTTCAGCAAAACTGCAGATTCAGCAATAAACTGGTTCGTGTACTAGATTCTTCAAGGAAAATATGGTTAATTTAGTTCCGATAATGTTTTACCAAACAACGTTGACCATTAAGTACACAGCTTTATAAGAATGAGTTACTGTAGTTTGCTATTTTCATGTCATTTAACTTTAAAAATAATTAAAACATATGATTAGCTAGGCTGAGTCAAGTATGGACAAAACTACTGGTCCCGACATGTCATACGTAAGTAAAAATACATGGAAGAATTAGGAAACTCTCATGGAAGGGAAGGCAGTAATATGGGGGACAACTTATGTTTACTTTACTTGGCATAAGTATGGTACATGACTTTTGAGTATAAACTACAGTAAATGTTGATACAAAAATTGCCTTTTTACCATTGTATAGCAAATAACCATGCATTGTTTAGAAGAAGGTAGTTTAGTGATTGTTTTACGAGTGCAATAGATTTTCCTACGTCAAAAGTCGTAATACCAACTGCTGCACAAAGAAATTAGGCGAAATCAGCAGTACACGATGCAATGGCACAAGATGACTCGGCTTAGGCTAACCTTTTCATTAACCAGCTGTTGTTTCAACAGTTTAGCTTACTTTGGCAAACATTTCATTTACAATAATTCTATCGAATTGGACGGTCTCCACCGGTTACACTATATAGTACGTTCAAGAAGCCTCACAATGCCTTGGTTACACACTGAAAATCAAAATGGCACACTGAAAATAGTTACTAACCAATAACATAGGAATGATTGCTGTATATGACTTGCAGATCCAACTCAACTTTGCAACCCCCTCTCCCCCAAAAAACACAACAGGAATGAACAGGTTAGCTACTCTTGCAGTAGATGCTATGTACATAGATTAATAGTCTTTGTAATTGTATTAGGGTATACAAACATATTTGCAAAGCATCTAAAAAGATGTCGTGAACATTGAAATGAGGCTTAGTGTAAGGTTACTTCAGAGATGCCTGAAGAGCGGAACAGCTTTGCATCTGGGTAGCTGGTGAATATCATGTTACATTCGAGCCATACTTTTACATATATTAGTAACCGGGACAATAAATCCACAAAGCACCATTTCTTATACTTTCTGTTGCTCTTTGTTGCAGAAGGACCTTTTCAATTCGCAATTCAATCTTCAAAGTAATTTCTCTTTTAAAGAAAACAAAATACAAATATGGTAAATAATTGTCAAATAAGTACTGTATATGTACTTGAGGTGTCCATACAACCCAACTCAAGTATAATCAGATATGTGTTAGTACGCACAGTATAACAATATTTGGCTTTTAAAATAAGTAGGAAAATAAATAAATTACAACAAAAGGAATTAAATAATTTTTGTAAGTCATCCATCAACAAATATCCATAGAGAGATGTACAAAATCATATTAAATAATAACATACACGCACATATAATATGATACATAATGATACCTATCAACAAGGGTCTTTACTACAAAAACATAACAAATGTACTAACATAACCTTTACAGGTTAAAATGGCGACTGACTACAACAGTTTTTTCTCAGCATAAAACTATTATTTAATGGGACATAATCTTGAGTCAAATTATGTAATTTTACTACATAAACTTGAAATCAATTTTATTGTAACCATGGTTAACCCACCGGCTTTCCCGAGCGTCGATTTGACAGGCTGCGTGTATGCCCGCCGAATTGCCTGGTCGTCTAATTGATGGACTGGAACAGTGCCCTACATTATCGGTTGTTGTATGAAAATGGTTCGTCCAATCACCAAGAGATCGCGCTCGATGTACTTTACACACTTTGCTGCATCCAACGATGTGTTTTGCTTGTATCTAGGTCAAGTTTTAGCGTGTCTATGCTTGAATGAAAGACATGTTTACATTTGCGGGGCATTGCGCGACCAGTGTGCAATTTGCTCATAGACAGATGAGTGTGTATTTACGAATCAGGCATCTAGATGGTTCAATTTATTTGTTTCCATTTTTGTACGAGAAAATCAAGAGCGTCACACGTGTTTTGCAAAAAATAAAGAGTTCTTAAGTTTAGAGCAGCACGATTTTTAAAGGGCAAAGCAGATTTATATTGAACCATTTGATAGCAGACAAACGATCATTTCAAATTGGAAACGTCCAATTGTGCGAAAATAATTGAGTTTTAAAAAGAGATTTTAAAAACTATGTTAATACTTATTGTTGATAGATGACTCATCTGTTAATCAAATATACTTGGTACCAAGAATGGACATAACACTGAGTATTCAAAAAAATGTATTTAACAATTTGTTTAAGTAAATTTTTCGACCCATGCTTCTCTGTTTACAGATAACTTTCCAAAAGACATAAACACCATGGTTATACAAGAAAATGTAAAATTGTTAGGCAAGTCGAGAATAAATCGAGGGTCAACTGAAAATTATTAGCAGTGAAAGAATTGGGATTTTGGGCATAATAGCCTGCCCAAAAGATTCATATCAAGTAGGCCTATGCACAAGCATAACCATAAGATTCCATGTTCACTCTATAACATTGCCTTCTTTCTAACACAACCAAGGTGATAAAATAAATAACTTACCACAGTGACGAAATAGTTTGAATACAAATATTCAAGCAAGATCAAGTTGACGAGTAAAAAACATAGCCAAAAATGGAAGTGTTGTTAGAAACACGTTTGAGCCTACTGCTTTCGATTCCAGAGGCAAGAGCAAAGAAGTACCTATGAACTGACAAATCACAAAACACTTTTGGTGATAACGGGTGGGTAAATCAAATAAATGATCCGGTTAAAAGAGAAATGGAACTTACTCGTCAAAAAGACATACCCACCATAAAACATTTTGTAAAATTTCAAATTATAGTTTAATATCACCACTACATATTAAAATGAGTTATCATAAGTCACTCATAACACTACCAATTAAAAATAAAAAAATGGATTGAGGTCAAACCAATTGCATATAATATAACTTAAAGTTGGCATGACACGTTTTTAGATTATTGATTTTGTTCTTAAATCAAAGTTGTACAAGTTTTGGGTTATTTCACCGCATTGCGAGTGAACATTGTATGTACCTCGATGTTTTGTTAGTGAGTTACCGTTACACAGAGGTAACGACACGTCAAAGGTACATACAATGTTTACTTAAGACACTGCCAAGTAACTCAAAACTCATACAACTTTGATTTAATATCAATGGTCTGCAAAAGTTTAAAATGTGAATTATATGTAGAAACACACTTCTCATTTCTCAATACTAGAAGAGGGCATGGACATTAGTTTTTAGTGTAAAGATTATTTACATCAATCATTAATCATATGCTGAACCTAAATATAAGCCGACCTCCAAACTTTTCTTGTAGACATTTAAAAAACATATGCATATACAAGCTGGTAAGGAACCGTGGGACTTAAAATAATGAAAAAGGGTTCGGCTCTTATTCAGGACAATACTGTTAGTATGCACATAAGAATCCATCTAAAATGTAATTATGTACTAATAAGAAAATATTTTCCCTTCATACACAAGCTGTTGTATGGTAGGGATAAGAGTGACAATGTGTGGAGAACATGGCATTACTCTATTGCAATTGGAGAACATACGAATCCTAAACATTAAAATTAAATTGCTAATTTATCATTCAAATTTATGAAAATGTTGTCAAGGAATGCTATTGATGTTGAGTATGTTTTTCTACTAACTGACGATTTGGAAGCAATAGTTATACTACTATTTAATTTTTAATTCTTTGATAAACACACCCCTGGGTGTGCCCAGTGGCGGAACTAGGCGCCCGCAGGCCCGTTTAGGGGCCCCGTTATAAAAAAAAAACTTGGTATCAAAAAACAGTATTTTACACTGTTTGGAAAATATTGTGTTTGTTTCCGTTGCTAAAATAACCATTTTGTGAATCTAGCAGTTTGAAGGTGAAATCTAGCGGATATTTAGGAACTTTTAGCGTCCATAACACAACACACAAAAACTACATTATTTTGGTATTGCATTCAGCCCACAACTTTTTTCTAAAACGCACCGAACGCACTTTAAAAACCTGACTTTCAACATTTTTGCCTGCGGCGCTATTGTTGGCGAGCTTTGCCCCCAAACCTCCAATACTTGGTCCTTAAATGATACCCCAGGGATATTACATAGCCCCCCCCCCCCCCAGGATGAAAAGCCTGAATACAACACTGAGCCTATGTGTGTGTGTATCCGTTAGGGGGGCCTCCATAGAAATTTTGCGGGCGGGTCCATGAAACAAAATTCCGCCACTGGGTGTGCCTACTATTTCATATCAGTCACAAATACATATCTGAAAATAAAACTTCTATTACTGATGAACATATAAAATAGTATTTAATTAAAATTATATTTAAAATTGGAGATTTAAAAACAATTGATTGTAAATAATAAAACAATTAACACATCAGTGCACCGAATCGATTGTAAATACGTAATAAAAAAAGTACTTATCTTGGTAGTTCAGTAAGGGTATACCATGGTTGTTGTTGTTTGTTATCTAACTTAGCAAATATTTACAGAAGCACAGCGGAAAGACTTGTAGTTAGGCGTCACTAGCTGCCTACAAGTTCAATTTGTCTGTACTTTTTTCTTAGATTTGAGACTGGGTCTTTGAATAATACAGGATCGAGTCGCATGTTGGATCGTAGTAATGGCATGTAACCAAACACAGCAGCAAATGTGTTGAGACAAGTTTGACGCTGGATGAAATGATCAGGGTCGTTCCAAGGTGACCTGAAAATATGAAAAAATCAAGTAAATTGACGAGTTTCCGTAAACTGAAGAATGTCTTTAGAACAGAGGTGTAAGACATAATCCTAAAGTGGTTCACACTCAATTTTAATGGGCCAAATGAGCATTATAAAGACCAAGATCGAGGGCTTTCAATCTGACAACCTTAAGCCAAACATTTGTGTAAGTAGAAGGTGAACCAATTGACAAATGTTCAGGCTTTTCAATTTAGGAAACACTGCATCATAGATTACCACTTTACATTTTTGTTTATTTCTCACTATGCAGCAGAATACAAAATAAGGTACTGCAGCACGTTGAGCATGCAAAAGAAAATTCCTCACCCCTGGATATTATTGAACATACTAATTGAATATGATTCCAATCTGAGAGACATTACCTTAATCCACTATATCTTCATCTTTTAAAAGCATTAACGGAGTAAATCTCTTAGCAGAAATCCTACTGGGACATTTTCATCATCTCAAAATCTTAACCCTTCCTCATCCATTATCCAACTCACCACAAGGTATATGCACTTAACCCTTAATTACATTAAGTACCACCCCTTTTCCAAAGCCATTAGCTCACATTCCAGTACACAGCTTCTTTTTTGGCTATTATGTCACGCAAGAAGTTTACACGCCACTTTATTGTGCCATCATGATTACACTATTACTGTAGCTATAGCACGTACAGTACTAGTCTGTGTACACGTCATTATGACGCTGATGAGGCTGGAATGCGCTAGCACTCCAGCAACCAAAGAACTGTCCCATCTCGTCATGTTCTATATAGAGTAACACAAGGCACTAAAGTTAGTGCTTGATTGCAACAAAACAAGTTAGTTGTAGCTTTTCACATCTGATGCTAAACACATGCTTATGGATTAGCCTATATTAGTCGCTAGTTATCTAGTTGTAAAAAGGTGTCCTGCTCCCTGAGCAGCAGATCAAAACAAGTCACATTGTTGTTTCTTGTAGTAGTTGAATTTTTTCAAAGGAACTAACCCAGAATGAATAGTTACGACCATATTTTGGTCAGCTTGTGGTGGACCTAATTCACTTTTTGTTTAGTTGGTAAGTGCAAAACTAATTTCTCTTAATTGGGATATTTACTATTTAGGAGATACCAAACAATTGATTATTGATCAATCTACTTGCAAATGATTTGATATTGATAAATGATTCAATAATCATTAACTTGTGCACGTTATTATCAACATATTAGGTTATTCAAAATAATTTTTTATAAAGGTTGATAAAAAGGATAAAAAATACTGATATTGATTATTTGAGATAAAAAAAATATTTTCAATTTATCTTGATAAGAGAAAGGATGATCAAAAGACTTTTTATCAATTATTGATCAATATTGGTTAACAAATCTTTAGTTGATTATTTACCATTTGGTATCAATTAATCGTGACTCAATATTGATGAAGAATTAGACGTCCTTAACATATATTTTTAGGATTAGCGGGTATATGGTCATATGCTCGCATGTCCTTGTGATGTGCACATGAGTGACCAATGTAGAAGGCTTTTCTAAATAAATAAATAAACATCCTTTTAATTTGGCATAAGTTACGTTTTAAACAGGTATATCTCACCTAGCCCCTCCTGGTGGCTGTTCCTTGTACTGCTTGCGCTGCGTGACCTTGATGGGTGGCCGTCTTGTGATATGAGACACTAAGAAGTTCATTAGGATGTCTTCACAATTCTGTGACTGTTCGACAGTTTTGTGGAGCAAAGAACTTAGCCAATACGTGTAGACATAGTTATAATAACGATGATAGAAAGCAGCACCAGTTAGAACTATTGAATAGTCGTTTGTCCACTTCGACGTGTAGCCCCAGGACCCCTGAAACATTACAATTCATATAAAAACTTTAAAGAAGTACAAAAGTTACAAAGCTATTAACAACACAATTTTTGTATGTCTTTTAGTTACTATTTTGTATAAGATTATCTCACCGAAAGGTCCAAGGCTCTCGAGTCTGCTTATAAAAACTTGGTGTAGCCTACATTACTTGTAAAGTAAAATTTTCATAGAATGATGTACTTATTTATATCCATTAAAGTGTTTTGTTGGATGAGCGAAGCGAAGACTTCAATTTCACCGACCCCCCAAAAAATTTAGCTCGGGTGTTTTTTTTTTGTTTTTTTTTCCGTCTGTTTGTTCGCTCTCTACCGGGCAAACGGCATATGCGATCTTGATGAAAATTTGACACGACCTTCGTTTTCTCTGAACTTAGACTTGCTACATTTTTGGGTACAATCGAAGAAATATTTCTCATGAATATCGTACTTTTACGATTTTTTTCGATTTTTAGTGCGATATTTTCGTGCCATTTTGGCCAATTCTGACCAAACGGGTGGGGCTACAACGTTCATATTTCACATGGACATTAAGGTAATGGTGATGTATTGCTTTCTAAAAGAAAAAGTTGAAAAAGTTAGTCAGAATCGAGAGAAATAAAGCTTTTAATATACGTTTTTTGACTTTTTGTGCGATATTTTCGTGCCATTTGGGCCAATTCTGACCAAACGGGTGGGGCTACAACGTTCATATTATACATGGACATTAAGGTTATGGTTATGTAGTACCTTTTGAAAGAAAAAGTGGAAAAATTTAGCCAGAATCCATAGAAATAAAGCTTTTAATACAAGTTTTTTACGGTAAATAATACCAATTGACAAGAAACAAAAGAAACTTGACAACATTCACCTTCGATGCGTAGGCAGCAAAACAAAGCACTTGCAAAAGTAAAGATATCCCACGCAAACTAAAACCTTTAAAAAGCTCATCCATCAACGCGGCGGGACTTTAGCGTTTTCCTAGTGTAAATTTAATTAACCAATACGTCATTCGTGCAAAACGGTTCTCTGTCATACTATTTTCAGAATTACCACATGAGAGGCTGGACTGAATCAAATATACGATTTGTATCCATGAGCCCGCTGGAATACATAAAAACTAAAGCTTACCTTTGCATCATCCCAGTAGTGAGATCTAGCGGGATATCCCACAATTCTGTCTGGAAAACTTTTCCAAACTTGGAAAGCAAAGTCAACTTCGTCAGTTGTGAGTAAACAATCTTCATCCAGAGAAAGAACAGCCGCAGTTTGAATGAGAGGATGCGGGTAAAATCTTTGACCAATCGAGCTCCGAGATTGTTGTTGTAACTGTTGCTCAGCCATGTTGATGTTGTTGTTGTAGAACGACTGTGGAAGTAAAATGTTGAGGGGAACGTTTGACGGAGTTGAAGGCCATCGTGATCGAGGTGGAGGGGGCTTCTCGTTAGACCACACCACTATAATCTGAAACAAGTTAACTTGATTGTAAATTCAGAACATCAACAATTTTATATGTTATAAAAATTAGTCAAACATAGTTTTACTTGACATTATTTTGACAGTTGGTTTAAATTATTTACAAATTCTTGTTTGGCATTACTACAAATTCAATGGAATCTTAGTAACAAATTTTCTGTTGTATTACACAATAATGTGTGCACAATCAAGCATCAAGCTCAATGTTATTTATGTACAGTTAGTTGTAAGTTTTTCAAAAGCTAATTACCTTCAACAGCATATCAATGAAATTTTAATGTATAAGTCAGTGTGAAATATATTTTCAAACATTTTTGTTGAGAGCCGTACTTAAATCTTGGCCAAGAACAAGCAGTTAAAATTAGAAAATCAAATAAAGTTTTCTTGTCTATACCATCTACAGAGCTGGAACATTAATTTCAGCTTCTTCAATTACAAAGCTTCACTGCCAATTAAAAACGTAAACTGAAAAAATAATTTAATTTTGTTTCAACTCCTGATTTTGTTGATTGCACATTTATAACGGAAAGGAAGTGTACTCCTATGTGTTTGAGGATTACTTTTAAGATGATTAGGAGGCAACCTTCTTTGCAGTTACAACTCTTCTGGGCCCGGATCCACAAAGAGGAGTTAATTTTAGGAGTTAAATCCATTTAACTCCCATTTTTTACTCCTGTCTAACTACCAAAATTTAGTTCGACTTTTAACTCCGATTTCCTAATCCACAAAGGGAGTTAAGTTTGGAGTAAGACGGAAGTAAAATAGCTCCCACTATGATGACGTCATAGATGACGTCATGGAATTTGAGCCAATGAGAACACAGCTTTCATATTGAAACTAATTGACATGTGTTTTATTAAAAACTTGTTTTGGAACGAATTTCAAATTATCATAATAATTTTAAAAAGCCAACTGCTGTAGAAGACTTTGTAGGCTTAGGTCTAGAGTAAGACTAGGCTAGCCTAGCCGCTAGACCCTACAAGACCTGCCTTCACATTTTGAGGTTAAACATGTAGGCCAAGGACCTTGGCCCTAGCCCGACACAAGGCCAAGCATGGCCTAGAGTCTGGTAGACCTAACAAAAGGCTTGGCTAGGACTAAGCCTAGACCCAAGAGTATGTTGCTTTGGCCCAGGCCTATAGCAAAGCGTTTGAAAACTTCGTTTAGTCCTATCCCACGGCCCTAGGGCCTAGGCCTAGGCCTACCACAGACCCTAGGATAGCCTAGGGCCTAGCCTAGGCTCTAGACTAGTTAGGACTACCTAATTTGATCAGATCGTAGGGGCTATACGGACAAGGGCCAAGCGCTTGGTGCGCACTGGGCCTTAGTTATTCAATCTCAGACATACTTTATTCAAATCTGATGATTGGGCCAGCACCCAGCATCTCTCACTGGGTAGGGGCCAGGCCTAGGGCCTAGGCCTACCCTTACCCTACTTCGACCAGCAACTGGACAATCTCTTGGCAAAACCTCGTCAAAATTTGTCTGTAGATGGACTGTCTAGTGCCTCAAACAAACCGTAACATATTTTGATAGACTGACAGTGAAAATAAACCAGTATTTTGATGTCAAAGCCTCGGCAGTCGGTCTAGGCCTACTGGCCAAGACATCTTGCGACGTCTTGTTTACAAAACAAATGTCCGTGCCGATCGATAGGCCTAACCTAAACCTGAAACAGCGCGGGATGTTACTTGTATTTCAAATGCGGGAATAGTTGTAACACGCAAAAAACAAATTTTTAATAGTAAATTTGATTGTAAAATCGATATAATATTGATATTTAGTTTATTATTCATCATCAAAGATCTGCGGTGGTGACGGTCGGCCATTTTGAATAATTTAACTCCTAATAAAAAGCAGGAGTTAACTTTTGTCGCTAGATAACTCCGAAAATTGCTCTACTCTCTTTTGTGGATACCGAATTGGGAGTAAAGTGCGGCTTACTCCTAAATTTAACTCCGATTTCGGTTAACTCCCCTTTGTGGATCCGGGCCCTGTAGCCTACAGACCGTGTTATACAGTCTGGCTGAAGATTGTTGTTACTAACTAACAAAAGAAATCCCCATGGGGTCGTTTCATCTTTGAATAAAAAATGGTCATTGGTCATGTGGGGTTAATCATGTTTCCAATGCAGAATGTACCAGGGCATGTGTGTGCATGGCATGTTTTTTAAATCAAAATGGTCTATGTAGTATGTGAACTTTGAAGCCATCCTAGCAAGGATCCACATATTACACGAATAAAAAAGTATTTTGAGTCTCAAGCACTCAGTTAAAATAATATTTTCAGTGACAACATAATGATACCATTCATTGAGCTTTGTTGCATGACGGCACCAAAACAATCTTTTTAATATCATATTGATGGATTCAAGTCCATTTCAAAAGTCAAAACATCTCTGACTAAAACTAGAATTTGAACTTACGACCTTCTGTATTAGAAGCAGTAATAAACCACAAAGAACCAACAAATGTTATAAATTGTGTATGAATATTTCACATGTTAAGGGAAGACACAGGTGAAAATTCCAAATTCTATGGCTTTAATGCAAACTTCATGAAACTTTGGGGATAGGTGGAAAACAACAAAACAAATTGAATATATACCAAACCATTTTCCAAATATTCAACTTTTCAACCCCCAAAACCCCCTAAAACAACCTCAAAAACTGTCAGTGCTAGGGAAATATGTCATTTTTATACCCTCCAACATAGAAGTCTCAAATTTATTTTAAAATATTCTATTGACTCTGCATTAGAACGTTGTGTATGGGTTTTAAGTTCTTACTTACATATTTTGAATGGCACATCATCAAAATAAATATATAATATATGATAAATAAAAATATCTTGCTAATTATTTTCCCATGGGAGTAAATATTAATTAATCTAAAATTCCATCCACCACAAAGTTGTAGGTAAATGTACTATGAACCACCATAAAAAAATCAGGTCATTTGGACAAATGGTTCAGGAAATATTTTTTTCCCTAATATGTAATGCTGCGCGTGGTTTAAAAAGATAGGAGATAATGAACAATGAACGAAATTACAATAACATATTATATGTACTATTTTTGTTAAACTAATTAATAATAATAAATATATTTTATAAATAAATTATAAAAATAAAATAAATTACATATATTATAATATAATATATATAAAAAACTACTTGAAACCACATATATATATATATTCACACTGTACACTATAAAAAAAACCTACCAAATTAAAAGCTTTTTTTTTTTTTTACTTTTTACAATTATTTAAAGCACAAAACACATTTTGTATTTTATGTACCTATTTTGTTTATTTGCCCCTTTTTCACCTGAGTCCTCCCTTGTGACAAAACATGCCCACTCTTCGAATTCTTGTAAAAGAAAATAACGCTTTAGATGAGTCTTCTCCAGAGATCACCGATGCTGGTTCGGGATTGGCAACATGAACGAGTCTTACCCTGGCTACATTCTGACTCCTCGCGACGTTCCTAATGAGCCGGTAGATTGGCGATGTGATGATGGTAGCCGCCGTGGAGGTGAGCTGTGAGTAGATGACCGCGGTGAAGTGACTGCCGGGGTCGGTGCCGAGCATGTCCAGGTAGAAGGGGTAGTGGCTCCACGTGTCGGAGAAGTGAGGCAGTGTGAGCAGAGCTCCGGGGGCCGAGTTCCAAACCAGACCGTCGCGGCAGGGCTGGCTTGGGATACGCTCACGGATTATCTACAGAAAACACAAGGCACGTGTCAGACAAGGGAAATTATTTTTATTTTTATGTATTTAAATTACAATTATAAAAGTAAAATATAATAAAGAAATTTTAAAATTATAGACATGAACATACTGCAGTGATATCCATTCGAAAAGATGTGTCCCGACTGGGGATCGCACCCAGGAAACATCGTTTCCAGTTTCAACTATATTGTTATCACTGCTTCATTCTTAGCGATACAAGCAGCTCTAGTTTAAACACATTATTGATCACAATATATTTGTCAAATGAGCGACTTTAAATTGCCACAAATAGCAATACACAAACAATACAATTAACAATAAACAATAATTAGATCACACCATGCTAATAACGAACCCAAATCCAGATCTAGTATCTCCTCAACCCCAACAGAGCGTGAATCGTGATTCAACATGTCCAATTATTACAGTGCCTTAGCAGTTTTCATTTATTTCGAGACAATGATTTTGATGATGTACATCAATAAAAATTTAAATTTCTAACATTTTAACTACCGAGATTAATTCACAAAATGATTTACGTGACGAAACACACCCTGTTTTAAGCACATGGTCAAATACCCTGATACCACATAGGTACCCAGGTACCACGTAGATACCCACCACAGCGTATGGCAACATAAAGAACCAAATCAGCGTCCAAAATGAATGAAAAAGAATGGTAAGAGTATAAATAAATGCTGATAAATTCTATAATGGGGGAACTGGTGCGTTATTCTGGGCATACATTGAATTAAAAATACATCCAAGCAGTCAATAATGTATTTTATTTTCCAAGCCTAGCTCTCAGACTCTGAGAGAGTAACCCAACACAATACATTCAATACGCTGCTTTCTTCCATGGGAATGGTATATTAATTTTGCTGGCCAGCTTTTCCTGTCAAAGGGGACAAAAGGGAATTTTGACTTGACGGTTTGAAAAGGTTTCTTGGGAAATAATTCAATGTGGATGCTTGTTAAACGTTCTAGTTGACAACAGGGGATCTTGGACGGGACACGCGAGGGAGAAGCATTTTATATCAGGCGAGAGACCACACTACACTACACAGGACGAACTTCGCAAAGATTTCTTGCATGGCGTCTTGTGCTTCCGTGAGGAAAGTTTTCAATTTGAAATTTCTCATAGATGATGCACATTTTTACACATCAACAAACATTAAGACAATATTATAAAACACATTTTACAGTTCAATAATAATTGTCCATAGTAGGCCTAACAAGATCAAATTGGAAGTTTTTCTGGAACGTAAAAATGGTCTAAGCAAAGTTATCCAATCCTTCATTTAAGCACAACGTTACGTTTTTCGTGAATCGTTACTGTTTAGTGTTTCTGTAGAGCGTACCATTTAAAAAGTTAATTTGGAAATACTATAGTACTGGCTGGGGTTATATATAATAAAATAATTCATACATACATACATACAATAGATATATATATACAAACAAAAGGATGCGAAATGTATATAGAGTTGGTTGAAATCATACTGTGCCAATAAGATCTGTTTAGGTGTTGTAGGCTTTCACGATCCGTCGATGAGTTCTGATTGATTCTTTTCTTGGGCTTTTGCGTCGTGTCGATGATTAGGCACAGCTCAATGAGATCATGAGCAGTGCCTCACCATCGACACGACGCAACAGACCAAGGATAACTCAAGATATGTCTATATCTCATCTATAAACACATATTTTGTTTTTGATCCATTTTCTACCTATCAAGTAAACGCTCAAATAGACTCTTTTGAACAGCCTGTAATACGCGGAAATTGGTCGCCGTGTCCACAAGACATTTCTACGTCTCCCATGTCAAAGAACTACTGAGTATGTATTAACTGTCACAATATCACAATCAGTGCAGTCTGCGGCCAATCGGCTTTCAAAATCGAAGGCTTCTAGGGGCTAACGAGCCCCCCGACTCTGTGGAGAGGGGTATTGTTGCGTCAGCCCCCCCCCCCCCCCACGGTGAGTTGGGGGTGGCTTCCGCACTGTGATGACCGCACCCGCAAAGGGGTTCTTATGCAAATCTTCACTCGATCATTTCATAATTCCATCTATCACCGTCTCCCTCATTTTTCCCTTAATCTTTCTCGCAGAGCCGATTCAATATTTGTCGGCTTTCTTGGAGACCTGGACGCCCCCACCCCTTCTTCGCCAGCAGTCTACTTAAAGTCTTACTAATAATACTTTTAAAATATATTTTAAACAAAAGCAAGGCGTTAACGTCGAGAAATCCATCAAAGCTTACAATCTCACTGCCGTATCTTTGGCATACATCACACACGACACGACCTCCTTCATAAGATAACGATCGCACATAATATATAAACTTAGCATCCAAGGGCACGGCGGACGTATACCCTGAATGCGTGTAATACAATATGTTTTCACAAACACACCCGAACAAAATTTTGAGTTTGAACTTACGTAATGCGGTACCTTCTTCGGAAACCTCCATGGTAATTCCAATCCATGTTTGAAGGTTGAAAACGTCGACAAGAAAGGATATTTTTTAAAAGTAAGTTAAAAAAAAGTATAAGTAAAAGTAGTAGTAAGTGTGAGTAAATCACCAACGTTTACGTCCAAACTGTTTTTTCTGTCTAAATAAAAAAAACTGTTAAAATCGAGTAACTAACACCATCAATGAGTCAAAATAGATATTGATCGCCAGGGAATTGCTCCGATTGCAAGTATATAGCGACTGATTTTCCTTTCGTCCACAAAATCCATCGCCTGAATCTCTGGAGGGGGTAACTTAAAAATAACTTTTCAAGTTCCTTTTTTGACGAGGTGAACCGTACTGAACTGGACTTAAATCTTGGCTACGCTGATGGACACCCTTGTAAAAATATATATAATACCATAGCACTGTACTCTGCCCTTCATTTGCCGGAATTTTAAGTCACTCTTTGAAAGCTATGTTTTCTAAACAAGACGCGCATGTTAACAGTTTTTTACTGGCAAGTTATTTTTACCAGAATTTATTCCGATGAGATTATTATTTTGGATAAAGTATCGTGCGAACTCCCCCACTGCACTCACAACACTACAGTTAGAAGTGATAAGCTTGGGACTTTAGTCACTCAATATACAATAATTGTCCTCGCATCTGAACACAACTTTCACACGGGTGAAATAAAAGGGTGAAAGATACAACATGAATGTGGTTGCAAAGTGTTGAAATGCATAGTTAAATTCATGTCATCGTATCTAGAAATAAACTTAATTCATCTTCAGTTTTACATACAAAAATAGCAGTTTAACAATTAATTAAATTGAAAGAAGTACATAAAACCATAATTTTGAGACTAGAACATGTAAAATCTAGAGCACATACTTATCATTATGTTCATAATAATAATAATAATAATAACAATAATAATAATAATAATAATAATAATAATAATAATAATAATAATAATATATATTTTTTAAAATTTATTGAAGCAAACACCAATTGATAAAAAAATATGAGCATACATTTAATCCCACTAAGCCAAATGGCTCATCATATTAGCAAAACAAATAATAAAAGTATTCACGCAATGTATGTAGAATGTTTTTGAATATGATTTAATAGCAAACATACAAAAAGAGAAATAATGTAAACCGCAAGAAGCAAGAGTGTACAAAGCAATTTGTTATTTATAAAATGGTGCAGTATCGCCCCAGTTCTGATATTCAACATGTGCACGGATATTTTGGTTAATCGCAGTTATATTGTAAGGAGCAACACAACTATCTAGGGATATTAAACAGACCAATCAGAATAATAAATTGATCTTAGTCTATAAGATACAATCCGCTAATTCATTAACAAAAGGGATTATATCAATAATACATTTCGCAATGACAGAATGTCAAATTTCGTCTGTACCTTAAATGAAAAGGAGTTAAAAACAAAGTTTGAATTCATCGCTTTTTGTAAAACTTAATTTTGTTAAATGCCACATTTATTATACTAATTAGTGAGACGACTTATTGGCAAGTAATTCGTTTATACTAGGGCGATGTGAGCATACAAAACAAGAAGTATATTTTAATCCATAGAAAAATGTGTTCGTGTTTACCCTACGTTCTACCACCCCTATTATATGATTCACACATCTCGATTCTGTGGCGGTCGAAACTCGGCAAGAGCACGCTAACAATTATTGCCTCATTACAGCAGTGTTGTGTTAATTGCTTATGATAATAATAACCCCCTATTAACAGGCTGAATTTATATAAAGATAGTACAAGAAGGGTGTTAACATTAATTCCAATGGGATGGGATGAGATCAAGCCTGAAATCTCGGTGCGACTATGTTTGAGAAGGGGGGGGGGAGTTTTATGCCGAGGGTAGGGGCGAGATAGGGGTGTAGGGAAAGGGGAAAGCGTAGGACCATGTCTTCCGAACAAATTAAAGACGCTTCAACTGGGAGTGGGGGGGGGGGGGGAGAAGAGGAACGGGGCTAGAATTAGTTAAATGCCACAGCTGGTATGACAGTTTGCAGTAATTAATGAATGTCTTCGCCCTAACACCCCTATTGTAAACATAAGGGCTTTACCCTCAATTGAATCAGTGCAGAACTCAAATCTGTTTCATTGACCTTAAAAACAGGCACGTCAAATAAACTTCATGTCACACATGTGGGCAGCCGAGACAATGTTTGGTTATACGCGCATTCATCATGGGCTCAACACTTTCAAATAACCTAACCCAAGGAAAATAAACTAGCTGTAATTTAGACTACGATGCGAGGCCCTCATGGTCAAATAGAATAACACACATAATATATTGACCCAGTGCATCGCCATGGTGATCAAAGAAATATAATATGTTATTGCATTTATCAAAAAAATTTGGAAACGTTATTGATAATTAATTATTATTATTATTATTATTATTACTATTACTTATTATTATTATTATTATTATTATTATTATTATTATATTATTATTATTATTATTATTATTATTATTATTATTATTATTATTATTATTATTTATATTATTATTTTAAAAAAGAAAGGTATAGTGTAGCTAAGTGTTCTTTTACCATACTTATTTGCAACCCGAGGCAACTGGTATACTCCGAAGATTTGGAGCGAGTAGAAGTAGTGTGGTTTATACAACTTTCCAACTTTAGTTGGAATATACAAGCTGAGAAATATGTAAACGCTAAGGTCATGCGCTTACCAATTATATGCAGTAAAAGTATTTTACCATTTAAATATGTAAAGATGGTTTTATATAGCCCTTGCAGAGTCGGTTATTTCTTACGGTCTGTTAATTTGGGGAAATGCTTCGTTATCACAGCTAAATAGCATAATCTCTATTCAAAATAAAATAATGAAGATGATCACTTTTGAAAATAATTTAAGCACTTTGGAATGTTATAGACTACAAAACGTTTTACCTTTACAAAAATTATTCACATATAAATTAGTTTTGAAACATTTTTTCGTTAATACTCACAAAAATTGTATAAACCACACTACTTCTACTCGCTCCAAATCTTCGGAAGTATACCAGTTGCCACGGGTTGCAAATAAGTATGGTAAAAGAACACTTAGCTACACTATACCTTTCTTTTTTAATAGTATTCCAAAGAACATCAGAGATTTAGAGACTATTTATGAAATCAAAAGAGAGCTAAAGTCATTTTTGTTACGAAATATGCAGTGAAGTTAGGGTTGTTGTGTATTTGTTATACATGTTTCATAATTTAATGTACATGAATTAGCACTATAATTTTTCACTGTTCTATATCTGTTCTATTCAATGTTTATTCACTGTATTATCTGCAAAATGTTGCTTCACAAAAATGTTTTTGGCTAGTATAAGTATTTAATTTGCACATTAATTACTTGTTTTTATCTACTATTTTAATCTTTTATTTTAGTGGTATGTATTTTTATTTTTATTTTTTATTACACGCTGAGTCATTCACTGCTTACTGATACTTACTGTTACTTCACTTATATTGTATTGCTATCTAGAATTTTGAAATATTGAATTAGTTAAAAATCATTATTTCACATGCATGATTTTCTTTAATGTAACATGTTCCACAGTTAAGCTGTCCTGTGCAGCTTGTGGATGGCCGAACTTGTTTGATAAAAAAATGTATAAGAGATATGTATTTCAATAAAAAAAAAAAATATATATATTATTATTATTACTAATGAAGCTACGACATGCAAATTATTGTAAACAATAAGTTCTTATAGCAGATATTCTAAGCCGTGAAAGATAATAATACATGGGTTTGTAATGAGATGATATTTATATATCAAATTGGCAATGGTATTAATACCAAGTAAGTTATACTTCAAATAAAAATTATTTCATGTGGTTACGGTTTGAAATATTGACAGGGACACGTAAAAAAATTCAATTTGTTTGCAAATGTTATATAAAAAGAAGATGTTAGTGGGTGATGAAAGATAAAGATAAATGTGATCATGTAAAAATAACTAATCTAGGTAAGTAATAAAAATAATTCATGCATACATCCTAAATTAGACGCTGCATTGTTGTAGACATAATTAGCCATAGAAGCCAATTGTTGACTAGTCATTGCTTACAGTACATACCATTTCCTAGAGTGCCCTAGAGCTTTGAACTAAAATTACTACTGCGTTATTAATGGCTTAGTAGCTAGGCCTCCGACACACATTCTAGACTCATAAATAAATGGCATAACGTAATAATTGTATAGAAGAGAGACCGCAGCGCATGTCTTGTGTTGTGTGGCTCATTGCTAGCGCGGTGGTATCGTGCGGGTTCGATCCCAGTCACTGGTAGTTCCGACTGGAGAGGTTTCAAAGGGGGTCAAATACCTCGGGGGGCAGCGGTTATGCCATCACTGGTTACAAACCAGAAGCTCTTGGGAGAGATAAGGTTATTATTTACAACGTCCTCATAGGACTTGGTATGACTTATGCTGCACCGGTATGAAGAAATACATGAACTACCAACTAAAGAAACTACAAGTATAGTGCAAAATAACTTTTTACAAGGGGACAACCAGTGGGCCCACCCTACTCCGAACTGATTTTCTACACTTGGACATGATTTCATAGCTTCCACCATTTCAATATACAAAACATGAACACGTCAAGAAATATCAGTTGGGAATTGCAAATTTTTTGAAATTTATGATGCAATTGCAATGCTACTATTGAAAACTTCTGGTTTCAATGCGCAAGTTACAATTTTCAGACATATTTTTCAAAATATGTTTCCTATTTCATCAGTTTCTAACTACTAATTATTGCTGATCATAGAACAATTCCTATGTATTTATTTACATTTTTTTTTCAAGAATTTGTAAAATAAACAATTATGAAACACCAAAATGCAAATGCCGTTCTAAGTTGCCGCAAGAACCCTAGGATATTCTACGATAAAGCGAACTTATCTGCGAAGCTACCGCAAGCAAGAGACACACAACCACAACACTACATGGGAGGAGGGCGGAGACGATTAGCATGTGCTGCTGGGTTGTGCGGTGCGGAAGTACAGGGAGTAATATGCAATAAACCGGGATTTGCCGGGAAAGAGGTTTGAATTAGATCTAGAACTTAGGCTGGAACTTGCACATAAATATGCTCTAACACCTTCAACACAACGTGAATGGGTCGTCGTCGTCGTCTTCAGATGCGCATTCCAAAACATATGCCCCACACCATTGACACTCACGAGTAGGATTTACCCAAAATGGGATTACAAAATTGTACTGATAATTATTACTTACGACTATTTTGGCGCAAAATGTACATTCAAGCATGTAAAAATAAATAAATAAATAAATAAATAAATAAATATGTAAATAAATAAATAAATAAATAAATAAATAAATAAATAAATCAATCAATCAATCAATAAAAAAAATTCATTGATTCGTGTTTATAGAGTCTACCCACTCAGTCACATAACTGATTTTCAGTGGGGGACATTAAATTTAAAGCCTACCAAGTACCAAGCCAACCCTGTAAGCGCCAACACCATCGAAGAGCGAACAATGACCAACTAGAGACAGACATATTTAAGTTGGAAACACCGATCAATCAAGCTGGGCACGATTCCACCCTCGGACAGCGCCAGAATCAACGAGTCTAATTCTACTTGTAAGTGAAAACATAATTTGAAGACGAATTTGAAGCGAAATTAGCAAATTGGGTTGTAGTTCGGATAAAAATCGTCTTCGTATTTTTGTGTAAACTTGTATTCGCCTATGTACTAACGCTTTAACAATAATAAACGAAACTCCATATTTTATTAATTGATAACTCAATGTTTAATGCACGTGGAAATGTGATTCATATGTTCGCAGCAAGAATAATAGCAAAATCTCAAGTGAGTGTGCTAAGAAATTGCAAAACTAGTAAGTATTGATGCAGAAATTTAGAGGAACAAAAACATAAAGACTGTCTGTCTATATGAGCACACGTTTGATGTTCAAGCATCTCTCCTCGTTTCTTGGCTTCTTGACATACATTCTTATCCGCTTGTCATCTTCAAATCATCTTAGCTAGACCATCTTTTGAGTGCTGGCTTAGTTTCCCCCAGCATAGAATTCTATAGCTGTACACTATTGTGAAGCAATGAAATAAATAAAGTTGCCTCATTGAAGAAGATAGTGCAATTACGGTAACAATTGTACATGACATACATTTTAATGAACCGTATCGCCATAGGAAGCGAACTTTATGTGTCCTACATCTATTATTAGCATACTCCTTAGATATGTATGATGATTGAATTGCAATAATTATTCTATTACACCACAAAACGTTTAATTCATACTAACACAACTTTGCAAATCAGGCATAATAAATCTTGTTTGTGCATAGAACGGTGCAAATGAGCTAAGTGGTGATGGTGTTAGTTACACGTGTAATGAATATAACGACGTAGATAATTGATGGTGCCATCACACACGTCGTTTGAGCACTATACATGCGGGGAGCATTACTAACGGCATCAGGTTATTTAGAACCTTGTGGATATTCGTATGGTCAGTCTCGAGTATTACAACCAATGGGCGTTTCGTGTGATGTGCTCTAACCTAACCTAACCTAACCTAGCCTCAAGTGCCGTCGATTGACTGTCTGTACATTCAGGATTTAGAAAATAAGTTTTAGGTGAATCAACCAAATTTTAAATTTTCTCAAATATGCACCCAATGATTTAATACTAAACATAATGGTAGAATATTAATAACAGATATTGTGTTTACTATCCTGTGTGTAATCATGTACTTATGTATTCTTAGAGTGACTTGACAAGCAAAAAAGTAGATTTTTCAATACATTCTTATCTGCGATTTTTAACAAAGTAACAGTCAAACGGGAAAAAAATCGTACAGAATACAAATTACGAAGAATCCCACTTTTAGTTTGGAAGGTGTGTGTAAGTAAACTCTTGTATATTATTCACACAGAAACAAAACCATCTTGGACAGATACTAGAGATATACGTGGTGCTATGATTGAAATTTGAATTAAACGATCAATTATGCTTGGCATGATTTTGATCCAGCTCACTGCAAATAAGAAAATACACAAATTTCAGAGCCGAAATAGTGGAATGTTTTGACAATCTTTGTGCTCAAATATTAAAAACGTGAATTGAATAATTACATAAGCTGGGTAGGCTTAACATTACTTGATATTTAAAATCAATTGCTGACATTGCCTCTGTATAGAATCAGAAATGTAAAGATGTAAATGAAATTCTCTTGCATTCAAAGCCAGAAGTGACATCGACAATATGTAGGCCTATCACCCACGAATCACTTCTTAATTTTGATTTTAAGTAATGTTTTAATGATATCAATGGAAACTTATATAAAACGATAGATTGAACCTAGCACAAGTGTCGGAGGTTCAAATCGAGACGTTTCGATGTAGGCACGTTGTGTGGAGATGTTGGCATTATGAGTCTATGTCTGCTTCTAACGAGAGGTTATTGACTGAAGATGTCAGTTTGTTCGCCTCCGCATTGTAAGTGCATGTGTTCTACACAAAACGAAATAGAGTTGAGAGTATTTGAAGATTGTCGTTAAAATGCTTAACGACATTGAACAGGGGAGTGCCGATCCGTTGTAAACTGAAGTGCATAGAACACCTTCTTCGTAGGATGCCCGCTGTATAGGGTACACACACGCCAGTTTCACCCGGGTGTGACCCTCTTCAGGTGACGAACAAAATAAATACATAAATAATTAATTAAATAAATAAATGCATATATAAATAAAGAAAGAAAGAAAGAAAGAAAAAACAAACAAACAAACAAACAAACAAACAAACAAACAAACTAACTAACTAACTAACTAACTAACTAACTAACTAACTAACTAACTAACTAACTAACATAAATACATAAGAAATAAGGCAATGGATAATTGTGAAGGGAATGTCCGATCATCGCCGCATTCGCATTACCGGCTGATGAAAACCCCGCAACAACCTTCAGTCAGGATTGCCAGTGGCGGGATTCGTATCAGAGTCTCACACGTTACGCATGAGCCACCTCTATCGTTAAATACATAACTTTTTCCGCGAGAAGTTGATTTGAACTCAGGAACGAGACTCAACATATATCGTTCAATTGCTAAAGATATTACAAACACATTCATCTCGTTTCAATTTGTACTCACTATCAAACTCTAGTAGCGTATATTGGGTTGTCGTATCTCAACAGAATATTCATCTAGCAAACCTTTATTAAAAATATCTAAAATCACAAATATGTATTGATATATTTTCATTTCTCTAACATTCCGTAAATTTCCGATCATATTAATACATTCTTCACTCGTTTTGAGACGGAGTATTTATTTCTCTATATAACTTGTGTTTTTATAGACATTCCAGGTCTGTAATTCAAAAATATTTCCTCCCGTTGCAAAGAATTTCACCGTTGACGCGTCGGCGTCGAGTGCAGCTAAGCTGGGAAGCAGCGTTCGGTACGTGTTTTCCTTGCTAGCAACCAACAGAGATAACAACAACACAGCTAAAACAACAACGTTTTGTTGAAAAAGATAATAAAAATATAACTTTGAGACGTAACCGTAGCTTATACGGTAGTAATCAGGGGGAAGTGATGCATGTAGGTACGGTTAGAGCACCAAGGTAATACTCAATGGCAATAGGTGAAATGTCTTCGGCGTTGGCTCAAACGGTTGGGGTGCACAACCAATGTGGGAAGAGAGTTCGAACCTCACACATCCATGGATTTTTGTGCTTACCCTAAAACATTTTTTAGATGTTTCGTTAAAATTTTTAACGGAAAACAAAATTATTTTTTGTGTGTAAAAAAGTGGAATGATACATATTTTTGTATTAAATTTAAAAATCTTCTCGTAGTAAAGTTGGACCCCGACAAGTGAGTTAGTAGGTAGCCTCAGAAGGTAGCCAACGGGTGATCACTATAAGTGTATCGTGTTTAACGCGTGAGCTACCTCTATCAGCAATATTCACGTATTACCTTATTTTCGATATTATTGAAACTGACTCATTTCTTCAAACACAATAAATTGTGCAGCCCCATAGTATTATTTTCAATGCTGTTTTGAAGGAACGAAGGAAAAACTACAGAATCAATTATTTCTAATAAAGTGTGTATTATCTCTCTTATAAGCATGCAGTTGCAGAGTTACTGAAAGCCTTTCACTTATGACTTCGAAACATATATTATAAGGCCTCTGTGATTACACGTTTATAATATATACATAATACATTACTTACACATTATAATAGATTATACAAGATTTTGGGTTTTTGTTAATATGTCCAAAAACGTTTTATTTTTAAAATAACTAATCAACAATATATTTTATATAATCTTCGTTTGTATATCCCTGATTTACAACGATGTAACGTCGAATCAATCAGCTGCTGACTGGAAGTTGGTAAAGGTCCTGACTAAATGCCAAATAAATGTCTACAACACCCTCTTCATAACGTCATGGCAATCAATCGTGAAGCGAATAACAAATTTGATGGTGATTTCCACCGGAAAGTGTCACTTTCCTACCAACAACAAACCGCAGTTTTGTATTATGGCTCCGGGATCGTTGGAGGACGTTCGTACGTACGGTCTTGCCATTCAATTGCACGGGACAAACCAAACTAGTATTAGACATTCATCACACCATGCACACGGCCACACGCGACGCATACAGATTACAGATCCGTGGGAGGCGACCGAACTTATTCGGCCATGGGGTGAGAAATCAAACCCCTGTCTGTCTGTCTGTCTTGCTGCCAGGCTGGGGTCGCATTGACATGGCTTGGGGCACTCGCCAGTTCTATTGAACTAGGCCTAATAGGCGAATTTATATAGATAACTATTCGATATTTATTTATGTACGCTTTTCAATACATAGTATTTCTTTGTTAAATTATATGAATGTTTTCGAAGTATTTTTGATAAAATTTCAATATAATTGATGGGTTGTGTAATTATTTTGAAAGTTATTTAAACATGGTTTTGTTTAATAAGTTGTTATATTTAATGTCAATGTTTAATCCGTTTAAATATACATTGAAAAAAACAACATAATATAAATATATTTTGAATTGTGTTGTAGCGTATTCATTTCAATATATTTTGTCTATCTCAAAAAATTTCTTCTACTGGCGGAGGTATAGCTAAGGATAACGACGCATTACTCTATTTCGGGGATACGCCGGTTCTATGCTGGCCACCGGCAATACCAACTGAAATTAATTCCACGGTTTCTCATTTAATAAGATAATGGACAATCAAATACAACGTATAAATAATATAGGCATTGAATATAAAACACGTTACCGAGATCTTATATGTTTTCTTCGAGTCGGAGGAACACAATGAAAATTAAGTGGATATGGAAATGTAGAAATAAAGAACTTTTTCCACCTTATTAAAATTCACATCCAACATGCATATGCAAATTAATTATAAGCCTTTAGTATGAACTCTTAGAATTAGACATGTAGCACTATATATGTTATTTTAATTTTGATTTCTACACTGAAGGTAAACGCTATTTGCTTTTTTCAAAGTAAATAATTAACTACGCCACCATTTGGGAGTAGTAAAACTAATCTCCGTGGATTTACGTTCGGGAATGCATGCACTATGGTTTATTACATACGTTTAATATACTCGTGAGCGTAATGGCAAGCCGGTGTCACACGTAATTCAAGCAAATGTGTCATAAACCATTTACGATAGTTTCATTCAATTAACGTGGAAATTAAAATGTACATGTTTTCGGTACGAAAATAGTCAATTCAATGACGGCTCATAACATTACATGGCTATAGATTAACCAATCTACCACAAACAGTATTTAAAACATTTAATTCCATTGGGAGCTACATTATACAGTGCATGTCTGTTGGAATGAATTTGAAACCAGAGCCGTGGAAACCGCGTGGATAGTGGAATCGTAAAAAATATACATTTTAACTCTCAAAATTAAGGGAAAGAAAACTAGTGTATTAAATTTTGTAAAAGCAACTGTGTTCAAATTCATGCAATTAAAATAAAATCACGTACAAAATACGACTTTTCTTGTTGCTAATATGCCAGCACTTCTAATAACAAATATCTTGTTTTAACCAGTGAATGTGTGTTCGTAAAGCAGCCATGTGTATGGGTACCAGACCAGTGTTCTGGTTGAGTAAATGGCTAGAAGTCAGAATTACGAAAATAACAGCTAGTTAATTATTTTCCCCACCTGATTCCCGGCTAAATCCATGGTTCCGTTTTTATTGTGAAATTATAGTACATTTTTATGGTAATCAGTACACAATCAACAAAATATATTTAGCACATGAGCTAATCGCATCTAATACATAGAATTTCAAAGTTTTGAATGGCAGTTGTCAAGTTGTTCGATGAATAAACTGTTCACTGAGGATTGCAATAATAAATAAATAAAAGCTCGAATCTGTCATTATAACCGCCAAAAAAACTTTGGTCACCGTAATCGAATAATTGTCCATTCAATGCCAAATGACATTGTAAGCAGCACCGTTGCAGGATTTGAACCCGCGTCCCTTGGAGTAATACGCTTCGGGCATGCGCCCTAATCGTATGATCCACCGCGGACGGCAAGTCACGTTCCATCCGGATTAGGTCAACTGTCAACTCTGACTCCCACTTCCCTAACACGCGAAGTAATTTACGATTTCAAACTTCACAAATAGTCCAACGAATATTTGTAAGTTATCATTGTATTTAGTAGGTGGAATAAATCGTAAGGCCAAGTTCAAAAATATATAATTTGAAAAAAAAAGTATTTTATGTAAAAGCGCATTTTAAAACGATTTTATATAAGCCATACATGTTTTATGTGTGCTATGTAATGTGAGAACATTGAGCAAGTCAATTTTGTGTGTGTGTGGTTGGAGCTGATGAGGGTTCGAGAGCTAGTGTAACGGCTTCGTTCTCCTCGACAGTGGAGGAACCTACATGACTGTCGAGGTTACACCGTCCTTTCGTATGGGACGTTAAGCCGTTGGTTCCCTTAGGTACTTTTCGAAAGGAGTAGGCTACGTGCCGGTACCGGGTTTACCCTTATCCCTTCTCTATTAAATTTGCACTAGTGGATTACATTAGGCCTATCCGTTGCAAATAGAGACTAAATAATGTAACAACAGAACCACAATTTTATTTTCTTCAGTCGTATAATTATCGAAGATAATACATTAAACGTTTTAAAAGCAACGGGAGTTTATGTTCAATTATCTCACCCCTAGAATGGAAATAAGCACACGGTAATTCGCTACTAAAAAATCTGAGAGCAACGCTAGTTCCATCTTCTTTGCATGGGAATACACATTACGCACACGCACACGCATATGACGAGGTGAAGTGATTAATTATTATTTATCTTTTAGCGTCACTAACCCGCCAACCAGATGGTGACACATCACAGTCTTCAATGGGCGTTATCACACTCTTTCACCAAGCTGAATAAGAGCACACAAATAGCCAAGTGAGTTATCCAACACATGGTCTCGTCCGATAGCAGACCGGAACATCTGGATTTGCAATGGATTTCCTGTCATAGTTACAAGATATATCCATGCTTGTTATCTATTTATATCTAATTCAAAATCTGACATTGTGGATTTGTCGGCTTAGAAATCACTAGATAATTAAAAAAATCAATTCTGACTATTCAACTAAATAATACAAGCAGGTGTTTGGCATAGCATAGTTTCGATTAGCAAATAAAATGAGTGTTTAAAATTATAAATAAAAACAAAGTGTATACCGAATAATATCAAACGTATGGCAGAAATATTATTATAATAGTAGTTATATGTCATGGGTCAATCATTTTACACACTATAACCAACGAACTGACAAAGTGGCTGTTGTCGAACATACGCGAACCAATATTATATACGCGAACCAATATTCTAAATTGGGATGAAGGTGGTTCCAACAGCAATGCTGACTATTTTGTATAGCTCTTTCATCATGCAGACGTAAGTCCCGCAAAGGGTCCCGAATCCAACAATCCTGATGAACTAAAGGGGGCAATAATCCGATCCCTACAGTATCACCCCATGTATGTTTCGATATGGATAATAACAATAAACAAATACATGGAATAAACCGTGGTTAAAACTCGGTTGCTGGTGGTTGTAATACCATGAATATGACACGCGGCGTTAATTTCATCTACGAGTATCAACCACCAATTTCGGGGGCGTTAATCCCAATAACCAACATCAACCGACTCCAAACTCTATAATCTTGTTTAGTGTTTACATTAGTAGAGTATTTCGATTCTGCGTCAGTTCTCAACATGCGAACTCTCGGCTGAGGGGCATGAATAGGTTCGTTAAGCTCAGCCAAAGCGAAATACATTTGCCAAACTCTGCATTGTCCATTGCAATCACTAGTAATTGTAATTGTAATATGTATTGGTTCAAATAATGAATAATGATATTAGAAAGGACAAGATATGAAACAATGAAATACAAAAAAACAGACGAGTTGATATTGGAGTGAGTGTCACGTCAATAACAGTCAAAATAAGTTTCTAGAAAAATTGTCAAAAATTCTATTTAAAAAATGCGAAGCGAAATGAAATGAAAAGTTATTAAATAATCAGCTACAAAAAAGCACAGTAGCCCGATTTAATAGAAGCCTAATTCTCGAATAAAAGTAGGTAAAATAAATTGTCTAGTTGTTTGTTGAAAAGAAAAGAAACATGAGAAGATACAAGAAATTGCTTGTTTGCTGCAACGTAATATGTGTGTGGGTATAACAAGTAAAACTTACTGGGAAGTGGGGTGGGTGTGTGTTGAAACGAGCTCACTGCAGGTATTCTTGTTCAATATCAACTAAGTGTACTGGAATAGATCTGAATACTTGACGATACCAAGCCAAGCGTTCACATGCACGAATGTTTATTCTAGATAATAATACCAGAATGAAGCCGGATATCAAAATATGTGAGTCGAAGGTCTTTCATGTTTGGTATGGGAGTGTATGCATCACAAACATAACGGCGGAGACTTATTATTTTATGATCTCCATATCAAAACTATGCGACATCTAGATAAAAGGCAATTCTAGCGCAACGTTGGAAGTACGACGTCTCAATCCCTTCTCCTTCCTTCTAATCTAAAGAGGTTAACAAGATAATTTATTTAGGCAGATTGTGTTCGCACGTCCCGCCCCGCGTAGCAGTGCTGCTCTGCGCCCCACAGCTTGGAGCAAGGAAATTTCGTCACAACTCACAACATACACTTAGATGGTATAACATTTACCAATGTTCGACTTTTTTATTTCTACACCTTCTGTAAATCTTTTAAAATTCTAAATAATAAAATTTTTAAACAGGTTAATAGGATTCAAAAGGTTCAAAAGAACGAAAGCTCGCTAAATTTAAAGATTGACTTTTAAATGACAGCCTCTGCCTTTAATACTAATGAATTGGTGATATCCAGAACAGAACATACCACATTAAATGTACATAGGTGATTTTTTAAATATATGGTTTTATAAATACACCTCTTAGAAATCTCCGATACGTTCATACAGATTGGATTGGATATTGCTTAACGTCTCATATTAATGCACTTTGGCTATTCGAGACGATGAGTGGTGATAGATGAGGATGAAGTATGAACAGAAGGGAGGAGGGGAAACCCGGTACCGGCACGTAGCCTACTCCCTTCGAAAAGTACCAAGAAGACCAACGGCTAAACGTCCCATCCGAAAGGACGGTGTAACCTTGACAGTCAAACAGGTTCCTCCACTAACCCGGACTGGCGAGCAGACGTCAAGGACAACGAAGCCGTTACACTAGCTCTCGAACCCTCCATCTGCTCTAACCAGCGGTATACGTGAGTTTCAGGGCAGAGCGGTCACCCACTCTACCCCTGACCACGTTCATACAGAGATTGTTGGTTCGATTCCCAGTCGGGGCTACTTAACGACCGTTACTTTCACGACAATCGTTTGAAAAATAAGCTGGGCTACAATGTTCGAAACCAATTGAATAATAATACACGTTGAAAATAATAACAATTGAACTACTGTAATGAAAAGCTTTATCGTTGACCTTCAGCGTAGACAGTATGATTTATACAAATACTAAAATAATTAAATTCTATCTAGGTTATCAACATATGTTTCATTTTGAGTAACATTACGTGATTTATCATTTTGATCAAATCCAGTTATAAAACGAGCCATGCCACTAATGAATTACAAGTTATTTGCTTCACTCCGGCGCTAGTGTATGATGGACATATGGTGTTCAGACCGCAGGTATATAAACGAAGGCCAGACGAGCTATTATGTTTGTATTGCAACACGAGTGGATGATGGCAGCAGAATCAGCTTGCATTGGGATGGAAATCATCAGGCCACAATTGTTTGTAATTACCTACTTCAATATTTGCACAAGTGTCATTACATAGTTTCAAACAACAAAACAAAAAACAGCAAATAAACACGAGGGGAGTATATTATATCAAACATCGGCAGTATAGACGGGATTATTGTTGATGCAGGGGCGCTTACGCGTAAAAATAAAGAGTTAAATGCGTTTCGGTGGCACCATAAATACGTGATTTCAAATCGAAATTTTAGAATGGAATGTCGTACATAAAATGTCAGTAAATTAAAAATTAATTATGTGAACGGATTGAATTGCTCTATCTATATGAAATATGGTTTGCACTACTGAGCTTATATGATAAAAAAGTTTTTTTTAAATTAATATCCCAAGTTTTTGCAAGAGATGTTAATTAAAATTATTTTTGTACATGCGTACATACGTTGTCAACAACCTCTTGAGTTGCAAGGTGAACATTCCAGGTCCGTAAGTGATCCCGTACGTACGTAAATTCACTGGATTTTGCAATAAACGATGTTCAAATGGATATTTAACATGGTACAAAAAGTTAGCGCAAGCTGATCTGACAACATCAAAGGCAACCAACCTCTCTATAATAATTCTCTAGCGGACTCCATTCTCTATCAAAGCGATTGTTGGCCATTCCTATAGGGACTCTGAAAATCTCAACGTCTATATAGAGATAGGAAAATACTACTCAGTTCGCAGTCAACATCGACTAGACAATACGCGTAATCATTTGCATTCAGTAAAGAATCACACAGAAAAAAACAAAACCTCTACACGATCTGTTAGCAAAGTGCTTCAACGAATGTTCCATCCAATTGGCTAGGTTAGTTGTACGTTACATGAGTACACGCTCGATCGTAAATAAAGACGAGTAGAGGGAGGGAGTTGTTTCAATCGGCTTGTTGTGCATCAATAGATAATACATGGAGATTTATTGTCTGCCCACTCGATTCCTCGGAGTAGCACTGATGTTCAGCTGTAGAACTGCAAGATGCATGGCCACGGAGGCTACACGCAGCGTTTACAACGTTCCCACTGACAGTTTTTATTTGTTTAATGTCTATCTTACGCAGATGTTGGAACTGGTTTGCAAGGGAGGATAATAAATACAATTGCACTATCTACGAGAAGATAATACTTGAGAACCTAATGACACAAAACAACTCGCGAACAGAAGTAAATCAAGGGGAGGACGGAAAGTTTCTGCTCCAACAACTCTTTTGCGCATATCTAGTCATACATTTTTGGTCGTTGTTACCCATAAAAAATGTAACAGTTTGATTCGTACGTAGCTAATTGCAGATGAGAAGTTAAATACTTTACTTATGTCACCCTTGATTTGCTTCAATCCGCAACTATTTTTGGTAAGTAAAATTGAACTGAAATCAAAATTTTAACTATTAAATTTGAAATACTATCAATTAAACCGGGAATCGAACCCAGATCCTGTGCTTTGTAAACAGGAACAAATCTAAAAGTCCACCGAGACCAGCATGCTTGTGACTACTCGTATTATTTCCACTTTATGTGCTAATGTCTAAGAAACCCCTTGCGACTGGGCACATAATGCAAGAGTTATATATAAGCAACAAAAATTACAAATAGAACTTTAAGTATGTCCACTTCCGTAGGGAAATACAAGAGACATTCACCCCGACATCCGACTGTGTCTAGCCTAACATAACGCCCACGTTTCTGCACTGGCCGACAGGCGTCACGATTACCCACCCTACGAGAACCAACATTTCTATGATGTCATAATCGTACAAGAAATTAATATCACTCAAAAGGATAAAGCCAACTTTCTATCCCTTTGAAAGACCAAGTCCACCGCACCCACACGCACGCAAACCACTTGTCTGGAAATCAGTTGAATATTCTTGAAGCCAGCTTCACAGAGCTGCATGGTGATCCCATCTAGCGTCTCGCACGCCAGGTTCCGTGCTCTGTTGTAATTCCCGCGCACCGGAAGTTAAAGCTAGATCATTATAACACATCCTACGCCACTAGCGGCCACATTTAGAAACAACAGCTCCTTCGGTGCGCTGTCCAACGGCCCTTAACTCTTAATAATTAACTAACAAAGTTGTTAGGTAGAGGAAGGTGGTCTTGTATAGTCTAGCTAATAATTAACACCCTAGAAGGAATGGTGTTACGGCATGCAGGAAAAGTGGCAACTTTCAACCATTAGGTGGCTGAACATCTACTTTAAGATTGTCTAACTAAATTAGGGAAGTTTGGCTAGAGATTTTCAACGGGTCTGCAGGAGGTGCATGGCCAATCTTAAGTGGGTGTATTAAAATAAAGTTTTAAGTTAGGATTTCCTCGTCAATAAGTGAAACAGAGTGTAAGGGACGTGCAGTCGAGATAGCTCTTTGTCTTACTATAGATGGGCTGGAAACACCACCGGATAAGACGAGAAGTTTACACCTGAAGTCTTACGGTTGCCTTCGGAGCGAAATCTTCAAACTTAATTCTCCAAGATGTTTCATGGGATCAAATAATCAACCAAGCAATCTTGTAGAAAAATTCCAGTATTTTATAACAAGAATAATCTAATCCCATAATAAAAAGTTGTTTTTATGGACAAGGCTGTACAATCGTTAGCAACTAAATCGGTCTAATTAAATCTGAAACGGTTCTATTTAGTGATCAAAACACAATTAGCATGTAAACCGGAGGGTATGCGCGGCGTACCTCAAACTGATTTACTGGCTTCTCAAACGTTGTTAGAGGACACGAGAGGCGAACACCTACTTAGAATTGCCTAATTTGTTGCCGAGAAACTACTTTAAAAGCGAAACATAAAATAATACAATCAATAAACTCTTCATTTCATGACCTCGTTGAATGTGTATTGGGTCATTAGCCCCCTTGAGGAAAATACAAATTCACGGCCACATTGCCACGTGAAGTTTTATCTTATACAGCTTGCAGATTTGCAGATGTCTATCTTCGTGCTAATCGAAGAGTTACAAGAATTGCTAATAATCCCAAAATATGCCAAAACAGAGATCACTCATGTGTACCGCGCGAGTAATTTGGCACATCTTCGGATCGATACCCGGCACCTGCAATACTGACTAAGTTACTTCCGACCTTTCCGCAGTCAAAACGCGAATGCTGCTGCACTTTTAATGAAAACAATATTAAAGAGAATTAATTATATTAGTGTAATGTATTAAACTGTAGCAGATAGCTGGTACAGAACTCTTGTCCGCACAACACCAGACCATTTTTGACCGAGTTTGTACGACTTTTATTAAACAAAAAAAAATACATACAAATAACCACGAAAACCTCAGAAATTCCATATATATAATTACATAAATATATGATATTGTTGTCTTCCCACCTACCCGTAAAAAGGGGTGTTGTTAAAGGGGTATTCACCAGCTAAACTCATAAAATATATTTCATTCAGGCTAACTAGTTATGAATTTAGAAACTAACAGAAAAATTATTGGGTCCACCATGACCCGCCAAAAATATCAAAACTGTATTTTTCGAGCTAGGTCCCATCGGCAAAAATCTCCCATAAGAAATAACATGGGGACGATCTTTATGCCCCGTGACTTGGAAGGAATTTGATTTAAAAAAATATTGGCCATTATTGACGTACTCGAAAGCCTTTTCTGTAAATCCTCTATGTATTGTTTTGTAATTTGGGCAAGTTGTTCGGTCAAAATATGCTTTATTATCAAGAAGGGGTGTGATTTCAGAATGCATATTTTTGCGTGTTTGAGAGTATATTTGTGCATAGTTTCAAGATACGATATTGTAAAGGGCCATTTTAGATTGGTACGATGCTCTAGTATCCAAGTAAAAAAAAAAAAACAGGTTAAAGCCGATTTTAAAAAAATAAAAAAAGCCAATTTTCGCAAATTTTCGGATAACAAAAAATAAAAATTTCGTGTAAAATCACAGTAACCAGAATTTAGTGTTTAAACTGTCATTTTAGTGTAGTATTAATTATAGCTCTATAGATTATTAGGTAAAACATATTTTTTGGGGGTAATAGCCCCTTTAACAAGTAATCACCTGGCGCTCGAATGCAAAATATTCCTCCCAGCATTATTATAGAACATAAGTGTAGCTAAAGTGTAGCTATCCTCCCCGGACCTTGTCCAAGCTATAGACGGAGGAGCTTTGTAGGGCTTAAATTAGAGGGAAGTCAGGCGTGCAGTATAGTTTCAGCCGGTAACATACCCACCAACTAATATCTTAGTCCAACAAGGTTCATCCCCTTTAAGATTGTTGTCAGTTCTAGACAAGTTTTGGGATCAAAGGCAATCGTGATTTCGCTTCATACACCTTTGGGTTACTAATGTCTTTCGTAATTTGACTGTCGTTTGTAGAATCCGAGCCTATCTGTAAAACATAAGAACCAGATCCATTAAAGAAAAAGATCATTTAGCATGGGTACGTACGTACTTAGTTGATGAATGATCGAAGCAGCTGATTTAGAATAGTGTCGCCCTAAGGGGTGGGGCACCCTTTCGGTTTCACGCTCGCCCCAACGCCCGCTTCACGATATCACTTTGGTTTCCTAGTAAAGCTAGCTTTTAGTTTCTAAATGCTGGGATAGGTCAAACAACTTAACAGATCGATATCCAATTCTACACAGGAAATTTGTGTGGAAAATTTATTATAATATCCGAACTGCTAAGTTTCCGATTTTAGAAGGTTCAGTTTCAACGAAGGATAATCCGAAAATTACTTAAACATTTTTAATATTATGACGTTGTTGACGTCACACAGATAAATAATGTACCAGCACCACCGATAGAGGTAGATCGTACAGTACACGCGAGCGAGATTCTTATTCGGGACGTCGTCGATTCGATAGGCCTACCTGCAACTGGCAATCCTGACTGGAGTTTGTTCAAGACTTTCCTCAAACAAAATGCGCTTGCTACAATTGACTCAAGCACAACCGTTGGACTTCCCCTAAACTATCCTCACACTCTTCACCTACTTAGTTACCCGAAGGGGAGCAAGTTGTCTCTAGGCAGGCTCCTACAGCAAATTTCTTAAAGGGGCTATTACCCCAATAAAATTATTTTTACCACATAATCTATAGCAAAATATTACACTAAAATGACCGTTTAAAAAATTATTTCTTGTAACAGTGATTTTATACGAAATTTTCAATTATTTTGATCCAGAAAATTGGTGTTTTGGAAAATTTCTTAAATCGACTAAAATAACTTGTTTCTATTTTGTTCCACATATATATCATAGCATCATACCAATCTAAAATGGTCCTTTAAACTGTGCACAAATATACACTCAAACACGCAAAAATATGCATTCCAAAATTACACCCCTTCTTTGTAATCAGCATATTTTGACCGAACCACTAGCCCAAATTACTAAACAAAATATAGAGAATTTAAAGATAAGGCTGTGAAGTACGTCAATAATGGGCAATATTTTTTTGGATCAAATCACTATAGTAGTCACTTTGCATAAATATCGTCCCCATGTTATTTCTTATGGGAGATTTTTGCCGATGGGACTTAGCTCGAAAAATACCAAGTTTGACAATTTTTTGGAGGTCAATGGTGGACCCAATAATTTTTCTGTTAATTTCTAAATTCATAACTAGCTAACCTGAATGAAATATATTTTTTGAGTCTAGCTGGTGAATCCCCCTTCAAACGCGCTGGCAGCGACGGTTGAACAGATTTCAACTGACACGAACTGTCAACACAGTCTTAGTTATGGGATTTACTATTTTGTCAACGTGAAACATCGTTAATATTGAATGCCACGTGACAGGGCGGGTCTTAGGTTCGGGTCCTAGATGATCTAGGAGATTTACTCCACGATATGAACAGTTGGTGAGCATCATCCACTCACTTCATATACTTTCCGACTGCAGCTACGACTAAAAAGGAAGGAAACCGCTTTAGTTTACTCATGAGACGCAGTGTGAAGTGTGATTACATGGCAATGTTGTTGTTTTTTACCTTTAGAAGCGTATAGCAATTAGCTAACAACTTCTTCTGATCGTTAGATGACCAGAGTGAACTGAATAGATCTGCCGTTAAAGATGGCTCAGCTATATAGCGAACGATGGCGTTTTTAAGGGGAATCCCTAGACCCAAGAATGATTTCTTAAGAATGGAGTAAAGACGTCTGAAAAGTTAGTAGAATGAAAAAGAACTTAAATAAAGAGAAGATAATTTTTTTTCTGACGGGACATAGCCTCAGAATCAACAATTATATTTAGTTTGACCAAATCAATCCAGCTAGTTCAAAATTGAATTTTGAGCAGCGGTTTTTGTATATTGTTTCTACACTCCTTAATCTACAACTGAATAAAAGGGGAACTGGTTGTCTGTGGTTTCTGGCATTGTACAATATTTTTCGTCAAACGGTACAAAATTTGAAATTGTACCGGCGGACGAAAAAAGTCATGCTATGAGTGTAGAAACAATACAAAAAACCGTTGCTCAAAATACAATTTTGGATTGATTCGGGCAATTTGAATATAAGTGTTGATTCTGAGGCTATGTCCCGTCAAAAAATTTTAAAAAAAAATCTGCTCTTTTATTGTATTCCTCTCAATTGTTCTATAAACTTTTCAGACGTCTTTACTGCGTTCTCTGCATCTCCAGAGTGAAGAGTTTATCAAGTAATTCGCATTCTAAATACGAATGCTTCGAATGAGTTTCATAAACCAGCCATTGAACATCATCTATAAATTGCCCTAACACTTTTAAACTATAGGACCTGTTCGGAGCTAATGCCTACTCGCTGCTTTGCCGTAGAAAGCAACGCTGCAAGTGTTGGTACAAATATGCGACGTTTAAAAAAAAACATTTACTTGAGATAGAATATATTTATTAAAACGAATAATTATTCTGGTCTTTCAACGAACAATTAAAATAAACAGGAAATATATGCGATACCTGTGCTGGCACCTATGGAGAGATCACGTGAAACGACAAGCCCTATAGCCTCCAACCATGCAGTGAATCTCGTTTCCACGGGGCAAGTTTCCAACGGGAAACATATTGTTATTTGAATAGATGCGACGAATAGAAATATGAAAATATTCAGTTTTGAAAGAAACTTTAAATGGAAAAAGCATAGTATCATAATATCGGTACACATCCACTATTGTTAGGAGAAGCCATAGCACGAAATCACCTGATTGAGAGCATAAAATAGTGGATACTCACCCTCATGTTTCGTGCTAGAGTTATTATAGATGGAAGACAAACTCTAAGACGCACGTAACATTTAATGGAACAAGTTTCTTTGAAATAGGATTATTAGTTGTTCCACAAGAAATGTCTAAATTTAGCATTTCGACCAGCTGCTGAGCTATAAAAGGTGTCTCACATGAATATTACTGCTTCAAACAATGCTATGGACGAAACCATTAGTAAAGTAACTGTTTTAGAAATTATCGTAATACAACGACGTGCACCCGAAGACAGAAGTAAATGAAGGGTTGCCAACTCTTCTGCAATTATTATATTATGAAACAAGTAGAACGGGTAAATTGATTATTAAAATGTAATTATTGGGCATACACTGTCTTATAAAAAATACGTTCTAACTGAGGTTGAACAAAGGAATATTCTAACAATACAAATAAATATAAAAAATAACAAAAACGACCATGCATGCCAACAAATTATGATTAACATAAACAATAAAACATTGCAGAAACAAATTATGCACTAATAAACGGTGAGGGCAAGAACATAACACCAAATCAGCAATGCACTAGGCCTTACATTAGGACAAAAAAATATTCCATATTGGAGGACAATGGGCGCTAGGAGTACTCATGACATTAGATGAACATGCCATGTAACAAGTTTCTTTGAATTTCCTTTTATTCCCATTAGATTCTTGGCATACTGTATATAGGTATTCTCCCAATTGTACCTCCTTATTGTTGTTTCTCATCTACGACTGGAAAATAACGTGTTAAGTGCACAGTTTTTTGTCTTACGTGTACGTGTATAGTGAGTGGGTGAACGTTCAAAATTAATTTTTGATGTGATATTTTATGCAGTGAGAGATGGTGATTTTCAGGAGCCCACACAATAATTTAGAATAAATAATATGTGTTTAAAAAAAACTAATTGCGTGTCATACATAAAGGCATACGTGTTAAAAACAGAGCACAAAATAACAAAAGTCAAAGGATAACTTTTATGAATGAAAGTAGTTGCACCACAAGTTGTAGATACAAACTAGTATCGCCAAAAAGTACATAATCGTTTTGAAATTCTACCATTTTGATCATTTTTTAAAAACTTTTTTAATGAGTTTATAAATCATCAGCCAACTTACGAGAGAACATATAATAATATAAAACAATCAACACACGTACATTTTTATTAATTTTAACTGTCTTTATTATTAACGTGGCCCAGATCTTCACAGCTTTTACCGCGATATTTGTGAATATTAGTGGTATTGGTTATGCGTGGACTCTCTTCTTCATCTTAACCCTCTCTAACACTGTATACCATTAATACATATAGTCCCCTGACAGACATTGACGTAATTATTTTTCCCGCTTGCACCCCACAAAATCAATCATAAAACACACACAAAAACAGCCAAACAGTGACTTATGTTTTCATGTCATTTGCCAACAAAACGCCAGAAGGATTATTACCTTTTTATCTTAAATTCTGCAAACTATTATGATTTGTTGATTGTAATGTTAAATCTCCCCTGATAAATAAAGAGATAATCAACCTAAGTGCACTAACAAACACATATGGCTATTGTGTTGCTGCAAATCCAGCATTACTGTGTATGTTGCAGAATGTCCGCGCTAAACACCGATGCCGACGATGCAACTCATTATGGACGTTTGTCCATGGTATGAAAAGTTCGCTAAAACTATTGACCCCCCAACCCCCGCCAAACTACACAAAACGACAACCACGTATTGAATTGCCTTTGTTTTACGTGTCTACCAAAGTACGTTATTCGAGATGAGACACGGACGTACAATAATAATTATAATTATTTTGTCTGCATTTATGGTAATTATAGTATAATGTTTGTTACTCGTTCATAACTGTACAGAACAGTGTAGTAAAATCGTTTGTGCAGTCTGAAACCGAACTGTAAGTGTACCAGAAATACATTATGGGTTCGAGTTACGTAATTTTTAAATAATCTTCACAAACTATAGTTAAACAACTAAATTAGTGTTATAGCTAATTAACGAACTAATCAAAAAACTAAAAAGTAATTAAATAAAAAAACGTAACAAATGAAGTAATCTGAGAGGTGTAGTGTAATATTTCTAAAGGGAATATTCACCATCGTAATCAGGGGATGTTAGTTTCTGTCTTTAACTAATTGAATAGTATCTATGTTGTATAGTTTGTAAGGGATGTTCAGAAGTTGGTGTGATCGATATCTATATGTTTACAACTCCCTAGAAAGTTTTAAAATAAGACTCATCCCCTCAAGCCACATGTTCTATGTTCTAAAGTCGAGAGCAGAACGCGTGGATTGCGAGTCAGACGATGAGGAAGCTAAATACAGACAAATACTAGGAGTTTCACAGCCGTCAGACATCACAAATGAACGAAACTTTACTAAGTTGCAATTAGAAACAAAAATGTTCTATGGATACACTCTTATCTAAATATAATCAAAAATGAATTGATGATTTTGAATTTGGTGAAAAGTTCAAAAAACGCATGTTTTAATCTTTTTTTTCGTGGTTAATTAAAAAAGTAGTTGACAATCTATACATGTGTATAAATGTACTTGCTAGACGATTAGGAGAGTTCATATGCTGCTTGAACCTATTTGATTTAACAGATCAAAATTTAATTTGATTGATTTTTTTTTAGATTTTCTTTGAGTTTTTTTGTTAGTTTATTTGTTTTAAGAGTGAACCAACGGTACGGTCATAAGGGAAAGCGTAAATACATATTAATACATAATTAATACATTTCAATATTTAAAATAATAACAGTAATATGATATGGATAATTAATATTAGTGGATGCTTATACGAGCCAGTATTCTAAAAAATAAACAGGCTTCTGGTAAAATATAATTTTGGTGAAGAGGGGCACGTGCACATACATGATGTAAATTGCTTCCTGGCTCCTACCCGGCGAGTGGCTCCGTCATAGACCTACTCCATTACCCGAGAGAGTGCGAGCTTTCCAATCAATGGAAAACTTTAATTACATCGTGCAGTTGGCGTTATTCTCTAGGGGTAGGTAGTTCTGAGTGACAGTCTAATTCACCGCCCCTAGTCCGAAAACAATATAAGTGATACAACCGCGGCGGCGTGTAGAGTTGACAAGGAACTCCCCTCTTCAAAGCCAATTACACGCGGCAATTCGTTGTATTCAAACCTTGATATGAACCTCTGTTCCATCTAGAGATTCCATTATAAATATTCAAGTTGCCATTCCGTCCCTGAACAGTGGCGTATGGCGTGGCAACAAAGCCCTTGTGATCAAATGAAGCCACTACTTGACATACAATTCCCTGCATGGGATTTTGCTTCATTATTATTAAATGTTATACCTTATGAACGTACTGCATTCGACACAACACCGAATCGTAACACTCAATGAAGTGTTTATTTTAAATTGCAGGTTCAACAATCATCGAGTACAACGGTGGCTACCTTGATTGGGTAATTTCTAGAGAGGTGGCTCAAGCGCTATACACACGAGCTCGAATTCAGGTCATCGTTCGATCCCAGCAACTAGCAATACTGACTGAAGGTTTCCCCCCAATGATTTTGGACAATCAAATGGGGAATGTTGGTATCGAAACGTCTAAAAGATCCCTTATATATTCCCTTACAACTATTGGTCACCTAAAGGAGGCCGTTCAGTACAGATTTCCTATAAAAATGTATTTGGTCCGAGTCAGTAAAATATGGACTCTCATGTTAAACCGCTTAGGTGTAACCAATACTTTTAATATTTTAACTTGTACATTCAGACACGTACCAGACCGGTTAAAGTACTTTTAATAGGTATCTAATATTGAGAGTGAATTCGAACGGTATAATTATATATTATTCTAGACTTTCTTGTAGATGTGTACATATGCACATACACAGAAGTTAAGCAGAATCGGGCGTGGTCAGTGGTAGAGTGGGGCATGACCACTCTGCCCTGAAACTCACGTATACCGCTGGTTAGAGCAGATGGAGGGTTCTAGAGCTAGTGTAACGGCTTCGTTCTCCTCGACGTCTGCTCGGCAGTCCGGGTTAGTGGAGGACCCTATATGACTGTCAAGGTTACACCGTCCTTTCGGACGGGACGTTAAGCCGTTGGTCCCCTGGTACTTTTCGAAAGGAGTAGGCTACGTGCCGGTACCGGGTTTCCCCTCCTCCCTTCTGTTCATACTTCATCCTCATCTATCACCACACACCGTCTCGAATAGCCAAAGTGTATTAATATGAGACGTTAAGCAATATCAAATCAATCTTGTAGATGTGTATTTCGTAAACACATTTTCCTAGCAGATATTTTCTTTCACCATGTTAAATAAAAAATTGCTTGCGAGTATTTTAATACCCTTAGTATAGTTTTCTTTGCTTGGCTAGAAGTCGGGATGGCGATTTCTAGTTTTTGTGTAGGGTATGGTGTTTCTTGGCCGCATGTTTAACTAACCCACGCAACGTCTGAGAATTTCAATTTGTATCAACTTTCAAAGCTGCTCTCGCAATAAACTTGAAAGGTGTCAGCCCATGGAACATATTCGCGAAACTTGAAATCCGTATTAACAACTTAGCCCTTCTAAAACGAGCGAGCAGCAATCACTTACAGTACCAAACATAATCTTCCACGGCCATGTTCCCCGCGCACCAAGCTACGGCTCAAGCTAGTGAAAATGAGCCACTTTTAATGGGTTCCCTCGGATTTTAGCGCTTAATTATCTCTATTGATCACCTCTGCTGCGCCGTATGGTCGGTCCTAAAGGAAGAGGAACAAGGGATTCAAATACTCACTTCTAACGTAGTGAAGACGATTTTTTCTATGGACGAGAAGTAGCGCTCCCACAGGATTTGTGTCTGTTGACGCAGTGCGAGCACTTTGGTTGCACTCACAGACCGGACGATGTCGGGGACCTGGAAGCAGACACAACGCTTAGTTTCACACACCACATCACAAGGAGGAATGTGAGAAAGGAAGAAAATGGGTGAAAATGGGTGATGTGCATTTCCAATAATAATTTATGAATCACTTAAATATAGTATGAGTAGAGTAGAAGAGCATTGAAAACTAACTTTAGTATTTTGATTGTTAAATTTAGCATTAAAGATCGTTTTGAAACCTCAAAAGTGATAGCGCTCAATAGTAAATTGATAATTTGTTGTTTCTTTCATCAAAACACTGCAATCAAGAACTCGAATTCAACAACCACCAGTGAGAAACATTTTGAAAGTGATTCCCAATGGTTGTGCGAAAACCTTTGTTTTAGTACAAAATAGCGTTTTATGTTTTAAAAACTCTTCAACTTGCTATTTAGCAAAACGCCCATTCACACATCTCGGAGGCATTTTATTTAATGAAATTGTTATCGTCTCGTTAAATGCATACCTCATATCGTAACAAATCACCATGATTAGAGTTTTTGGGATTTGTATAAAACATCGAATTTGTTTTAAAGAAATAGTTTGATTATTAGTCAATATTTTGATGAGCCGCATGGCGTCGTCTGTACGGTTGTCGAAACGTTTGCAAAAAATATTGATTTTGTATATTTCTACTTCCGCTTATCACCCACCATCAATCGAATAACATAAATATTATTTGTCTAAGTCTGTTAGACAATAATATGCGGATGCCTAATCTGTTCTAGTTTTCAGCTTCTAGCCCTGGAAATGGACAAAGATACTGTTACAATTACCACCACTAAAATTACTACTAACGATACACTCTAGCGTGAAGTTAGATCGTTAACAACTTCCTGATGCAATTGTTATAGAGTTTGGCATATTATGTCGGCCAGAGAGTAGATTAAGTTACAACTTACAAGCGTCGTAGAACTTCGAGCAGTGTTCTATTGTTGAGAAACACATACCTGAAGACGATGTATAAGGTTCCTATCTTTAGCAGAGACACGAGAGAAGATATTCTATCCCATACTAACCATGGTGATTAGTAACAGAACCAACATCACTACTCTATCCTGTCAATACAATAAGACTTTGTATCTAACAAGAAATTGGTTGGGAATGGTTTGTTTCAAAGTATTTATAGAAGTGTAATGTACTGGGAAGAAAATTGCTTTTTAGAGTATTACTTCGGTTTCCAATAGTGCAAGCAACTTGTATTACGGGAAGCTCTGCAAAGAAACACAAATAAATAAAAAGAGGAATAAAGGTACGAACAATTGTATAGGAAGGAAGCACATCTTTCAAAGAAAATAGAAGAGGACACTCTCTACGCCATTACATTCAGTTGAAATACACCTCCACCCACTTTCCCATTGGGTACACACTCTCGTTAAGTAGTAAGTACTGAGGAGTGAGGACAGGCGAACATGCTAAGCAAGTTATTCTCAAAGAATGACACCCGTACCTCCACTCACACGAAGCTGTGGCACAGTGTTAACACGCAATGCTCCTGGCGTAAACATTAAGTTTTCGCCACTTACACCCACTCACTCGCTCAGTAAGAAAATATGTATGTGTGGGTGTGTGTGTGTGTAAGTACGTATGTATTTATCTATGTAATTAAGAAGTAGAGGTGGATCAAATTAGATGGTCTTACAAACACACACTCTGGACAAGTAGAAAAATTGAAACCTTTAATGTGAAGATTATTTTTTATAATAACGATTTAAAGGTTAAGAGAACTAATTACTATGTAAGTACACGCAAATTGATTTTACTTGCTGTTTATTCACACTTAAAGGCAATTACTGATTCCCACTCACTCTCACACACCCTCTTGTTGAGTGTTAAACTCACTAAAGAGAGTACAACTTACTCGGAGAGTACAACTTAGTCGGAGAGTATAACTTACTCTGAGAGTACAACTTACTCTGAGAGTACAACTAACTCGGAGAGTACAACTTACTCAGAGAGTACAACTTACTCGGAGAGGACAACTTACTCGGAGAGTACTACTCACTCGGAGCTACGCACTCGGAGAGTACTACCAGAGAGCAGTACCCCTCTTACACTCTTTAACAGCAATTGCGGCGCTCTCATCTTGCACGTACTTTGCTTTGACGTACCATTCACTCACACTCCCCCGTCCAACACTTACTCATTACGCCCTGCCCCTGCCTACAACGATCGTTAGTACACCAGTTAGTAGCCTACATTACGCTCTACTAGTTAATCGTTTCAAGGGGAACAAGTAATATATAGTAATATTGAATATTTGCCTACTTACGAACTCTAGAAAACGAGTAATTTGTATATTGATTTTCATGTCTTACGGATTTTAAAAGAACTTTCGTAATTTTACAGCTCGGGTGTAGTTATTGATAAACACAACATGGCCCCCACATTTTACTTCTACGCAAAAGTACCAACACACTGCATTTATTACAAGAAGACGTAGGCACTAATTATTCTCTCTTGTATATCTAAAATAATTGGGGTATAATCATTAGATTTCTCAATGCATATTATTTCCCCTCGCGATCGCAGAAAGAGGCGAGTTTTGAAAGAGCCGAGGCCAACACAATAGCTGAGGCCGGACTTTAGCTCAGCCAAGCGCCTGCAGTGACGTTTTGTTGGTTCAGAGAGAGGAAAGAACTCAAGTCATTACTGGCGCTAGCAAGCAACATTGTATACGCTCGCAGTAAGCAAACCGCCGATCATCTGAAACCTATTACTAACAATAACACTCGACGCTAGAAAATAGTCACAATTTTAGCTATTTACTTCATATCGTCAAAAAGAACACTTAAATTTGAAATTTGGGAATGATGTATGACAAGCTATTATCAATAAATAATTATAATATTTTTTGAAGAGCAACAAGACAAATTCTCGTGTTAGAATTAAATTATGCAATGATAAGATATCAATTCTTTTGCCACTTTACGTTTCACAAAAAAAAACATGTAGCACCACTAATTTAATAAAAACAAAAATATTTGTTACATGAATTAATGTATACTGTCATTAATAACGCAATGCAACTTACACAAAAAAAATCAATTGACAATTCATTGGACTACAGATTACAGGTTGGAGTGTAATATATTATCTGTGATTTGGACCAACAACTTTTGATTCCGGAGTTAAAAAAATTATCACTACTGTTTAACGCCACAAAAATAAAACTAATTTGTAATTACATACACGGGGGGGTTAAAACACATTAACAAATATATTATTTTAGTCTACTTTGAAAAACTTCTGGTACAACCTAAACATCGCGATCTAATAACGTAGCACAGAATTTAATAACGTTTCCACATTATTCGTGTCAAGTAGACTGGCTTACGTTTCAACTGCACATTGTGCCTTGAAGAGCACAATTGTCTCTGTGGACTATACACCCTCATTTCCATGAGCCAACATCCCCCTGGGCACATCTGGACCGAGGTCATTCAATGTTTTAGCGATGGCGGACAGATGGTGTTCACTTCTTGTCGGCAGTAGTGTGAACCGCGATCTAGCATAATGTAAGAGGCGATAGCTTGTAAGAGGTGATAGCTGCTTTAGGTTCTTATCGCATCTGTTTTATGTCTGTGTAACATGCTGTTGAAGGGGCTGGAGAGAGAAGCCTCCGGTGGGTGAGCATATATGCCGGATTTATGGTAACAGACCGTTTATCTACATAATACATTCGATGTTTAACCGATTGCAATGATAACAAACTCTGTTGGCGGTGGGTTTCTGGATTGTTTAAAAATAAAGTGTGTATCATTGAATAGCAAGAAGTAAACCCCAAGGAAGCTACAACCATCCGGATTGTTTTCAAAAACAGTAACATGTATTATTGAGGATTTTAAGTGATAAAATAGCAGAAGGAAATCGGATGATTCTTTCCTTTTTACACACTAACTACATATTATGTATGAATTCAATCACGAGCAATCCGAAAAGAAAATGTATAGAAACCAGTGAGGTCGTATAGCTATGCTGAAATAAGTAGATGTGTATAAAGCCCCCAAAAAGTGTACTCAAGCGGAATATAACTAAGGAAAGATAAACACGTACTCAATTATTTTGTACCTACTACAGAACTTAGACATACTTAGTTTGAAATATGCGTTATACTTATAAACAATCAGTAACTACAGAAGACATTATTTAACACATACCTCATAGTGTCATTAAAAAACCAAAGCAACTTTATAACAGAAGAACAAGAAGAAGAAGAAGAAGAAAACCAACGCAAACAATTAAAATATTTCTACTATTCCCTTTCAAATATATGTCTGAGATATTAATTATTTTGACATCTTGTCACTTCAACAGCCGTTCTTGCACACAAAGGTAAGTTCGAGACATCTTCAGCAAGTACCATTAAAGTTATTTATGAGCTTGCCTTTACATATTGTCCGAGCGTACTCGAAGTATTGTATATTTCTATTATTATTCTATGATTCTGTGAATAGGGAACCCTTACATGAACCGATGTCCACTAATGGTGGCCACTGAGTCGCGGGTGCCTCTTGTCGAGCTTATGATTAGTGATCTTTTGTCAGGGTAGACATTTCCATACATTTTTTATACTATCGATTCCCTTTTACTCCCAGTAATAGCCAAATCGATTAAGTAAGCACTTCTTATACCTTTTTTACTTTTTCGTCTCTCTTCATTCCTTTGTTATCCATTTGTCTCGCCGCCAAAATACAAGAATGGCCCTCGAAGAGTATTCCCGTTCGAATTATTAATTATTAAGGCCACAGTGATTAAACAATTGATTTCTCTAGGGCACGTTTTGACATTTCTTTGTGATATTTAGTACTTAAATTTACTAAGAATAGCATATTCAATAAATTCGTAATAGCTTATTACTGATGATTAGGCCATTCATATATTTATTAACAAGGACTCTTTAAGGACACTTCTCATTTCAAGTCAACTCCAATGACATTGGTCAAGATGGCTACAATTAAAATACGGAAGACAGCGCAGAATCGGTTATTATGCCTACGGCTACGATGCTACAAGATTACAGTTACAAAACTAAAATATGAACAGGATTAACATTACGTGTTGGAATTATAATTTCGAAAATATGGGGGAAACGTGATAAATTCTATGTGTTAGTGTAACCACCATTATAATCAACATTTCCTATGTATATTTTATTTATAAAAGTTTAAACATTTTCTAGATGTTTTACACAAACTTTAATCTTGAGATTATAAATTAAATTTTATTGAAATGTAGGTAGACCAATGAAATTCAAACTTTCTTTTAACTTTTCAACGTAAAACGTTCAGCCGTTTGAACTCAGATAATCAGAAGTATATATTACCACACAATTAACATTGCAATGGGATACGCGTATTCATTACTTTGCAGACTGGATACGAGGCAATGTAGAGACAGGCCAACTAATTTTACCTTGTAGTTTCTGTTTGTAAACCTATAACGCAAAAATATCAAGATTAATAAAATATGAACCTAAATATTTAGCTGTACCATAACAAAATGAACGCAAACTATTATCAAATACTGTTTAAAATAAAAAAACAATTGCTTATAAATGTAAAAAAATAAAATAAAAAATATCTTCGAAACTACTTAACTTCGACAGTAACGTAACACAATTTAAGTGAAATAGATAACATGAACAAGGATAACGAATACAGTCTTGGTTGTACTTTAGCCGCGTTATCAAATAATAACAAATTAAATCCCTTCAAACTATATTGATTGTTTAAACGGTAATTAATGATTGACTCCATAATTGAAAACTTGCCCTGTTTTTGCTTTAGGGATGGGAAAACCAATCCAAATATCAGGTGCTCGTGGGATCTGCTGTTGGAGTTGCCATGTTTTAATATACAAATCAATGTTTGAAACTTATCTCAATTTTTCTGCGCGTATTTTGTTATATTGTGACAGCAACTATGAACCAATACAGAGAAGTAGATAGGAAACCGAGATCGGCAGCCATATTGGACAACAAGTTGCGCGCAGTAGAGTTGCTGGGGTACCGGAGGTTCCTGTCTGACCCTACGACTCTGTAATATGACGACGACCGTACATCCTGTAATGTATCCGTGATTATGTTGTGAATTAAAATCAATTGGTCGAGTAACTCGGACCGTAACCCCATCTGACCAAAGAGCAGGGCTACACTGACGAACGCTCATAAGCAATCATTTACAGATAACAGTAAACTATAGATAGAGTGAATCTATAGCATCGTTATGAAGGTTCTCAATGAAGTCTAGGCTAGAATTCAGACTTGGTGAGATCTCTATAGACTTGACGTCTCTGTTACAATGATATTTAATATCTATAGTTGGCTAGATCCCCAGTCTCCAATACGTCCGTACAGGCGCGAGCGTAGCAAAATTGAAGCGCCAATCTGACCTATTCAAGATGGCGATTTGCAGTTTCAATTTATGCTTTACATTATGTTTTAGATGCGATTAAATATGTTTCTGGATTGTTTGATATGGTTTTAGCTTGTGCAGCATGGGAATGCACAAACAGAAACAATAAGAAGTTATTGCATAAGGGAATTTATTAATCATTTGGTGTTAATGGCTAATATGCTCACCTGTCAACCTGACAGCCATCTTGAAAAATATTTGGGCTACAAATCGCTCCAAACTACTTTAACATGCAAACTGCCCTATTCAAGATGGCTTCAAATTGTCACGGAAGTGGACCAATGACTGGGGATCTAGCCTAGATGTTTATATCATTGGTTAGAGCGGAGAGCGATGACGCAATAGGAGGGCTCTACCGCGCTCTTAGATTTTACATACCACATTCTGTAACCAGCACATGTGGTATTTCTGCATTAGTAATGTCTAATTAGCCGCAAATGAAATTTCTTGCAGGTAACCGTCTACTGTCAGTGTACTTGCCTGAACAAGTTCGATCGAGCTTATGCAGAAAAACTTTCCATCACCAGAATGCGGCAGCCACATCTATAATTTCATAACACGTGTGATCTCAAGATACGGTAAAAGGTTATTGTATAGCAGACATTGTTTTGACTTTTTATTATGAGTATTTTTGGTGTATATGCCTAATAGCAGTGTTTAAGTTGCGACTTGAATGAGCATTTCCCCTTTACACAATAAAAACTCTTCACAACATTTGAAATTCATGGAAGTGAATTGGTACGCCCTAAAAACGTTCGGGTCAATATCGTTTATAGAGTTGCGTTTAAATACTTGGCCAAGTCTTCATGGAGCAAACAGAGCTAGTGCGGTGAGGAACGTTTTCAGGAAACCAGGGTCATTATCTGGTCTTTAACTCAGCCATTATCTAAATCGGTATAGATGTAATCACCATCAAATTACTATTCCTATATAGTACCTAAAACCACCCTGATCAAGAATGCATGGGGCTATTGAATTTATGACCCGTGAACTCGTTGACAACATTAGTACTTTGGCGGGTTGGAAGTGTTCGAGAATTGCTTCTCATCTCAGACCATTAGCCATTACGCACTTGGTTCGTATCTTCATTGATATGTTTCTACTTGGGCGCACTTTGTGTGCGATTAATCCACGAAAATCTTTTACTTACAATCGAAAATTGTATTTTATCCAGTAATTAGGCACAATTTAGATGATATGATCAGTAAATAGCTTAATTGATTACAATAACGCTCTAATGGAAACAGTGGACTTGTTAGAAAAAGAAAAGAAACTCTCACAGCTTTGATGGTAGGAAAAAAGCAGGTTCACAACCTTGAAACAATCTTTGCTTTTATGTAATTGTTTTTGACGAAGACTAAACGCTATACAGGCGAGAGTGAGAAATGAGGATGGATCACTGTTCTAAGTTGGATCCTCGAAAGATCAAGGAAACAAGATCTTGAAAACAGATAAATGGAGGAAGAAATGAAAGACGATCGGCCATCCGTTTGTCTTAAATCATTCTGTGACACCTTTGACGAATACCTCGATTTCTGAGATCCTCGCGTACGATCAAGTTGAGACCCGTTTCCCGAAAGAAAATCTCTCCCTCTTTCTTATCACGATTGTTTGCGTTTTCCACCCATAGTCACCTTGTTTATGCAAACATGAAATTATAATGTTATTAAATAGCGTTGCCATTTTATTTATAACACCATCTTTTCAATAGTAATTTTATTTGATTAATATCGCAGACCGAAAATATAATTCGTATTTTCTACCTAATAATAAAACGTAGCCTTACATCCTTAGTGTCGACGAACATTCGATAAATTAATTTATTTGGAAAGTAAGAAAACGCAATTAAGCGCACTTCAAAACGTAGATGGAGTTCCCCCTCTCTCTCTCTCCCCCAGCGTTTCAAAGATGCAATACGATAACAATACGATAAGAATATACGGCTTGATGTGAAAATGGCGACGGAATTATGTAATTGTGATAGTAAAGATGGGAAATCTGCGTATAAATGGCAACGGTAAAACAAACTAGAACACTCTACGGAACGAGTGGTACTACTATTATACTCAAATAATCATCGACATTGGGACGTTGACAAAGTGATGGCAACTGTGCTATCAAAAAGAAAGAAAAAAGTTAAGTAGTTATAATAGGTGTATGGAGTCGATAGGATCGCAACGATATACACTCATTTGGAACGGTATTATATTTGAAACACATTATGCCTTGAAATTCCAACGTGTATTGAGTATAAAGTAACCACAAACTGTAAAGCATTGTGTTTTATTACAAACATTATTTTAATAGACCACGGTACGCATTAAGATATTGGTTCTGTAAGAAAAAAAATCGGTAGGTAGCCACCAAACTAAGAAAATCAATGTGGCTTTACCATGCAGACGTGGCTTTTCAACAATATTTGTGAATTAATATCCAACTTACTTGAATAACTAAAATGTCAAAGTTGCGCAAAAACGAATTGTATTTATTATTTTATTTAACTTCTATCCTGCTCGGTTAAAAAAAACTGATTTACATAGAAGGACAATAATAAATAAAGAGAACGAAACTAATTTTTATGGGGTACGCATTTCTAGAAAATACACTTGTTAGGATAGCAATTATTTTTAAATACATTGCAAAGAGAGAATAATGTGTGTAAATTTCGCTAAAAAAACATTGTAAAAGGGTTTATCACTCCAAGTTTCACATTATCCCAGGTGACTGCACTTGAATTACTCCTACAAGTCGTGAGCGAGCCTCATATTATTATCAGCTCGTTGTACCATCCAAACTAGAAACTCGAGAAATTGTCGATTTATTTCCGTTCGTGCTTGCATTCCTTAACTGCACACCAAGATTTATGAAATACTTTAACATCTTCCTTCCCTGTAAGTTGAACAACTAACTCTGACTTGCATAAACTAAATGAGAACGTCTGCGTTTTAGCAAATTCATGCTTGAAAACTTGGCTGGTTCAAATTATTAATAACTTGCACAACAAAGCGACTGATTTTTAAACAGCTCTATATTAACATACAACGAAGAAGCCAGTAGTCCCATCTCATTACAATCTGTGAAGCTTCTTATACGTTCATGAAGATAATATTTATTAGAATAAGAACTCTGCAAAATAACAATGAATACTAATTCACCTGGCTTTTCATGTGACCTCAATGACGGAGAGTAGAGTAAACCGCTAAAAAAAACTCCCACATAGAAATAAATCTCATGTTAAAAATAGTCGTAGCAAGTCACCGGATTCTGAACATCTTTGTTGAAAAAAAAAACAAAACAATCAAACTGAAAAACAATAGCTTGTGAAATGTTACTCAAAGTCTCTTCCTATTTCTATTTCTATTTCTGAGAGATATTATTGCCGTATTCTCTCGCCAAGCTTGATACCTCATACATTGTTACGAACAAATAATCCAGTTAATTGTTGTGATAAACAATGGAAAAGTTGGCGCGAGTTGCGTGTGTAATACACATCAGAAGTATCATTACGTCCCACACACGAATACACAGAACGACACTTCAAACTATGAATCTAATATTGTTCACCAACAAACTTTGTTTTTGTCTTGAGTAAGCATTATACTTGGTGAGGGACTGGACTAATTACTACCACCAAGCACGAAAATATGAACTCTGTGTATGATATTGATTTGCGAATATAATTTAAATTATTTGGTGGAATAATTTATTTGTGAATAATAACTTATGTGTTACTAACTGCTGGAAAGGTTCATTATTGTCTAGCACACACCAGTGGCCAACAAACTACAACTTACTAATAGATTTATCAATTATTTTCATGTAAAGTTCTGAATTCTCGAAGGGATTTTCGTTAAAATGTAAAATATCACTCGCTTCACCATTAAACATATCATTTGATGGTATATATATATGAGTTGAATGAATTTAAACTGAAATCTAGCAATTACAAATTCATCTATTTATAAAGACTGAGTGGAATTTAGTGTACAGGATACTTTTTAGTGTGGTTGACGTGAGTTTAATATCACATCAACGTGTCAATTTCAAAATTAAACTTCAGTCAACCTCTGTAACGAAAAGAAGTGACAGCTACATTTTTGTAACGCTTCATATTGGTGACGATGTCATGGGAAAAGTGGTGCGAAGCGAAATGAAACATTCCGCACAGACCAGTGGACGCAACAAAGATAATACAACAAGTTAATTGGGATATTAGCTACATTGATTGAGGGAAGTGTGGAGGCAATCTATAAAATAGAAGGGCAAAATCCGATATCATTTGGGTGGGTAAGGTTAAGTGAAGCATAAAGAAGGATAATGTATTTCCAATGTAATTTCATATCGTTTTTCGATGATGTGAGCCAAAGATATGTGCGGAACACACTGAGACCACTTTGTGTAAAAAATATCTCAAATACCTCCAATTCATCATCCCTGAATGTGTAATGGTAAACTTATCGGGAATCGATAGGTTAAAAGGGTGTTTTTCTTACTAGTTGGGACTCTGTATAATGGATTACAGCCACATGAAAGATGAACGCGTTTCTATTTGTGGCCTCCTAATATGTCGGCCGTTTTAGGGTAGTCCTGTGGTGATGAAAAGGGTAGGGCAGGCAACCACTTAATGAGCTGACGACCACTCGCAAAAACACGCGATTCTAAGTGACTGATACTGGCTGCTCTTTCATATCCACAGCGATTTAAATTATATTTATTAAGTTTTCTTCTCGAGATTGTATAGCTAATAACAATGAAGAATAAACCCAATAAACGATACAAGTTGGGACGAAAAGTTTTCGGCGGAACATTTCAAAAACGTTTATTAATGAAACAAGAAAAAATGTATCGCTTTTCCAATACCTGTAAAAAAAAAGCTATGTACTAAGATAACTGTTCTTTCTGAGTAAAATAATTGTGAGATGGCCGTTCTTTAGGTCAAGTCTGCAGGTGATGGTATAGTGTTGGACTAGTTGCTAAATCTAGGTGGGTATAAATAATAATTGAAGACAACATTAAATTTGGATTTTTGTGAATTCATGGGGGAGGACAATAGATGGAGGTCATAATAAACAATTTTGATTCATACCACAGTAAATTTCCCATGTAATTTTTAAAAATTGAATCTTGCTAGAAAAGCGACCTCCCAGCCCGTGATCCCCTGACTATTGTAAATGGTACTTGTGTTAGTTGAATCTGATGCCGAGTCGCGTTCACAGGGACCTAATCTCAGCTTGACCCATATTCGAGAGTCTTGGGAATTGGCTTCTATGTTTTATACAGTTATGATATTAGTCTCCTTCCCGTACAAGAAGTATCTAAATCACCCAGCCAGCGCACTTTGTTGTTCTTAAAATACCCTATCTGATGGATCTACTTTGAAACTTTGAAAATTGAATTTTAAAATTTCCAGGTTAGCTAGTAAATGTAATATATGAAACTGTCAGAAGCAGTAAACGTATACTTTATACAATTTGATGAGACTCAATTTTAGGTTTGCAATAAAAGAAAAGAAAATGCAAAGTTGTGCTGAGAATTCTTCACCACAATTGTGTGGTTGTTGTAGTCGTTTGTTTGTATTCGTTTGTAGTAAGTTTGTACAAAGAAATAGTTTGGCCCACGTGGAGTTTGTGAACTAGTGAGAATGTTGACGCAAAATACGAAATCCATTGATTGAGGTCCCGCAGAGGATGACATTTGCTATTTCCCAGTTAAACGGAAGCTAATACAATAATAAGTACTAAGTTATGAAGAAGCTTTTGAAAAATTAGTGAAGCATCGGTTATAAGTCTAATCAAGCATAGTAATTGAAAGATCACCATTCCATTAAAAATAATCCTTCCGCAACTCCAATGTTCATAATGACAATTGAAAGCAAAACATGACGAAATAATAGGAAATCTTGCGATTAACAACAACAATTAACAATTAACGTATTATAACAAGGTGTGCCCCGTCCTCGGCGCAATCTGGAAATTATACATTACATATTCTACCTCCAATGCAGGTCACAAGTTCTCGTCTATTCTAGCCACCAGCTTGTATTGTTCGGCAAACAAATGACATGTGCAAATACAATACGAGTATTGATGCGAAATGTAACGATGAAGCAGCCACAGTAAACCAGGTACGATATAACGAAAAGCATTCATAAAACTTCCACACGCGAGAACCAATAACTGCATTTCAATAGTCGAGGGTAAACAATAACTACCGCTAGCCCCTTAAGGGGCGCTGCATCGCTGTGTTTCCACATTCGCGCCAGCGGAGTAGCGTTATTAGTTAGCGCACATACAGACGTACCAATTAGCTAATGATGTGATTACGGGGATGTAAGTGAGAGGCGGGGGGGGGGGGGGGGGTAATACGAGACCGGAGCTATCGGAGACTGTGTGAGTGCGCGCGTGCGTTAATACGTCACCCACAATGGAACGGGCCGTCATCTCGAGGCTTGAGCAATATCCTAGCGTGCACATGTTTAGCTCAGAAAAAATACGTTTCAAAGGAGAACATTTTCTCTCTAAACTTCAAAAGATTTTTTTATATATATTATTATGTTGTTGAGGCAGAAATAAGGGTAGAAAATCTACAGCGTTTACTAGAGATGATCTTCATAAGAGGAAGTCAGCATGCGAGCACCTTACAGACAGCAAACTGAAAGCAAAGTACTTTAAAAACATATTCCAAATGAAATAAGTACAAAATACATTTAAATTTTAAAGTGGTTGATTTCCCACGAGTTTATACAATTTTGTACTTGCAAATTTTCATATTTATGTATAAATGAAGCGTCAAACTACATTAACTTCACAAATGCGTTCTCTGTGGCACACTTTGCCACTGATGGAGACTCACGCACAGCGCTGCCAAGCGTCGCACTGAAAGCACAGCACACACTTACTAGTGTGATGGCCTGTATAAAATAAACAACCACTTCTTCTAACGTGACTTCAGACATTTAACATCTAACATGGAGTTTAACATTTGTTTTAATTATAAACACATTCAATACAGAAATACCGACAGAATGTGTTTGATGTTCAGATTCTCAATTGGCAAAAATCTATTTTAAACACAATCTGCTCATTCAAGATGTAGCAGACGCGCGTTTTTGTACGTGAATAAATAAACATCTAAGAAAGAAAACGTCTAGACAAACATTCGTTACTGACGGAAAGTTTATGTGTTGGATGCGCGTATAGGGGTCGTGGGAAATTAATTGATACTTGAAAGAATTGGCACTCGCTTACACAGTATATACAGTGCTTAGTATACAGAGTACGGTTAACCATATGTACGCCAACTACAGCAAATGACCATTGGCGTCTGTAGCAATGTCCAATCTATACTTTTGTATTTGTTTTGTTAGCTGGAGTAATATTTTAACTAGACAAAAGAGTCACTTGCGGTATTGTTTATTATATTATAACAGAACAGTGCAAGTCAAATTATCCTTATTCTTTTATTAGGTTATCAAGTAAACGGTTGTGGCTGATTACTCGTAACTCGCGCTCTATATTAAGTATAAACAGTATTTGGACTCATCATGTTCTTTTAATAAATTAATGTATTAAATTAAAGCAAAAAGCAATATTTCGGATACTTTCAGTACCCTTCAAAAGGCAACAAAACCGTTTATTTTGAAGGGTACTGAAAGTACCCGAAATATTGCTTTTTGATTTAATTTAAAATATTAATTTATAAAAAGAACATGATGAGTCCAAATATTGTTTATACTTATTAAACATAACTGTTCTAAGAATCTCAGTAGTTATAAAATCGCTCTCTATATATTTCCCCACAAACACAGTCGACGGCTTTAATTCGAAATTAAGTCTTCATCCGATTTAAAATATATTTAACTATTATCTATTTTCTGCGCGGTTTGAGAATGATTGCCTTTTGCGTCTTGATGTATGTTCTTTGTTGCCGTCCCAGATCTTTAATACCGCCCTCGAGCTTTCATGGAACAAATAATGAATGTTATAGTTAAAACCTTGTTGTTTTCGCATTTTCTTTACGTCTATACAAAGCTCATTATATTTATTATATTTTCCTTTCAACATAGAACAAAGTACAATATACCGATAAGACTAAGATAAAGCACACACACTGAGCTAGAACCTAGGTTATTCACTTAGATATAAAGTGCTATACCTGTTTCTGAGGCATTCATCCGAGCTTGACTGATGTTTGGACGTAGCGTATGTTGGACCTTCCCCACCATCCTAGGCGAGATTAGTAATTATCGGCTTCCAGTAGGCCGATATATTCGAGACCAGCCAGTAGCGTCTAACTTTGTAATATTGATGGGGATTTCTTGGAGTTTTCTCTCGAAATCGCGTTTTTATAAATCTACAAGATCTATTTATTTGATGTTGTGGTCTAATGGTAGAACATAAGAGTATCGTCTCTAAGAAATTCTTAGGAACTCTTGACTTTTTGTTTGTGTTGTCAGTTACTACAATAGGGGGGCGTTTGGTTATACACAGCGTGTTTCCCGCAATCACATGGGATAACACTACAGAGTATACACTTTATTCCTGGGTGTAGTCGATTCGTTTGTTCTAGATAACATGGGGAGGAGTGTTGCTTGATTTCAATGTCTTACGGGCATTGAATTTATTGCGCTTCAGCCACAAGTTTTAAAAATAACCTTCCGATTCAAATGCGCTCAGAAGCCCAGTTGAAAAACAATGTCCTATAATCCCCATAAAGTGGACTGAACTGGAGAATCCGAAATGTAAGTTACCAGAGTAGGGCCTACAAAAAGCGTAATATTCGTTTTTGTTTCTGTTTTTGGAGCATACTATCAGCAGTAGACTCTAGAATCAAAATGAAATTGAAAATAGCCCAAGAAAAGCATCGCGACGAATGACAATCAAGAAGATCCGGGATAGTCGCAAAATTAAAACAACGCGAAATTAATTTTTTTCGTGATATCTCGGGAACGATGCAAAATATCTAAAAACTGGTTCTAGACCGAATCGTAGTTTTGTTAGAAGAGTATAATGCAAGAAAAAATATTCAAATATAATAATCGGCGCGGTTTGTATTTAAGATTACTAATAACAAACTTAATTACCATCACATTACAATATTTTTTCTTGCAGGCTATAGTTCTAACAAAACCACAATTCGGTCTAGAACCAGATTTTAGGTATTTTGCATCGTTCTCGAGATATCACAAAAAAACTGTAATTTCAAGTGGTTTTAATTTCACGACTATCCCATCCTCGTAAGAGGTGAAAATAGTAGATAGAATCTTGTAGGCTATGCCACAATAACTATATTGACGTGTGTCCGGATCAATATTCAGACGACACATTTACTGTGTGGCCTCTACTTAAAACAATACATCGTCGCGCATTACCTGCAATAGAAGTCGCTCGTCCGCCCATATGACCGCCTTATTCCAGTCGATGACTTGAGCAAAGGGAAGTGCCCAACTGTTGCTAAGAAGGACGGGGATACACCCGGCCTGGATCGCCTCTAGGAAGCGGAAGGAGCCGAGACGACGACCCCGAGGCACCAGGCAGAAGGTGGAGTTCTGGAGCAGGACTTCGTAGTCGTATCTGGAACATCAAACACGACCTTGTTATCACGGCTTGCTGGCTTTGTGGGTTAAGTTGTTGTTGCGTTATTGTTTTATTTTGCCACTATTAGGCTTAGTAGGAAGGTTGGCAGAAAAGGGCAGTATGCCCTAAGCACAAGGTGTCTGCCAATCTCTACACAACAAATTGTGAGAATAAACAAACAAGCACTTATAAAACATGGAACATATAAACATACAGGAGACAAACATAGAAGATACAAGTTAATAAAACATTAACAATTCATAATATCAAAAACAGTTTATATTAATTTAAACAATCATAATGAGGTATTTTAATGATGTACACCACATAGACTAAGAGTAAATCAAGGTGTCTAGTTGTATCTACTAGGGACAGCTCTTAGTTTACCCGAGGTCGAGGGTGTACGTCTTGCAAGAGTGGCGTAACTGCATGCCTTGTGTGATGGCGATGAGTGGAAACAGGCATTGCATTCAAAACTATTTGAAGCGAAGCTCCCGTAAATGTTCCACTTTTCTGTCCGTCCATTCGGCTGTGCGTGTTTCACGTCTCACGATAAAAACCGAACATTACCTTCGATTGACATAAGTTTTGGTGATCCTAGGGGAAAGGGGCGGGGCTATCCCCCAAACATTTCTGTACTTGGTACCTCCACCAAAAGTGAAGGCTAAAAAAGCGAGGATTAAAATTTATCTCTGTATTTCTTTTACACCCGGCACCTCCACCAAAATCGAGATTTGAAAGTTGGAAAGAAACGGATTTATTATATTTGAATTCTTCGTAGTTGACAAAGTAGCTTCGCTCGCTATTTTGGGTACTCCCATACCCATGCGTGTTGTTAAAACATTGATCTTATTAGAAATAGAAAAGTGTTAGTGCACTAGTCAGCCCTCAGCGCTGAAGCGTCCGACTCCCGAGTACCCTTCAAGTGCACTTGTTTTCTTACTGGGACTCAACCCCACTCGATACTGCATCCTCCGATAAGTGTCACCTCAGTTCGACCTTATTCTTGACCTCCCCCTCGAGATTCTCCGACCTATATCCACATCCAAGACGTCTTAAAAGTTCGCTACATACTACACACTACACAGCTCCGAGGCAACTGTGAACGTGAATATAATTAAGCTTTTCTCTCAGTTTGACAGTGACGAGGGTTTTGACAGCTGACTGGCTTAACAGACTTGCCACTGAAAGCGTTACACAAAGGCAAATGTTATGCATTTCATAATCAAATTTCTTAAGGGATCGGAGTGCTGGAGACAGAATGTATGAGAACGGTTTAAATATGAACGATAAGCTAAAACGATGTAAATCCATAACAATAACAGTTAAAATAGGATATGGTTTCAGTTCAGTCTGGAGTAATGTAAATTAGATCAACGCAGTAGTTTATAATTGAAACGTATTTCACCATTGTACACAGTGTTATGGGTATTAAAAAGAGAAATAAAGAGCACAGACTAATGTAAAAACAAGCGTGGTTCAAATTCTGGAACTGTGTGTGGGGTGGAAGGTCGGGGGGATTCCCTTTTAGTGTTTCCTAGCGTGCGATTTAAAATGTGGTATCAATATGAATAGATACATCAGAATGCGAGATGTCACTTTTGACGATTCATCGTCTATTGATGCGATGATATGTTTTATTTGTGTTTGAGTATATTCATTCCGAAAGCAAACAATCTACAACGCACAATAACCAAGACAGTAAAATAACAAACGTTGTGAAATAACAGAGAAAATAAAAATTATCCCGCTTGTCGTTTCGATGAAACCATTGGTCTTGGCGTGACACGGGTGGGTTGTCGCGGGCCGCCCTAGGTCGAGCCCCTAGGTGCACATACGTCAACAAACATCGCACACTTTTTACGCGGACAAAGTATTTAGAAGGAGCCGTAAAAAAGCTTGATCGGCAGCGCAAGGTAGTAAAATTGAGAACATGGACTCACGAAAGGAAATTGAAAAAAGAAAGATGCTCGTTGAGGGTAAAAAAAATCTAACAAAAACCAAGAAGACAATGATGATAACTTTTCCCCTTCTCTTTTCATTATCTAGCAGTTTTCTTGTGATCCTAATCTTTACACACAGAACCGAAACCAATCTTTCGATTAGGATAGGTATACAGATGATACCAATATCAGTTCAATTCGGGTATCGTAAAGAAGGGTCCAGTTTAGGGGAAGATTTAAGGGCTGGAATCTAACGCAGACACATATTGCTGCGCTTTGTGCTCTGTTGCTAAAGGATAGAGTACAAAACCACGTTGGGATCGAATCCCACCTCCAACAATACTAAGTCACGAGTTTAATAGATTTACCTGCATCGTAAGAGAAAACTAAGCCCACATAACCAGATTAGCCTAAGAATTTCATGATACAAGGAGGTGTTGAGGTATGGTATATCGGAAATTATTTATATTTGTGCGATATGTGGATGTTTCTTATTAACGAGATTTTGGTGCTCAAAAAATTTGACATTCGTATTAAGCAACATAGAAGAGATGTTAAAGATGCACTTAATACAATCCATAACGCAATATTACATAGGCATACTTTTGATTCATCACAATGTTTATTTGGTGCTTCAAGGTGTTTTAAGTAAAAAAAAATATATAAAAAGAAGAAGATAAAAGACAATATAAAGTCAACCCACCAACTTACAACGACTGTTTTGCAGTGGGGTACATTTTCTATTTGTATTGTATCGCTGCTAAGGTGGTTCCAAATCCAAGGTCACTGTTTGTACACCCTTATATAATATAGATGGATTAAAGCCCTTTTAGGAAAATAAATACCATACGATTTTGAAACTTAAGTTGCATCATATAATGGAAAACTATTACTTACAATGTCGAATGGATACCAAACCATATTCGAAGATGTGTTGTTAAGGTGTTTATGTGCATTTATTTCTAAAATGTAGATCGGAATTACCTTTAGTTTAAAATTTAGCAAACGTCATTCACTATTATAGGCATGGACGACTGAACAATGTGCATTTCATTCCATCTGACACAAGCTTCGCAAAGGGACGTAAGTTCTTCAGAAGTCGAATACCGGTCAACCTTCTCGTTGATTATCACATAATGCAAAGAGCTTTGGGCATATTGACTGAAACTCTCACAAAGTCGTTGCTTTCTTGCATGCTTTTAGCCAAAGATTGAAAAGTTGCTCCTTGACGTTCGATTTTACGGACGAGAAATTTGCTGGAGGGCTTAGCAATACATAACACACATGGTTGCAAGTTTTATGACAAGCTATAATGTTTACACCCACTCCTATACAGCGAGACACCTTAACCAAGCCTTACCGGTGTCTTCCCCCCATCCAACCAAGTATAGCTGAAGTTATTTTTAAACCTTTTCTTCTCTAAACGCATAGTTGTAAAACACTGTGCAATAAAATACACCTATTCTGTATAGTGGGTTAATGGGCATTTATTGAAGATTTTTTTTCGAATCTTGAGGGGTGTGAGTTTTTTAAAGGTTAAAATATCATCTCGAATACACTACTTTATATGGATACAAATACAAATTACAACTGTCTAATAAAACTATAAAGTAAGAAAATTTCAACAAAGAATCATGACAGAAGGTGACCACTAGTGACTTTTTAAATAGAAGCAGTCCTCATTAAAACATAAAAATATTACTCACTGTACACGAATAGAGTTCATATATGCGACACCGTTGTGCAAGATAAATAAGGGTATAAACGCTTCGCTAAATTTGAGTGTGTATACACTATCGTGAAACTGACTGGATATTTCACCGTGTCAAATTAAATTACCCGTTTAAATTTGAACAAATACATTTAACTAAGACAAATCTCTTTAATTACACTAGGAAAACGCTTAAGTCCCGCCGCGTTGATGGATGAGCGTTTTAAAGTTTTTAGTTTGCGTGGAATATCTTTACTTTTGCAAGTGCTTTGTTTTGTTGCCTACGTATTGTAGATGATTGTTGTCAAGTTTCTATTGTTTCTTGTCAATTGATATTATTTACCGTAAAAAACTTATATTAAAAGCTTTATTTCTATGGATTCTGGCTAACTTTTTCAACTTTTTCTTTCAAAGGGTACTACATCACCATAACCTTAATGTCCATGTATAATATGAACGTTGTAGCCCCACCCGTTTGGTCAGAATTGGCCCAAATGGCACGAAAATATAGCACAAAAAATCAAAAAAATTACATTAAAAGCTTTATTTCTTTAGATTCTGGCAAACTTTTTCAACTTTTTCTTTCAAAAGGTACTACATCACCATAACCTAAATGTCCATGTAGGCCTATAATATGAAAGTTTGTAGTCCCACCCGTTTGGTCAGAATTGGCCCAAATGTCACGAAAATATCGCACTAAAAATCGAAAAAAATCGTAAAAGTACGATATTCACGAGAAATATTTCTTCGATTGTACCCAAAAACAATACACCTCTAAGTTCAGAGATTTCGAAGGTCCTGTCAAATTTTCATCAAGATCGGATATGCCGTTTGCCTGGTAGAGAGTTAACAAACAGTCAGAAAAAAAACAGAAAAAAAAACAAACAAAAAAAAACACCGAGCTAAATTTTTTGGGGTCAGTGAAATTGAAGTCTTCGCTTCACTCGCTTCGCTCGCTACGCTCATCCAACTACTTTATAGAAACGTGAAACACAAATACTCCAATAATTCAAGAATGGATAATTGCTGTCATTACTTTTCTTCATATCATAGGTATAGTGAGATGCTAAATGAACTTTCACGTGCATCATGAAGAATATATGAAAATAAAATGAATTTAAGCTACTTAATGAAAAAGGGGTATTTGTAACTTGTAAGTTTGTCCTATAAAAACGATTGTGTGAAAAAAATAGTAAAATACTTACACAATAATAAACGAGTCAAACCAGAAACAAGTTCTATTGTGTTGATCAAAAATTAAGTTTTCTCCTGCCAGTGCAATTAAGCGAATACGAGGCTTCACAAACAGATAATTTTTAATGCACGAGTCGTAGTGAAAGAGATAATGCGTGTCTCGTGCACGGCAAACACACGGCAAGTTGCTGTAACTTACAGTGAGTGGCTAAACGAGGCCGCGTAGTTGAAGAGCGCGCTCAAGAAGGATGTCGAACCCTACGTGCGCCACCTACGAGATTCACCCTCCGTCGCTGTTTAGAAATTCACTTCCGGTACACACACACCGAACAGATAATTTTCCTTTTGGTTTATCTTAAACAGATATTTTAAAATCCGTTTTCACCTTCAAAAAAAAAAGTAAAATCCATCCTCGCGTAGTCTTCTTTAATAATTTATCAACCAAAGAACACAAATAAAATTTTCCTTCCTACGTTTCACAACTCGCTATTCATTTTTCTCGGCTAGTAAAGTCAGCAACCACCAGACATCGCCATGGGCGCTATCTGTTTAAAATTTCATAAAACGAAAATAAAAAACGACAAGAAGGGAATGATAAAAAGAATAAATATCGTCTTGGAGAAATCTTTGCCGTTGATACAATTTCCAGAAAGTCAGTGAAAATGAAATAGCCTGAATGAGTAAAAGAAAAATATGAGGTTAGCAGTACAGACATCCCGATAGCATAAATGAATAATGAATTTTTAAAAAGTTATGTATGAACAAAATATTGTAAAGAAAGTTAGAAACATATTTAGTTGGACTAAATGATAACAAAAATTCCACAGGGAATGAAATGATCAAATAAAGTTCTGCAATTATATTGCAACGTATAAGAAAAAGTCAAGTATACGACATTCGCGACGCGGATATTAGAGAAATGTATCTCATTTCCGCCCGAGAGGAAATATTTACTATTAATACGATACGAAAAGCGAGTAGTACAACTGGGGCGACGCGGAAATGGGTTTGAAAAACTGCCGGTGGGGTGAGATGGGAATCGTATTCTATGGTGGAGGCGCCGGGTAGCCACCGCGTGGCATAGTATAAGCGCACACATTCTCTTGTTTAATGTATTATTTCTAAACATTCGGCGGTTTTTCTCTGTTTGTAAACATACACAAGCATATTTTATATGTGTTATAGTTTTATTGGTGACTATGCAAATTATTTAGTCGACTATTTAGTTACAAGAACTGATTTTCAGTGGAACTGGATAGATAATGGTATGTTAAATTTGTGTAATGTACACACGTCCAAGCACTTATTTTCACGGCAATACCAACTATGACAGTTGAGATATCTAGCCCGAATGTACCTCGAGAGCCGGAAAAACTCACACGTACTAACGAGTTAAATAATTTAATTTAAATCATAACGATGATATGAAGACAGTTCCTAATGTGGGATTGAAACCCACACCTACCGGAAAGAGAGGATAAAAACCTACGCCACAGTCGATAAAACAACGGGGGATGTATGCACAGTATTAGCATAGTGAGAGGGAGAAGGCGGGATGCAAATAAGAATCACGTATAATAACTCGGTGAAACCACTTATACAGATGAATGTTTTCCAGGGTTTGAATTGTTTTACAGGAAAACGGGACGTCCGTAGTAATTAACCTCAATTTTGGGAAAAAAATGTTTTTTTTTTTGGAAAGTTGTGTTTTGTTTGACGTGTCAATTTCACGAATGGAACGTTTCGTTGAGAAAGTTGAAAACGCTAACATACAAATAAATATCGATACCAGTTCGATCAACGACATTTAATGATTTAATAAATGCCATACGTTCCATCCAACATTATTGTAAAGAGTAGATTCTGCCAACATTTTTGTTTTATTCAATGTAAAATATGTCCCTTGTGTTTTATATTTCATGACTGAAAATCTTCAAACCGTTCTATTGTGTGTATTCATTGTTCTCAATTAGCTTGAACTACCTCAAAGAAATCGAAGTTTGAAAAGGTTGATTAGAATTGGTGGAGGTGCCGGGTCCCAATAAATAAGTCATGTTTTTACTCAAAAGCAAAGTCAATGGAGGAAGATGCTGTAACGCCACACACAATTGAAACGATGTATAAAAGTCGAACAAAACAATTTCAGATATGATATTAATAATTAGATTTTGCCAACACTTTGGTTTTATTCAAAGTACAAGATTTGTCCCACAAATTTAATATATTTTAATGCCAACAATCTTTAAAACATGCTATATAAATAGTTTTTATTTACTTTTCTCATTTAACTAGAACAAAAAAAAAGGGTTTGAAAAGGATGATTAGAATTGGTGGAGGTGCCGGGTCCGTCCGGGCGTACTAAAAATCCAAGTCAATGGAAGAAGTTGCTGTAACGCTACACAAAATTGAAACTTTGTTTAAGTTTCAGATATGATATTGAAGATTAGATTTTACCAATATTTGTGTTTTATTCAAAATGTTCTATGTCTAATGGCAACTATATAAATAGAGTATATTTACCGTTCTCAATTAGCTTGAGCTACACAAAAGAAATCAGGGTTTGAAAAGAATGATTAGAATTGGTGGAGGTGCCGGGTCCGTTGAAGGAAGTTACGTTTCTACTAAAAAGCAAAATAAATGGAGGAAGCTGCTGTAACTCTACACATTATTGATATTATGTATATAAATCAGCCAAATCAATTTCAGATATACTATTAAAGATTTGAATTTGCCAATATTTGTTTGTTTCATTCAAGGTCAAATATGTCCGACATGTTTTATGTTCAATGCCAACAATCTTTAAAACATACATTATAAATAGTGTATATCTTTTGTTCACAATTAGCTTGAACGACCCAAAATAAATCAGGGCTTGAAAAGGATGATTAGAATTGGTGGAGGTGCCGGGTTCGATAAAGGAAGTCACGTTTTGACTTAAAAGCAAAGTCAATGGAGGAAGCTGCTGTAACTCTACACATAAGTGATATTATGTATATAAATCAGCCAAAACAATTTCAGATATAATATTAAAGACTTGATTTTGCCAATATTTTTGTTTCATCCATATGTCTTACATGTCTGATGTTCAATGCCAAAAATCTTAAAACATACATTATTAAAAGTGTATATCTGTTGTTCACAATTAGCTTGAACTACCCAAAAGAAATCAGGGCTTGAAAAGGATGATTAGAATTGGTGGAGGTGCCGGGTCGGCTGAAAGAAGTCACGTTTTTACTTAAAAGCAAAGTCAATGGAGGAAGCTGCTGTAACGCCACCGTGTCTCCCAGGTTTCATCACCCAAGTCACGTAGAGAAATAGTTATCATGGAAAAGCGATCAGAAACATACGAATATCAGCGAAAAGAAATAAATATTCAACCTGGCCAGAACATGGCAATGTGGCGGTGGTAAAACTGCATTTCCCATTCACCGACGTGAGTATAATCCTGACGAGAATTTATCAAAACTAAGCACCGCTTTAGGTAGTCGTAAATAATCGTTGGTGTAACATTACGACATCGACATCGACGTCCACGCAAACCGTACGTACGAATCCCGTTAACAATTCCCCACATCTATCTGATGAACGATTTGTCATGGTTTGTGTGCGGCTCATTTTTACATGCTATGTGGTGCGACCATACATTGTATTACAATCCATCACAACTGTCAATGAACACAGAAGATGGAACGAGTTAGCAAACAGATATTAGAACATGGTTGCTAAAAATTACGTCTGTCTGTCTGTCTGGATGGTTGATGTGGGTTGAAGCGAATGCCAATCAGCATTATGTCAAGGTTGACTGAATGACGGCGCGTTATAATTCTCACACCCCGTCACTCGACTTTATGAGTGTGAGCAAACAGAAATGTAGAGGACATGGAGAGCATCGATGAAAGCATGCCACTTACTAATTTATAGGTGTGTTTGCGATGTATTTTCGACGTATTTGTCGGCAAGAGAGGCTAAAGTTGACTCATTAGAAAAGTCACCACCCATAAAGGGGATAAAATTGTTAGATGTTGTTGACTGTTTGACCAAACTGTTGATACTTCCCCAATGTACACATATTAGGCTCAACGGCAACTCAAGATAATAATTTGTTTATAGCAACGATCAAATGGTGTAGTGATCTTTCGTACATTAAGCTCTGAAAATAGGAAAAGTCGAAATCCGAACGTGCTTTATATGAGTGTGTAAACTCCCATTACAACTGTCAGTCAAAAGGATATAGAGAGCCCGCGTGGCATACCTCTGTCGGTTTCTACGCCTAATTATATATCGCACTATAGATCACTACCCCTAATATAGATTAAACGTCAACCAAACCAAAGCATAAGCCTGCGCTTAGAACGGTGAATTAATTTGCGTTTGCGTTCACTTTTTCTCCAGTGCTCTCAAGACAGGCTGGTGTAATTGATAGAGAATTGTTACAGGAAGGTTTCTTAGGACAAACTTAAGGACGGGTACACGCGACATGATAAATTAAGCATATGAGCTATCAGTATATAACATGCGTCACTCATAGTTTATTTCCAGCTGAAAATCCGGAATACATGAACTGGATCACTTTTGAAACTCCGTATTAAAATTCGATATTATTAATTGTCATTTGGATAAAGGAGGACTTTTCATATGGGAGTTGAGGGTGCGAACATCCGTATCCTGCGCCTCTCCATGCAACAGAACTAACGGATATCCACTTCCTGGCAAACATTTCAACTTCAACTTCATGAGCATAACGAACGAACGAATTCAATAGTTAGATAAATTTAAATGAGTGGGAGCAGAAACAATCTATCGTAAATATGAGAAAATTGCGTCTAATGAAAATTTATTGTCTTTTGCATGTTGAAAACAAACTGAAAACATGACAATCCCTTATTTACATGTCAAACGAATTCAAAAGCGAAATTACAACTGTGAGCTTCTTTAAGAAGTTTTTAAAATTTAAAGAATATTCTTTAATGGACAGCCATTCAGAAAACCCTTAATAAAATAACTGAACGTGCTGTGAAAGTAAAAGCTACGAAATATTTTAGCATTGGTTTAAAACTCAATGGAAATGAAAAGCATACTGACATTTTGGACGCATACAAAACGTAAAAGTAAAACAGACAAGTTCGCTTCTGACTTTTCAGTTTTTTTATGGCATACCTATCAGAGTGGCACAGTTTAATGGGCATTTCAAATACAGAACATACACCAGCATTGCCTAGACGTTGAAAGCTGATTATAAAAATCCAATATAACGGAACAAAATACCCCTGTAAAGGCATCAACTCTTTTATAGAGAAAATAATAGAATTCCATAACGACTACTAAATTTCCAATTATCCTTTTGAAGGTTTCTAAGACATTAACTATTTTATACGTTCAAGCTATGAAACCTTTATGCAAAGCGATCAAAATATCAGCACTTTGCTACACACGAAGAGAGAATGTCGATGCTCTTCAAGAGAGAAGGTTTAAGTCTTCATAAACTACCTTCAGACACCTGAAGACGTCTTGGTTACGTACCGTGCCGCAGCTGAGATGTTAGCGTGCAACTTAGCTTGCGAACATGACAGACAATTAATGTATTACTCGAAACAAGCTTCATTCCAGAACTTAATAAATCCATCAAAATAGTTGGCTTGAATTTAATTGAGAATTATGTTTCTTAAACCCATTTCCCCAGCTTCGCTGCATAAGCTTGACTAACAACAATACGACTATTTATACTCGTATTTTAATAACATTTAAGTTATATAATAATGAATGCAATACACAATATAATGCAAAATTAAACAAAATCAATCTTTTCTATTTCCTTCTCCTAAACTCAGATTTATGCTAGCGTTTTACTCAACATTGGAAATAATAAGAAAAGACAATATCACAGTGAAATGCATTATTATTATATTTTGTTGTTTAAATTTTATAAAAAGTAGACTCTCTACAGTGTTCAATTGAAAATAACTGACATTAAAGAGAGCACTATGCAATAACAATATGCCTGCTTTAGTTAATATCCCCCGTGACCTAGTTACTATATTGTTCTCAACAACGCTTCTTTTTACTAATCAAAACTAAGTAGCATTATAAGAATGTAATTTGCGTTAGATGGGTTTATGCTGTAAATTTATAACTTTATAAAATTGAATTATATTTATTTTCAATAAAATGTAACGGGATTAAATAAATTAACGAATAACAAATAGACTTTAGATACATTTAACTGTCAAACATTTGAAAAATAATATGAAAGTGTCATGAAGGCAAAGGTAGCAGAGCACACAACTCTTGAGTTGTTGTGCAGATAATACGCTCACAGCGAACACCGTATAGGCCTCGCACGCCCGCAAGTTACGCAAGCGATACCAGGTTCAATCAGACGGTATCTATTTTTTTCTATTTGTATTCTAATGTTGCTTGACATTTTTTTTCTGCACAGCCGTTCTATTATATATATTTTTTTGAAAAGCGTATGTACATTTCGCAAGGAAAGAGTTTCCGTTTCGCGTTTGCTTTATCTATTCTATGTTATTTAGAGACACGCGCGTTGTATGGCGAGAGCTAGGTGATAGTTTAGGGCGGTGCTAGCGGCGAATCTGGAGGATATATGCTTCCACGCCACAATATTTTACAATTTATTGCTTAAACCATAAAAACACAAATATCTGCATTAAATCGGTATGATGCACAATTTAAATTCAAACTCTAAGCACTGCTCAACAGGATCAAACCACTGGACAAAATGTAAATTATCATATTTTTGGGGCATTGTTTGTTAAAGTAAAGTTCTGACGCTAAATCTAATTCTAAAAAAAAATATTTACATGCACTCTGTAAAACCAAAACATAAAATTGTAAGATAAATCTAAACAGAAACTTTTAGAATGGTTAGAATTATTTTAATTAATCTAGGCCTATCAAATTTCTTATTGATTTTTTACTTCAATTGTTCCATTTTCCTTTAACGTTTACTATAAGCTGATTATAGGGACGGTTATCTATAAATAAATATGGTTTAAGTATAGTTTGTATATGAAAACCATGATTAGAAACGAATTACCAATGCACTTGTTAATGAACTAATAATAACGATAAAAACACGAACCGTTTTGATTTGAAAGTAATAATAATTAAACGAGATTACAGCAACAAATTATTTTGCCATTATCAAATGAGAAGAATTATATGGTAATATGTAAAACTAAATTAAGGTTTAAATTATTAAACATTTATAATCAACAAATTAATATGAGATCATACCTTTATAATTATAAATACGCTGCACAAATTGTTTTTAGTTCTGACGAAGTAGATAATCTCTATGGTATAAAGTTAATCGAATGATTTCAGTATAATTTGTAATTATTTTGCATAGGAAATTAATCAAATTACTGGTAATGTAAATATATTATCAGTGATAACATGCACTTAAAACTCGGGGCTTGCACGGATATACAGCTGCAAAGTGAAATAAAGTTTGATTGCTTGCTGTTAATTAATTTAGATTGAGTACACTAAATCCCGACACAACTTACACGCAACATAAGAAACAACAAGTTTGATTGAGAGGACTAGTGTAATACCTAGGCGTTGACGCTGTGATATTGTGCACTGAATTAATATAGCTTTGAAGTTTGAAAACGCTAGTTACCCATTATGCAAGCACTAAATTCCATTTCCAATACGTTAATTGGTTCTCAATGCATTTAAAATCCTTTGTACGCCGCTAACGCGATTAACCCACTGATTTGAGATGGAATAGTGCACGGCTAATTTCAGTACCAAAAGGCAGAGCGAAGCACGAATCCACCAAGTTATGATATGAATATCAACAACATGTGGATGAAAACATTTTGTTGTAATTTAATCATAAACAGTTACAACGATGGATGTGGATAAGAGCTTGTTCACGAGGTTTGAGTCCAGCAACAGGCAATCCTAACTGAGGGTGTATAAGGATGCCGAGACTGGGTTCCACTAATAAATAACCCACATATACCAACTCAAATTACTATAAGAGGATCACACCAGGTAAACTGACATGTTACATACAGACGGTATTCCTATGATAAAAGCAAACCTGACGAAAATAACTGTAACTCATCTACACGTGAAATAGATCGATTCGTCGGGAGGACCTGAAAATGATATTCGGTTCTGATAACTGGCTCGGAATATCTACATTCAGTTGAGATAAACCTATTAACTGATCCTAATAACCGATGGAGGTAGGTCGCTCACACGCTGGACAGCAATATGAGATCTTACACCTCACAATATGTCATATCTTCGAGGGTTCGAGAGCTAGTGTAACGGCTTCGTTCTCCTCGACGTCTGCTCGGCAGTCCGGGTTAGTGGAGGAACCTATATGACTGTCAAGGTTACACCGTCATTTCGAATGAGACGTAAAGTCGTTGGTCCCCTTGGTACTTTTCGAAAGGAGTATGCCGGGTTTTCTCTCCTCCCTTATATTCATACTTCAGCCTCTTCTATCACCACTCATCGTCTTGATTAGCCTTAATGCATTAATATGAGACGTTAAGCAATATCAAATAAAATCAATCGAGTTAAATAAATTTCATGCTCTAAATCAGTTCTCTGATTGCATTGCCACACATTAACAACTAGCAATGCTCCGAGTAGAAATACCACAACTCAAGTGTACTTCAAGTGATGTTGCGGATACTGAGCAGTCAGCTGTGAGGAAAAGTTGCATTCACTACCTGGACGTCGGCGAGCGCTCGCTGCCGGAAGTGGCTGTTTCGACCAATCACGATGGAGCGGCGCTTCGAAGCGCCGAGGAGCGCTGAAGTTGGTTCAGTTCAACTTCTGGGCCAGCGCTCCCGAGCGCTCGACCGGTGTAACTAGATATCAAGCGTGTTTGAATTATGTATTAATATATTTGAGCCTCAAAAATCGAATACATAATTTACCATAGTTTACAGCTGAAAATAATGTATTAATCGTTGCAACTCTCATTCATATTATGACTATTTCTGAAGGGGGGGGGGGGGGGTAAATAGTTCAAGGAGCGCCCGCTTCGGCGCTCGTCGACGTGTAGGTAGTGGGCGCTCTCGCTCTCCCACTCAGCAATAACATGAAGATAACAAGCACACAATGGCCAAGTACTATGTCACCAGAGTGGCCACGCTTCACCTCTCTAATCTAATATTGAGTAGGCATGAAGCATCCAAGAATCCATCTCTCTCTAACAACCAATCAACTAGCTATTGACCTCCATACTAGCCAGACTTACCTTTGTCGAGGAAATTAATAAACCAGGTCCCAATTGAGTATCAATTAATTACAGATCAGACGGGTTATTGTTGCATGGAGTGGAAGAAACATTAGTCAGTAAGTACCTCACAATACGAACGAGACTGAGATTAATCACGGACATAGAGATTCCAGGCTAAGATTGCTTTCAGGGTGTTTGCCTGATTACAATGGCGTCTTCTTGTGGCTTATTCTTTGCAAGATCGATCGTTTCAAGATGACCGAAAATGAGAGAAATGTAACATAAATCACGATGAGTCTGTTAAATAGTATCAAATAACATAGGTGGTGACGGACAAATCCTAGTCATGTCCATCACTTGAAAGACTAATATCGGGAGAGGCCTACGCAGTAGACTAAACTTGTTGAAATATTCATCATTCTTATTTAAAACACATTGTTCATAACTGGATACCATGATTAATTTTAAAATTCATTTGGACTAATCAGATATGTTTTTTTATAATATTAATATTGTAATGTCGAATGACACTCTGTTAATATAACAGTTTTATTTTATGTTTTTAATAAAATTAATATTGTAATGTCGAATGACATTTTGTTAATATAACCTTTTTCAGAAAAACATAACTGAGTAGTCCAAATGAATTAACAAATTAATGTACATCATTCTTATTAAATCGTTAGTTTTTTAAACTTATAAATTCGTAAAAATACAACATACTTTTATTTATTTACGTTTATATGGTCAGAAAAATCGCGCGTTACTGTGTTTAAATGCAGAAAGACAACGGCGATCGTACAATGTTTATATAAGGTTAACATTATGTACTTAAATATCGAACATAAAGATTTATTGATTTTTTTAAAGTCTATCACATTAAGTTAAAAATCTGATTTACATTTCTTGTGTGCAACGGTCACCACATGTAATCACCCACATCAAAAGGCTAGAACACTAAGCTCGGGAATAAAGTTTGCTATCAAGGTATTTTATTTTTTTTATCCTTGAAAGAGAATGCACAAGGGCTATAAGTCGAACTACAAAGCAATACCGGGAACTGAAGAAACCTTATAAAAGCCTTCCACCATGATTATAGACAGAGGGAATTGCATCAGCTCAGCACCCCCTGAATCCGAACCAAGCGCGCCTGTAAACTGTGTCTTTTGAACACGCGCCATGGCAACCAAGCATATAACAAATTACATTACTCCCACTCAAATCAATCTCAACCGAGAAGCATGGGTGGAAAATTAATTACGAATTTACATTGATAAATTTGTTTTATTAATTGCGCACACAGAATACATAATAATTGCATAGCCTACGTACGAGAGATATCACACGATATAATATATTATTATTCAAGATTTTGGAAGAGTAGCACGATAAAGAACGACATAAATGACTCGTACGTTACGCGAAAAACAGCGATTTGGGAGGTCACGGGCTCGAATCAACATTGGGAATCCACTGAAGGTTTTTCCAACGTTTTTTCAATGCGAATGCTAGAAATGAACGCTATTAACAGCCATTGGTCATTGCATCTTAACTATCCGAAACCCCCAAATTAAATAGTAAGTCATATGAAGAGTTAAAACACCACAGAAACTAATGTGAAAGCAATAGCGAAAATTCCCACGAAAAAAAAAAACGGCGAAAAACTTGATTTCTCTCTTCAATTCAGCCTTTCTGTATTTGAATTAACCGTTTATTTTCAGATCAAAGTATATTTCTGAGAAGTTACACCATCGAAAACAGAGGGCACGTCAGTAATCTGAAGGCAAGTTACACCATCGATCCATATCGTCCACGTCAGTGCGTAAGACGTGATGAGTTGTTCCATATGGCGAGCGTCTGTAGATACCCTTATGATCATCCATCTCTTTTAGCTTGATATTTGAAATCGTTAAAAGTGGGCCTATAGCGTATAACGGCGCTTTCACGGCACCCGCAGCGCGGGGATGAAAGAGAACGTCCACACTGGTTGGTGTCCCTAAGAAATGCACCGCACTAAAGCAGAATTACCTCTTCATAATTAATAAGCTGTGAAAACAGTAAATAAATGACCGAACCAACTAGATTTCAACGCCCATGTTTTACAGCTCACAAGCCATATCGTTCTCAATAAGATATGGTTCAACCGTTACATAGAAACTTGGCAATAATCGATCGAGACCATCGAAAATAATTGTAGATAAATATAAAACAAATACGTTTAAATATGCGTTAAAGCGTAATCACGAATTTACATATAAGTGTCCGGCGTAACAGCTGTTAGTACAATTACTACGGTATTAATTCATCAATTACTTCGATGAAATCTAAAGGGGTGATATACAACTATTTTTAATTACGTCATAAAGTTTCAAGTTTAATAACAAAAGTTTGCGAATAATGTGTTAAGTCGTCTGGTTATATAGCCGCCTCGGCTCCGGGAGGTATACTGTATGTATAGAATGAAGGTAGAAACAAAATAAGTAAAAATACTATCTTTGATATAATAACGAGTGTATGAAATAAGAACAGCACGAGTTTTTTAATTTCCATTGAGTGGTCTTTAGTTCGTCTGCGTCCTTGAGACAGCGTAATAAGCATTAGGGAGAATCAAGGTAAGTACATGGAGTTACTCAACTCAACATGAACAGAACGACGCTAAATAGAACGAAGTACTTGACGCGAGTGCGGATTACAGAGAGATGAAACCGTATTGTGATGTATTCTTACGCAAGTCAAGAACCTACCCTTCTAAACAAGCCTAACACAAGGCACATTCAAATAAGATTCTTTGCGTTACATGTTGCAAACTATAAAAAAAGTGTCGCTCACAAGGAAATATCTATGGTGTTTATCTTCGAGGGTTGAATATCCCGGTACCGGTTGATAAGACAGAGAAGAAAACTCGAGAGTAAACGAAATACATCTAGCAATGTTTGTTGATTCAAATTGCTGTGGAGACCCCACACATATGAAAAAAAAAACATGGCTGCTCTCTCTCCCGGATGTGATATGATTGGCAGATAAGGCGAAACAGGTGGAGGGAAAGTATTACTTTTTGCTTGAGACAAGGGAAATGTCAAGATGTGCACTTCTCTCTCTCGACTCTGGATTGGGAGCGCTATTTGACTTTCAGTTGTCTCGTGCAGGCGGCAGATCGTCTCCCAACTCGTAGCTAAACTTTAAAATGAGAATTCAAATTTCATGACATGTCACGTGCTATGAAAGCAAAATGTCAGCTACGTGCTATTACCCTTCCTACTGTGCAGGGAACTTCTGGAGGACACATTTATGCCTATTAAGATAGAAGAAGAGTTTAACCTAACATACACTATAAGGTTCGACTCATGCTCAAGCATACATTTGTTAATTGATCAAAATTTGTATCATCATTATTAATATGACCGTACGTATATTGTCTCCATAAAACCTAGATGGTTAATAATTAATACATTAATGATTAAGGGATACTGTAGGAGTAGGTCCCACTATTTGTCCCATGATTGAGGTAAACTTCGGAGAACCTTCATACAGATATCGAGGTTTGAAAGTATTCAAAAAATAAAAAATAAAAAACGATTTGTTGGATGTGAACCAAATACATTTCAAGAAAGGTGTATCAAATATAATTTTGAAATCACTGTCACTTCTCGAACGGTTCTTATATACATATAAACAGATGTCACTTGAACTTCAACATGTCGTTCCTAGCGAATTAAGTTGAAAAGTTAAAACTTACACAAGTACTGAGTAAACGAAAACAACAGATCACATAAATTCCAAGAATGCGCTAGACACTTTCGAAGTTGAAACATATTCGTTATAAAAGAAGAAGCGCCTTAGCAGACAGAAACGACCCTGTATACCTTCATGTGTTCAAGATATAATCCAAAACTAGGTTTTAAATCATTCACGGAGCTTTGCGTGAATAGTGGGCCTAAGCCGAGCACACCAACGAAATCTACGGCAAGCATAGCTCGCCTATGTTGTTTAATAAGGTTTTACGTTCAAATATCATAAAACGTCACATAAAACTAACATAAATAATGCATTTAAATTATTACCTGTTATGCCTTACTTACTTTTATAGTAGGTACACACATTTACCATCAGGGGTTAACTATTTTGTGTGTTTTGTAGGTTAGTCTGTATTTTCCTCGTTTGACTCTTGTAAACCCAAAGAGAAGGGAGGAAATAATGGTTTTCATAAACATCGGCAAAACGGAATTCATAAAAGAGTTTTGTCACATTAAAAGAGTATTAACATACCAACATTTAAATTTAAGTTCCGACACAAAAGCGACTAACAAACCTACTCGCTTCGTAAGCTAAGAGATTTCCGTATCAGTCAAATACCTACACACAGTTAGGCAGTCATAAGTGATGAGGGATGAATACCGAATGAGTAAGCCTAAAAAAAGTTCAGGCAAGCATTATCCTTGACAGCGAAAAACAAATAAAAGTGGAAAATAGATTAACGGAGATTTCGAAACGGAACCTGAATTTGTTTTTAACAGATTAACTATATTGAATATGGAAACCCAGAACCAGTGCGTCGTTGCTAAGGGCTAATTCGTTTGATCGAACTGATCACAAATACCACTTTAGAGAACTTGGCCTATATACCCACCCCGCCAGGCAATCGAGTGATATTAGCAAAAAAAAACTGGACAACACATCATTTAATCTCCCCCTCGAAGCTTGGACGCAGTGAACAGTAGCTGCATTAACTACAGAAGAATAGAACCCCACATTCGAAAATAAAGGGACCATAGCAACAGAAAAACAAAAACACAAAAACAAAAACACCAATAATGTTGATGTCAATATCATAAAAAAACAACGCTACCATACCATTCATCAAACAAAAATAAGCAAAAGGAAACGTAACCATCAGGTTATTGATATGGGATATAATCATTGTAATGAATACCGCATTCTGTAATTCAGTAAACTTACGTAGACCAGCAGGCATAATCAGCACAGTAATACCCTACCCTAACGTTATTACTCCACAAACAAAGCTTTAATCAAACTAATAGATTTGGCCACATAACTAACATAGTGCTGCCCTAGAGTACTATTAACATAAATAACAATAAACATGCATACAAATGCATTATAATTAATACAGTAAATTTGGTGACAAGTCAATAAGTTGTTTATTACTAAAACCGTAAATTAATACTTCAAAGATAGTATATTTATTAAACTATATGGCATATTAAAGAAGTGTTGCCTTGAAAGGAATTTAAAAAAATCACCTTTTTCGTAGTTAGGCAATTCGAAGTCACAAAGCAGAGGAAAGCACATTTAGTCAATTAAAATGCAGAACTACTAAAAATTCGAGTGATATTGTTATGGATGCAAATGTATTAGAAATAGACGTCAGGTAGTTTCCAACACAAATCAAAATCATACAAATACTAATTACAAATTATACAAATAATATAATGTAATAAATACGACGAGGCAAGGGAAAAAAATTATGACTTTTGGTGGAGGTGCCGGGTCCAGAAAATAACATTGAAAATCTATTCCCAAACCTTTTCTGCCGCAACAGAACAGCCTAAAAAGTAATCGTCTGCAGAGGTTCAAATGCGAATCTTCATATACAATATACGTTCTTGGTTGAACTTATTTATTGTTGAATGCATTTGAAATGTTATCCATAAATAACGTAAAAAAAGTAACTTAATACTTTAAAAGCAATATATTTATTCAACTCTAAGGTATACTTTTACGAAGTGTTGCCTTGCTAGTTATTAAGAAATCCCCATTTTTGTAGTTACTTCGTACACAAAGCAAATCACATCCAAGTCAATAAAAAATTGAAGAAGTAAGAAAAACTCAATATGAAATAACATAATAATAATAATAATAATAATAGATGTATTATAAATAGTCGTTAGGAAGCCACAAACACAAAATAAATGTAACACGGCAGTCTAGAAAAATAAATTATCACTTTTGGTGGAGGTGCCGGGTCCAGAAAATAACATTGACAATTCAGTCTTGTACGTTTACTCCTGCTACAGAACAGTCTAAAAATTTAAGCATCAGCATTGGTCTTAAGCGAACCTTCATGTACAGTATGTTCTTTGTTGAACTAATTCATCATTGAATGAGTTTCAAATATTACTCATACATAACAAAAATGTAATGTAAATATTGAACAGTGTATATGCAATAAATTAACCAATGTGATATTTATATCCAAACCGTGAACAGTATAACTATAAGGTCTATTTTAAATGTGTTGCATTGCAAGGAATTTAAAAAAAACATATTTTTCGTAGTAAGCAAATGCAAATTACATATATTAAAGTCAAATCAAATTCCAGAAGTAAGAAACACTCAATATGTATGGATATAAATGAATAATCAATAGACGTAGGGAAACCACAAACACAACATATATTGTAACACGGCGAGGCTAGACAATTAAATTACCACTTTTGGTGGAGGTGCCGGGTCCACAAAATAACATTGAAAATTCAGTCTTGTACCGTCACTTTTGCTACAGGACAATAAGGAAATCCTATGCAGAGGTTTCAAGTGAATATTTATATAAAATATGCTCATTGTTGCACTAATTCATCATTGAATACGTTTCAAATATCATTCATACATAACGGACAGAGTAATCTAAATATTGAACAGTATGCATGCAGTAAATTAAGTGAATGAAATTGAATGGTGATAGAGCGGTAACTAATGCTCATACGGCCACGTAGAACACACAATAGGTTTTAGTTGAACATGTACCACAAGCCGTGGAGCGTGATGGATAGCCACCGAACTCACTAGTCTGGAAGTACCGCCGTACCGTACGGTCTAGTCCACTGGTATTGCTTTCTTTACTGCACGTGGAATCATCAGATAATGGAATTGTCACGTAGAGGGGTAGACAGATGGCGGACCTTAGGGGGGGGGGGGGGGGCACCTCAAGTGTAATGGCTGTGGAAATAGATAACGGTCTCCAAGGATGCTGAACTTTCATTTGAAATGTGTTTTGTCCGAACTGCACGTATGGTTTCGGCTTAGCAAACCCATGTGCTCTTTACACGTCAAGAAGATTTACTACCATGTGTATAACTGTATATGTCTCTTTCACATAAGCCAATTGTTGTATTTTAGGTTAAGTCCGTCTTACAGCAGAATCCAGTATACTAAATCCGTTTACGAGCAAATACTAATCTATTCAAACATAATGTTACAGTTTCGTATTAATGATTCTTTAACACCGCTGTTTTATGAAACTGAATGGGTGCTGTGTAAGCGAGTAAAGGCATTTTACCTCGAAACATTTCTTCATCCGTTAAGGAAGTTAGATTTCGCCTTGTGTGCTAGCCCGTCATGGTAATGAGCCAACCCTGTAATCTAAGGGTTCGGCCACACGGACATAAATCTAAAACAAGTTAATGCGGCTCGCGAAAATACACAAACTTGTAATATTTTAAAATGAAGTCTTAAAAAAGAAGAAAAACACGGGAAAACGTTTGAAAAAGTAAACATATAATTCTGTAATAAATGACAGTTAAGCGAATTAGATACGGGTAGTGGGTGTAATTTATATCTATTATTCCATAGGCTATCAGATGAAAAATCCTTTCTGGTTAACCTTACAGTAAAGCCTTTGAAATGATTACAAAGAAAATTACGTACTTGACAAAACCACATAATCCGTGTATAATACGTGGGCCGAGTCTTGATTTACGGCATTGCCATGCAATGTGAATGGATGGCTGGGTGTAAGGCTCCTAGGCCACTATGCACTGAGAAGATAAATACTCATAAACACGATGTTCTCGACGAGTCCTTCTGTTCTGTTTCAATAGTGTTACATAGAAAGTAGAAAGTCTGGCATTGTAGAACTGAAGGAAGAGAATACACGTTGTGTAAACAAACAGCCAATCAGGTTAGTTTATCACCTCTTCAAATAACTTATAAACATTTACTAGTATAACGCGCATTGTGCATAGATCGAGGAACAAATTTACGCGTTACTTAATGAATGTCCATACAAATAATTTACTTTTTTCGGCTGCTGATGATTGAAAAATTTTAAGCTCTGTCGCCGGACAAGTTAGTCTGCGCAGACCACACTGTCCCCTCTCGGTATGAATTAATTTTTCCCCAAGACAGAAAACGTCATTCGTATTTTGATTACATTAACATAAATCAATTATTAATTAAAATACCGAGTTTTCTCTTCAGAGAAGGAAATTAAAACCATCGTGGGCACACATGAGACTAAAAACTCTTAATTCAATTCTTGAATTTCACGGTAGCGACACTAGAGTTTCTATTACTTTTAATCGTGTTATGAAGCGCTGCACCAGGCCATTAAACAGATTGCTCGTCATTTCTTTAACTCGGCGAATTCTCCGGTTATACCAACCCCCAAGTGTGAAATCAATACAAGGCCGTTTATCAGTTACCTCAATGCAAACCTACCCTGAGCTTCAGCCACGATGAATTGTTAAGAGAAGCACTTCTTCCCATCAAAGGGAAGTGTTCCGCTCGACTGCGCACAAAGCAGACATCAAGGGAAGCGTCTTTCGATTTGTCTCCCTCCCTTTCTCCCTTCTATCCATCTATCTGTCCCCCTCCCACCTCGCGAATATAGGCGCAACAGAATAACTAAACTTCATTATGTACCAATGAAATCATTTACACACCATTGCATGCACTGTTCATGCTGGTATATATCAACTCGCACAATTAACTGGTGTATGCTGGGAATATACATCTCCATTGTGCATATATTCGATATATGCACAAGCACACGCGCAAATACATAATGCAAACAGACATGGGCCTAAATAAATTTATCCGATCACACTTGCATATGAAACATGCTCAAACATACACAGTACACACACACAGACAAATAGGTGCGATGTCAATCTAGTTTAACGTTATACCTCGTTAATGTAGATCTAATTTAATAACAATAATAATTTATGAACTCTACATAGGCCTACGTGAATCTAAACACAACTCTAAGTAGCTACATCCTACACGCACATTGTGTATTGACATTGGAGAATAAATAACAAAAACACTATATTTTACTAGAAGAGTAACAAAATGCGAGGAAAAGCCAAGAACGGAAAAATTACATTACCATTTCATAAACTACGGTACCCTGCATATGGTGGTGTTTCAACGATTTTCTTAAACTTGTGCACTGCATCCAGGAATATATTAGTTAGCAATCTACTGAGCGAATTTTGATAAGACGGGTAAATTTAAATTTTTAAATTTTTATCGTGGGAATTACACCTGTTATAGGGTGCAATATGCCCCTCTTCAGGTGAACTAGATATGTTGAGGATAGGACAACCTGTGAGGGATGTCCGAAGGCTGTTTAAGAGGACTCAACTAACGACTGAGGAAAACCTCGGAAAGAACCATTCAGTCAGGATTGCCGGTCTCGACGGGATCCGAACCCGATACCTCCCGATTCAGAGTCGAGCGCTTAGCGCCCTAGCCAACATTGTCGGTGATAAGACGGGTAAGAAACAGGTTCACCCGTGTGGATCGTGATGCGTTGACTTGAAAACAAAACAATAAATAAATAACACTCGCACAACGTGCGTTCGATGCATGTGAATGGAAATGTAGTTAAAAATTTAATTTCCAGCAAAATGTTAATGTGATCAATGTTAACTGGGTTTGTTTGCGCTGTATCATATATCAGTTAGGCGACAATAATGATGACAGGTTCCCGATTGTGTCCAATTAAAATTAAATAGTGGCGATGTTGGGATAAAAAAACAAGTCATTTTTACATACGTTCCGATAAACTGATTTCGACTCGCCTTTATAAAATTATTACAACATTTGCTAATAGTTAAAAAATGAAGCACTAGAGATGTGTGTCCCATTGGGGCAAATCTTTATAACAAACAAGACAACTTTTAATGTAAAAATCGTAAAGCGTAGGCATGTACAAAGCAATCAGTTATTAATTTAAAGTATATTCTATTCACAAAAAATGATTTTTGCTACATGAAACTATGGTAAGAATCTTACAACCCGGCACCTCCACCAAAAACGGTATCTGATGCGAGAAACATTTCTTGGCATTTAAATCTGACGGATTAGAAAAGGAATACAAATTTTATCTTTCCATCTCTCTTATTTTCTGATAATTATCGTATTATGTATAATCAACTACACCAAACTTTAACAAAAAAAAAAAACTAGTTTGAAAGCTTGTAGGCTCGCTTGAGTAGGCTATCAGCCAAAATGTTATAATAGAGCAAAGAATGTGTTTGTTCGTGTTGTGGTGTTGGTAATTTGTATAGTAGTATAGCTGTTGTAAAGCTATTGTTCTTGCTAACATCAAGAACAGAGTGTGATGCTTATTAGCCGCGCAAGTATTCGAACTATGCGATGCGCCTGTCACAAGCAAGACTGGCTCTTCTTAGCTACCAACCTACAGTGTGTTCGGGAAACCGTCAACCAGCTCAACTGATGGGCTCGTTGAGTGATCTGGTCAGGAACAAGGTCAAACTAAGAGCCTAATATAAAAACAGACACATTTGATAAACGTGCTATGAACTTCACGTGGTAACGCATACGAAATATAAGATTTGGTATTGGAATTGTAAGGTTTTGTTGCTGCTTTAAATCTCTTTTGTTGTAATTGAGCTATTTGAAACTACGAGTAGTAATGAATGAGGTTAAGTCCATGCATTATCCAGGGCTCGAACCAACATCCCCTGACTAGGTTAATAAATGCTCTACTTATCAACTTCAGATGCATATACGTATGTTTTGTATGTGCAAGTACATATAATCAATCTTTAAAAAAATCACAAATTCCATCAAATAGGAATGTTTTTGAACTAAAGATTACAAAACTTGCATATAAGATAAATTAATTAAAGTCAGATTTTCTCGGCCATTTGACAGATAAGTACCCATACTTTGTAAAGCCAATTGCATCGTTACCACCACACCACAGAATTGGTTTCAATTCGTTAGAGAGAATGCAAAGCTAAATGGAAACCCCGGCAATAAAATACAACAAAACTTAAAGGTAATAAAGCTAACGAATTGTGAGCAAAAATAGGTTAAATTTAACAAAGCGCATTGTACGGATAAAGCCAAGAAATCGAGTATTCCCACTGAATGGCTACTAAATTAAACCAGAACGTCGTGGAAACAGAAATACGCTACAAATTACAAAACTCTATATTCGTTTCCAGACCCATAATTCATTTATTGGAGAGTTTACAAGAGTACGCCTAATACTTGGCACATCTTTCGTAAACATTATGAATAACATTCATAAACATGAGGTTGAATACGAAATGTAGGGTTCGATTAAAACAACGCATTGCGTAATTGCGAGGGTCAAATCGATTGTGGTGGGTAATAGTATTCTGATAAATCTCTGCAAAACGAAATCAGATATAGACCCCGCATAGTCAGCCAATCGTAGTCACAAATCCTTGGAAGAAAGTCAAACTGAAGCTGTAGGTATTGAGTTTGCGGAAGATTTGGACAGGCACGTATCTGCATTAGTGCTTTAGATGGGGTCAGATTGGAGATTCAGTAAAGGTACTCTGGTACAGTTCCATACAAACTCACATGGCATTCTCTATTAACGTGATAAATTTAATTTACCCTTGCATTATCCCATGTGGAAAACAAATAAGAACTGAATATTGGCAACTTTTTTAAGTTTTCTACTTTTAAGCGATACGAGAGTGTGATCATACTGAAATATTTATGGATTTCAAGTATTAATAACTTATAACTCCATCTCTGCTATTGAGAGGTTACAGTTGTTTCTTTGGCCTCTCCATTGAAAAATATGTCACTTGATTCTGGTGCAAATCAATTGAGGTTGCCATCATCACAAATTAAAACACAATTGCAAAAAATTCTCAACGATCATGAGCGATAAATTGTTTTTGGTAAATTTAAAAAATTGCGCATTGCAAAGGGTAATTCATTTATGTTTAGTTGATTCGAATAAATATTTGACAATTATTTTTCCACTTATCTACACTGTTTAAACAATTATTAAAATATCAAATCTAATTTAAATTGTATGATAAAAACTTGACTATTTTCAAAATGTCACCAAGATGCATTTCATTGTAATATGACGGTTATTCACTGTTACAGGAAAAAAATACATAAAACATAAAACCAACTATTTTTCGAGAAACAAAGATTGTTTAGTTTTATTACTTTGTCAAACTAAATAAAACGTTACACTGACAATTGTCCATTAACAAAAATGGAGTGTTCCTTGTTTTGTGCGCGCTTCAAAACGCTGCAAAAACTCGCGAAGAGGGAGAGGTGCGGGGGGGGGGGGGGAGAGGGGGGGGGGTTGCCGGGCAGTTATTTATTAGGTGTAATTACTCGTCTAGGTTCGGCGCTAATGGCTGCTACTGGGAAATTCTTCAAAGGCAGAGATGAAACTCTAGGGAGCAGATGAACACTGTCCGTTAAAGTGACCGATGCACTCCAGAAGACAGGCACAAAATATGCTACAGGGAGTGATGCGTCAACCCAGACGAAACTTTTAATGAGGTGTGTGTTCCGAGTTCACCCCGTCCAGCGTGTGAGCTTAGTCTTCAAGTTTCGAGATCCGTCACCATTCATCAATATATATATATTCGTGTAGCATGAAGCCTTGCGGATTATTGATTTATAGGGGCCGGAGAAATGAATCTTTGAATAATTTATTAGAAAGGTTCAAGTGAATTAATAGCGAATAGAGGGCGTGCAGACTTTCATGTCAAAGGATAAGTTGTATCTTTTGATGGTTTAAACAGTCGTTTGACATTGTATGGACCGGAGTGTATTGTGGGTACGATAAAACTGCAAATTACTCGCCTAGCAGTGGCATCGTATCGATATTTCGACTCAACACAATTAACATAAAACAACAAAGTTTTATACCAGACGCGTTCAATGCGCATTTTTGTTTGAATGCGCGAAAATTTTGCCAAGAACCAGAGCACGTATTCCATTGAATAAGTCCGCCTTCAAAACTCACATTTAGACCTATATGCCACAGAGATAAGCCGGAGATTTTAGATGTCATTTACGAAGACAAATAGGCAGCAGATAAACTGTCACCAGCCAACTTCTATACGGAAAATATAACGCTCTTGCACTAGAAAGATGCAAGGAACAGTATTGGCACACAACTTCCAAGACACAATGCGAGTGAAAACCCCAGCAACAAAAACTTGAGAACTCCATTTTAGGACGTGAGAAAAAAATGTCTGCTTTCACCTTCAAAACTTCTGCTGTTTAGAGCCATAAAACAAAGAAAATTCGTTGCCTTAAGGAATTGCCTCCCCTTTTTCTTTTGACTTGGTATACGTGCGCCGGGGAAATAAATGTGTGCTGTATGGACAATGGCTGTTGTGGGCCGACTCTAGTGTCTGTTTTGTCAACTAGACTAACTGAGTTTCGTGGGAGGCCTTATTACTGTTGAGAGGGCAATAAACAACTAACCAGCCACCTTGACTTATGCCTTACTCAACAACTTTCAACGATGCGCACACGCATGCCTGCAGAGTAAAAACACCTCTAAGAAAAGGACGGGTATAGGCCTATCATGCATACGTTATTGGTAGTAAAGAATGATACAGATGCCATGCATAATCCATAGAGTTACACTTTTCTCACGGAAACTTTACACCTATAGGTCACAATCACAAAATAAAATGGCTTGGCTGCAGCATTGGAGGGGCGTAAGAAGCTTTCGATCTATATAGAGGCCGGTGCACAATAAACTATCATAAAAAACAATGCCCCGTTATGACCCAGAGTTTACGAATACGCTTAAATTAATATTATATATTTTTATTTATAATTGGATTATTTTTAGTGGGGGGTTACTTTGTTGTGGCATTGTTTGAGTCAAAATTATTTTAGACTAATCGCTATAACTACCTAACATTTCAAAAAGGATACACTAAATACGGATGAAAAGTTTGCAGAGAATATAAAAAAAATTGGTTTGGGACATAACCTGACAATCAACAATCATATTCCAAATTTCTTACTCAAGTCATGGAGTTCACAATATTATTGTGAGCAATGTCTTTGTTTAAATATTGTTTCTACACACCTTTATCTACAAACTGATTATAAAGTAGACATAAGAAAATAATTTTTGGGGAATGGTGGAGGTGCCGGTCCAGGATATTTGTGATATATAGCTCGTATACTAATTGCCATTCAATAGAAACACAGCCAATGAAAATGAATTGGGATAAAATCAAAATAAGATTCCTCACAAGTTAAATTCAATGCCCATTTTTAAATGCAGTGTTAAACCGGTCGTTTTACTTTACCCGAATCAGATTAGTACCCGAAACCGACCCGAGTGTCAAAACTATACCCGCACAGTAGTAAACTCAATCGTTTTTAAAATCATGTGCAATGAGTCGCGTCGTAGGCCTGATGTCGAACGCCACATTGCACATCATGCCAGCAGCGAGGACAGGAACACACAAACTAGCACGTCCATCACAATAACTCCATCACTTTTCGAAAACGCAACACTATTGTATTTTTTACAAATAATTTAAAAAATGTGGGACTGAGGCAAAGCACCGAAAACAAAGGCCAAAGAAAAACATTACGGAGATTAAAAAACATCGGGTGGTTTTCCTGTGACGCTTGATATATTCAGCACAGTGATGCCAGCTCGTTAATTACAGAAAGAGTTCCTGTTTCGAAGAACAATGTTAAAATATACTAAAGCAAATGTTTATGCCTAGGCAAACTTTACTGTGTGTAGAGGTACACATTTATGTCACGTTAAGAAGATTATTTCTGAAATGATAGTGGAATAAACTCTCGATTAGTTTTAAAGTGCATCAAAAAGCAGACACATTTTAATTTCCTGCTCATTCACAAAGGTTGAATTAATAAAGGCACACTTTACTTGGGTTACAGAGGCAAGCGCGATATTGTGCTCAAACGAAATTGTAAAACCTCTAAAAACACCGCAAAAACCAGGAAAATGATTTGCTTCTCTTTTCGTAAATATTGTTCACTTTCACTGGATAATTTCCTCTCTTTTGCACTATTGACGGTTATTTTCATAGTCGAGGTACATCAAACGTTTGGTCCGCTTTACATAACGTGTATACACGTACTTCATATTTGGTAAGATATCAAAATGAAAGCACTAGAATATAATATGCAAATTGACTAGCAACCATGAACTCAAATTATATTTCATCTTCGGTGGCGCAAGAATAACCCCCGAGTATACTTTTTTATTTACATAAGTTGTACGCGAAGAAGGGCAAGATGAAAGTAAAACGGTCGAACATTTCGTATATTTCAACCAGAGCCGAGTTTTTCTTCAAAGATCAAAACATGTTGAGGAAAATCTCCAAGCATACTCTCTTTTATTCCGATGGCATAGCCAAGCATACACGTTGAGCTTTGCCGACTTACTTACTCTCTGAACACACCAAGTAAGATTTGTAAGATTTTCTTCGAATTGCATTTCCATCATATAGCCGCGTCTCGTCTCTGAGCTTAGTTTTGTGTTTGTGTATCCTCTGCAGAGGCAGCGCGATTCTGCTGACAGGTACCGTATACGGGCACCACACACCGAGACCAATTCTAGCTGAGTGCGCAACATGCCGAAAAGAGTTGATAGCTCTTTGAAAATGAACAAGTCGGATTTAAACCTACAAGACAGAAACGTAAGCCACAAACCGTTGCTGACGAGCCTTAAATCTATCTGCGCGGGGTAGGAAAAAGGTTTATTCAAATAGCTGATCTCCGAATTTCACAGAAGAACACTTTTCCTTTAGTAAGCCACACAATTGCCTCGCCAATGTTGTTTGCAATTGAAATAGAAACAGTTGGTGATGTACGGTACGCGTACGTAATGTATGCATATGCATGAGAGTGCAATGCCGTGAGCTTTCAAGTATGTAGTACTACGAGCTTTCATCATGTACGGTTCAAGTAGATGTTCGGGACCAGCTCCTATGTTGAATGTCAGGTACACTCGTATAGTCATACATAAATCAAAGACCTGGCAGTAACCCGTTTAGCCATAACATCTCCTTTGTGCAATTCCGAATTACAAATGCGACTATTTGTAAAAAATCTCGCAATTCCACCTGCTTTGAAAAATTAATGTAAAATATATTCCCCCCACTAAAAACCATCAGAAATTTAGGTCACAGAATAACCAACATGTGAATTAATTAAATCTGAACGCTAGTATTACAAAAAATGTAATGTATGAATTACTCTAACAGGTGTGACTTGAAAAATGCAAAGCATTTCTTTCTTCAGTAGCTTTCATAACACACAACCAGTGCCACAGACATTAAATCAATTAAAATATTTTACAAACATATTATAACACTCGGCAAAATAACAAAATGTTACAAACGATTTGTTCATCGCTGCATTTTCGAAAATCACATCTCATTAAAGTAATGATTTAAATTGAATTGGCGGAAACATGAAAATGAGTAAATTTCCTCACTTTTCTTGAATACTTTGCATAGTGTATAGTGTTAGCTTAGCAAGGAATAGCTGCTGAGTGGGACTTGTACTGTCACATTCGTATTGATGTGCTTTCTCTTGTTTACCAATAACTTGAACGCATGTTGCATAGAAAAAAAGGTGTATTAAATAAAAAAAATAGGGGCAGAAGACATACAAAACGAGAACCCAACACCACAGCTCATAAGCCAATGAATAGAACTCAACGACGAAGGTTTTAAAGTAATTTTATTTATTTACTTTCATTCATCATATTTGGCGTAACGAACAAGGGAGCCTAAAATGGAGATTTTCAATTTGAAATAACACCCCTTTTTGCATAACTATTTTGATTGAATCACTTGCTCAAATGACAAAATCAAAGTTACTGTATACGAGTTTGTCAAAAGCCAAATTTTTTTAGATCGACGCAATTTGTTATTTCTTACAGGAGAGTTTGACCGATGGAACTTCGCTCGAAAATACTAAAATGTTTCTTAGGTAACAGCAAACCCAATTTTGTCTTTAGTCTGTAAAATCATAAGTAATTAGCCTTATGAACTATATTCGAAAGGTTTAGTTTGTGAATACACCTTTAAGCGTGAGCCGACTACATCGCTACTACTTATTTCAGGGGTGAATGAGTTGAAATCGATGAGTACATTGGCCGCCTGAACCTCACTTCATTATACCGTCCTTTAATGTAGAAGGTCTCTGAGTAATTGGATGTTCTACAGAGAACGCGGCACATGCGTTTAGTAAAACAGAGTTTGCACTTTGAACAACCGTCCAGCACAAAATATCAAAGAGCCATTACTTGTTGCCAAGCATATCTTAAAAAAAAAAAACATGGCAAACACAATGAAATTACATTGTTTGTAATGTGCCCAAATCGCAATAAAACTACATACTATACTTGAAATAAGATATGTTTTAAAATATTGTTTTTGTTAAATTTTAACAAACAATTTATGCGTTGTGTTGTTATAGCAATAACTAGGGAAACGCCAAATCGTTGTTAAACGAGTGAGTGAGCCATTTGTTGAGTACATATGAAAAATCTAAACAAATGCTATCGATATTTTAAAAAATCACATTTTTATTTATTGTAGGTTTAAATCGCAATGGATCTAGCTGATTTTGTTAACAGTTCTCAGTAAACTCGTACCGGATGTCTGTTTAAAATTTCAGCGCAATCTGTTTCAGCGATTCGGCTGATTTTCGACGTACAGACTGATACACAGAATCACAGAATAAGCGCCGTTTGAGTTGAATGGAGACACTCAGTCGCTCCGCTCCCTCGTTTAAATATACATATTTCTACAACAATGCATAGAATACCGAATGGTTACTTTTAAATTTTTAAACATTCTAAAAACAACGTGTGAACAAAATACAACGTATAATTTTGGTAGACTTGTGAATGTAACGAACTAAACCTAGTACTAACTATTTTATATACTTTTGCCGCATTTGCTTCAGCAAAAGCGGCCGCCGAAACTGTAACGATAATCGTAGCGGCATAAAACTAGGCATATATTTTTTTACTCGTGACATTAATTATTTTAAAATCCCTTAGGGCTTGCATTGTACAAAGATATGAATTCTAATTGTTTCATGCGAAGTCTTGTTCAGCGAGGTGCAAGCACGTTCATGTTACTTGCAGATGGTTAAGATAATGATTTGCACAATTCACTTGGCGCGAAGTTTTATGCCATCATTAAACTGCTAGGACACGATCTACGGTTTGGGATGTCACAAAAAACTAGCTCATATTCTTACTTGAGGTTGGATTTGCACGTACGGCATGAACTCATGGTTTCGCATTGCATCGTTACGACAATGTGAGCACAGAAGCGTATACCACGGGTGTGCATGGTCGGACAACGTGTGATCTTCGTTTACAGAAGAAAACTTCGCTTCCTACAATTCATAATGAGCCACGGGTATTGTACCGATTGTAATTTGATTGTTGTGAGAGTTAGCATCACAAATCTGCTCTGGGCTGCAATCGCATCAAAAAACACAACGTTGACGAAACAGATATAAACATAATCGCAGAAGTGCGAGACCAAATCCGTACCGCTAAAATAATCTCGCGTACTTCATGCACGGGACTCAGCTTCGGGAGGTCCCGGGTTCGACCACTGTCGCCGGCAATTCTTACTGAGGATTTTCCAAGGTTTTCCTCAAACATAGAGACGAACTATAGGGTGTACGTACAAGCCTGAACTACATGTAAAAACAAATGTTCGACGTACTAGAAAAAAAGTTGACGCCATTTTGGATTTTAATTCATCATGTCAATTGAATGCGAAAAATCGATTGTGGTTTTGGAACAATTCTTATCCTCCCTATCATGGACAAAGAATGAATTAAATATGCGCGTCTTTATGTGTGCCCTAGTTCTGTGCCAAGTGCCCCCTGACCCCGCCATGTCCAGTGTCCGACCGCACATTAGTCACCCTCTCACCAATCAGTCGCATTACATAGTCACTCGAACCTCGACTCGAAGTCACTTCGTCTCCCTCTAACCCAAATCCTAACCCAGTTATTTTTTACTACAGCTCATGATAAAGCGTTCGCTGTAGTGGTTATCACAAAAGATCGTATCTCTAAAATGAGGGTTCTCAATGGATGTAATTTGTGGCAACAAAGGTAGGTACGCTCGGTGTATAAAGCGTTTTTGGTTCACGAAAAATTCAAATTTTTTAGGAGCGAAATTATAAATGAATCTGCGCTAAAATCCTTCAGTTTTTGCCATGATAAACCCTCGTATAAAATAGCATTAGCGCAGTAGGGGGAATATTCTGGGAAGACATAGCGAATGTATTTTCAAATTATTACAATTCTGAGGAAGGATTTCCGGTTGACGAGCATCTGGGTCCGCGCCAGGGATGCCGCATAGATACCAATAACGTCCTCGAAGCGCACAATACTTGCATATATGCTATTACATTTCCCATTGTATATTTTTCTAGCAGTTCGTATTCTATTTTTCTCTTGAATATTCCTAGCAATGTATAACGAAATAAAAGAAAATGTTCCCCCATTTGAGTCAAGCAAACATTTTGTTATCGATCATAGGTTACTGAAATAGTCCCTGAATGGTAGTTAATATCGTTGAAACCTGCAGCGCGCGCCATTGAGGGAGTAGAGTTGAAATGCAAGGTAGTATTTGAAAAAGAGAGGTTCGAGTCTCGTCCGCTGATGGCGCTCGAGTAGGGTACGGCGCTGACCAAGCGTATATCTGCTGAAATGAAGGGACCCTCTTCGCCTTACTTGCTAAGGTAAAGAAATCGCAGTCGCAAGTTGAAAAATAACACGAATTAATGTCACAGTTGTAGACGGCAAGTCTCTGGAGACATTAAGTAACTGTCAACGAGCCCGAGAACGGAGCGAGGGGGGGGGGGGGGGGGGAGAAATTAAGGGGTGAAAGTAAGAGAGATAGTTGGAGGGGGTGAGGTGACAATTCCTATGGGGCCGGGTTGAACGGAAAGGTTTCAGTTAGGCTATTAAAAGTATACCTGTCGCAGTTTAACGAACGAGTTGCAGATCTTCTATACTTTATAGCTCGTTTACACACACGCGTGGAATTAAATTAGACCAGATTGGACGGATCGAAATGATTCGTAAAGTAAGGGGTGTGAAAAGTATAAATTAGAGGGGCGGGAGTAGGAAGTGGGCGACACAGTGGGGGGTGTCGCCAACACAGGGGCGAAAAAACTGGGTTCCTTCGTTAGCAATCCAAGTACAATCAAAGCACTAACCAGGCATAAACACGATCTCTTCGAAACGATTGTAAGAGCACACGTTCGCTGGTGTATTCACAATGGGTCGTATGTATCAAACAGTTGTCGAGAAAAATGAAATAAAACACACGCAGAGTATTTAGATAAGATGCGGATTTTTAAAATAAGCCTCTCATAAAAAATAGTCAAAGCTAAGAAAATGAAGAAAAATTACAATAAAACCTTGGTGTAGGTTACATCGAGTTTATACAAAGGCGTTAATATTTTGCCTTTAAAAACAACGATTGATATCTTAAAACCGACTGGAGAATTTGCTTCGAAAGAACACATAGGCTTCAAGTTAAGATAAAATGAGCATTGAATTCTCTCGCTTCTCGAGACGCTAAGATGGGCCCCCTTAAACGGTAAAACCTAACAAAACAAAATTATATCAAGAATAGGTTGGTATCGAAGACTAGTGGTCCAAGAAGAGAACGTGTGTGGTGTAACAAACGAATACCATCGAAATCAACGATGCGGCCAACGTCCATACACTGTTATTAGAAGAATTGATATTTGTTGGCCAACAAGAGAGTATATTAGTAGGGGCCTTTAGCTAACAACCCTTGGGTGAAATATGGTTTTAAACGATTCGTTGTAAATAAGGTGGATAACTATTGTCAAATAATTACAACCATCGCATTGAATTAAATGACAAAGTATAGATAAACAAGTACGTACTGAAATAAAGATGGATAACTTAGGAGTGAAGGTCAAATATTCGCTTGAAATTTCTTTATAATAAGGGTCATGCACATATTAATAAAATGTACAAGTATTATCGTAAAGGACGCATGAAATAACAGTCGACCTTAAGGACGCATACCCGATTAATCGTGGTTTATGTTTCGGATTGACGTTTGACATAGTGCTTTATTTTAGAAGTAGTATTAAAATGACGATATTTTGTTGCATGATAAAAATGAAACATATTTAATTGCATACTCAAATATGCAGTTCAACACGTTAAGAAATATTGGCTATACCTATAGTGTGTTGGGAATGATTTGACACAAAATTACGGAATGTTACATTTAATTCCCAAAACGTACTTAAGCATGCTCTAGGAATATCCCAAATGACCGTGTTAATTTGCAAAGATCTACAGATTTTCTTTTGATTATAGAATAGATTCCATTAAATCAACGTGTCTTAGATATGAACTAAGGTTAATTATTTTTAATCAACTCTTCATAATGAAAATGAGGTGAACACCTCTTTCTAGGTAATGACCAGGAGTAGCCCACCTTGTTTGAGTGTACTTACGTTAAGGGTTGAAACTTGAAGGGGGTGCACCGAAGAAGCTAACATCTTTAGCACACACCTGGGTGAGGCTCAGTGAAACCAGAGACAAATGACCAGCTCGAGAATCTAATGGTTATCACAAGACGAACACGCAGCTAAACAAATCAACTGTCGAGTTAGATAAAACCAACATTGTCCCTGTGTGTGTGTGTGTGTGTGTGTGTGGTGTGTGGCGATGTTTGTTTGCGCCTGGGATGGTATTTACACTTGGCCACCGAGCAAAGCCAGCCTAGGCTTGATAGACTCGTCCTTCTTTCAAGGTGACGACGACGATCATCACGACACCTTCAACGGGTTTATTATTTCATTCTTTCATTCCCGTTTTTAAAAGTATTAGATCCTCTTTTTGTACCGTTGTGACAGGACTAATGGAAGCACTAGACTATGTTTCCACCTTTGTAAATTATGCATGACACGGGAACAAATTGACGTGAAAAACTCAAACGTATGCCGCAGTCCTGGAAAAGAGCTCTGTACTATACCCATACGCGTCCCACTTTTCAAACCCCATACTGCATATACTGCAATATAAGCGAGGTTAAAAACTAATTTCAATTGGCAGTCATAAAGAACCTTTCAACCCCACTGAATACATTATCAGTATCACTCAACGTATCACAAAAGAAGCGAAACACACACCAACGAAGTGACAGGTATAGATGCCACGCAGGGTTTCAATTAACGGTGAATTATTACCGGTAAAGTGAAGTGTGGAAATTTTACAATTACTCATTGACAGGTAAAATATGTAATATATTATACTCCGCGGGTAGAAGCGTGGATATTCGGATTAAGGTGGTGAGACTTTTTCACGTGCCATATCCGGAAATCCTTACTAAATGATTTTGCGTGGTCTTCGTCATTCACTAGGTGAAACATGAGATTATGAATTTACATCCACCTCCCCCCCCCCTCCCCCTCCACACACCAAACGGGAATACCGTAATGCACTACTTGAGTCTCTTGATGGTGGGTTCATAACGTAAGTTCTCTACAGCATACATAATATATATATAATTTACACTTAGAATTTAAACAAGCCACTGAAAGAGGAGTGTGAATATAGTAAGACACCCAACACGTGTACGGGAGTTACCAAAATAGGAGAAGTTTACAGTATTATTGAATATATTCAAGAATTTTGGTGGAGGTGCCGGGTCTATGGGAATTCTCCTCTTGATTGGGTTAGTACCGCCTCCCTGACCCCCATTGTCATCAAAAACATTTTGTATTGTCATCGCAAAAAAAGTCATGAAAACATATCACCGTTATGTTCAGGTTTTAACGTGAGGATGGACAGACGGATAGAAAAGTGAGCACCGCTTCCTAAAAAAGTAGAAGATTCCGGCAGTACCGTTGAGCAGAAGGTCAAGTTTACCTGTGTAGGCATACCATTACCAATACCAACATTAATTACTAGAACACGATGAACGTTTCAAGTATTTAACGAAATCATAGCACGCTTCGAGTAATTTGTTTTGTGTTAACCCTTTTTGTAGTTGAAAGAGCAATTAATAATTTAATTCCGGCTGTCAGTAAAAGTTTTGCGCCAGCTACGGAGCGTAATTAGGCAATGCAGCAGATTTAGGGAGAAGAGAATTAAGAACAGTGAAGTGTACTCACTACTCGGTTTTCAATATTTGCTCAAGTAAACGAAATAAATGGAACTCCGTTCTAAAAACACCAGTTACACAGTTTTAAAGTTTGAATAGTGAACTGTTTCATTCCCATATAATGTTTGAAAGTTCGACTTTTTCCTTGCTTACGTTTTTATTTTGAAACGACCTTTACATCAATGGCGTATTACTGAGTTTGTTACTGGTATCTAAATGATGCAGGTAAAAACTAAACTAGAAGCATATATTTATGATTTTATACGTCACTGGTTTGTAATCCGAATTAGTCGCGAATAACGAAAAATACAGCCAAAGAAAAATTAAAATACATTATAACTAATGTATAGGACACATCATATTGTAAGAACAGCTTGCTTATCAAGTATTATCATAAGCCTCTTTGCCTTATCGAGATGAGCACCACAGTCAGGAAAATGTGTTACCTAATCTTTAGATTAGTCATGTAGGAAGTTTCGAAATAGTAATTTGCATTCCATTGCCATTCCTTACCCTACATTTCGCTGGAATGAAATAAACGCGGATGGCGGCAGCGCGGACAAGTCTAACTAACCAACTCCTTAGCATATCTGACTCGGCGTATGCCTCACGAGAACGAAAACAAAATGAGTTTCTAGAGGGCAGCGTTCGTGTACTGCGTGGATAAATGCGAGGGCACTGGAGCCTAGGTTCAAATCCAACGTGAAAGCACTGCAGACTGGGTTCAAATACAATGCGAGGGCACTGGAGCCTGGGTTCAAAATCAATGCAAGGGCACTGGAGCCTAGGTTCAAAACGTGAAAGCACTGCAGACTGGGTTCAAATTCAATGCGAGGGTGCTGGAGCCTGTGTTATAAATATAATAAACATGTAAATGTGAAATAATTTAATTGATTACCACACACACAACAGCACATATTGAACATAAATTAATTAATTTTGTATTAATATAAAGCTTTAAATAATTATTAATTAATCCATTACTAACATCTAGATAGAAAACAATAATTCTCAAATATACAAAAATTAAAAATGCTGGTTGGTAGATAAACAGAATACCTGTGATGTTAGGGATAACAAATTAAGCTATGAAATATTAGGATTACATAATATGTCAATAAGAATATCGAAGATCACGCAACAGCAGTCAGCAGAGAATCGTTAATAAATTAAATACGTAATACAAAGTAATATATCGTTATTAATAACTGTAGGCACAAACTGTAGTTAAATGATAAAGCACATAAAATGTGATTATTGCTTGCTAAGTATTTATCTTTCAAATACACAAGCGAACATATTTTTAGCTTGAGGATTACATAAAACAGTCCGAACGCATACAATTTTAAATGTAGTTTTGAATATCGAGAAATTTCAACTGAACGCTCCCTAGTTTTAATGATGAGCGCCCCAAGTAAACTGGCTTAAAGTAAGTACCACAGTTTTTTTTAACAAAAAAACGGATTTGCTACCAGGTTTTAATTTCGATAGTCTAGTCAATTCAAACTAAAATCTAACAGCGTTTCGCTAAATAATGCTAATTGAACTAATATTATTTAAATAGACAATGTGAAAATAGAACTTTATTAGCTATATTCTTTTCGATGAAAGTTGGTTACTACTGCCTGTATTGTTTCTCACAACTAGCTGAATTATACAATAATTAAATGTTTCTAACTATATGTTTGTGTATGTTTAAATGTGTATGATTTCAATTTCAAACAAACAACGTGGATGTGACAGCAATGATTTTGTAACGTTCGAAGTTATTTGAAAATAAAACGCTGCAAGCGCCGTTGCTCATAACGTTCGTATCGTCTCTTGATATGGCATAATATTCTGGAGGAAAATATAGAACAATAAATTATATTGATATAATGATTCAATTCGCCAATTACCGGCACATTTTAAACATCTACAACCCTACAACTGGGTGAAAATTTCACTCAAAACTCGTATCGTCTTTGAAAGCGGCATAATATTCTGAAATTGAAATAGCATATTATATTGTTATTTGATTTCTATTGCTTAGGCGCAATTTGTACATCTCAAAGGCGTCTAACTGGTTTTTCACTAAAGTTCATCTATTGTTAAAACCAACGGTTAAACTTTTTAAGAAGAATTGAAAAGCATATCATAATTGAAAATATTTGATTAGGATCGCTATTGACTATAGTGTCAATATCTGGATACTTTGGCGTTACATTATTTTGTAATGTTTGATCACAGAATAAAAACTTGTATATCAAGATAGAAGATGAATGAAAAAAATCTATTACATCGATCATCTTTAAATCGATTTCGATTCGAAATGATCGAAACTACAAATGATTTACGGTTATAAGCTTGTATATAAAAAAGAAGTGAATAATGCATAATGAATTATTTCGATTAGAGTGTCAAATCATTAATGATTGTTTCGGTATAATTATTCAATACGTGTAATGCCAAATCTAAGTGCATATATTCGGTATTAAAATCATTTATACTTCATTGGTATGAAAATATTCATCCTTATAATAAAGTTAAGTGCACTGATAGAGTAGAAAACAATTGGTCTATTTTTACGACAAATTGAGACAAAAAAACTATTTCCTATATAATATAAGTTAACAAATAATAATAAAACGAATGTCACTATTGAAAAATAAAAATAATAATAATAATAAAAAATAATAATAATAATAATAATAATAATAATAATAATAATAATAATAATAATAATAATAATAATAACAATTTTTTGTCTGTTACTTTTTGTGTAGTGACTGATTTATAACCCAGTTTTCCAGTGCCAAAATTTCTCGCCGTTGAAAGCATGGGCATGGCTAAGCAATAACTTCAAACACGACAATGCCAACCAAGCAAGAGCCAAGTCAGCTTGCAACATCGCTGTTGATCGAAATGTTGTAGTCCTTTTCAAATTGAAACCCAAACATAAAAGTTCGTCTTCCCATAAAGCAATACCATGATCGAAAGTGAAATCAGGCTAACTGTTATAGGCTCTAACTGTCCCCTGTTTTAATGAGCAATTCAACGAGGAAGGCCCCTCCCCCCACTACGGTTGATATAGTGCGCAATGTATTTCGCAGGCCTAAGTATCCTACTATAAGAATTTAAGTGTCCCTTTAGGGCCCTGTGTCTTTTTACGCCTCTTTGTTGCGCGCCAGAGAAAATAGCCAGGGCAAATAATTATGCGTTAAATCACGGAGGGTATAAGAGGAACACAACGCACAATGCTAAACAAACAATGCATAATTCGCATTGGCAATGCACGGTATATGGATGCTTACAAACTCCACTTATCGCTAGTCGTTATTTACGAGCAAAAAACAAACGGCCACGTTTCTAACGTGCGATATAGGGTTCACATTACGCAATGCGTTTCCTTCCATGTATAATACCAGATAAGATGAAATCTAACTCATTCAGAAAAAACTTTTCCAGGGAAGTGGAAGATTTCATGTTATGTGCACGTAAGTATGTATAGGCATGTAAAGAATTATATGTGTGTACTATCGACCGTCCAGGCATGGCCATCGCGAATACTGAGCATATTATGTGGAAACTGAACACGAGTAGCAAATTGTAATGATTATAAAGAGTTTGACAACAAACATACGAATTAGGGAGCGAATCTCCCATGTAAGCATCACTTTTCTGTCAGGCCGTCCTTACATCTGTGCGAGTGTGCCACGTCTCGGGATAAAAACCGAACACGACCTCCGATTACATGTGTTTGTTGTTAGCATTACCAAATGCCAACCAGAGGAAACGTAATAATTTTGGTGACCCTGAGGTCAAGGCGGCGTTTGCGTCACCCAAAGTAGAAATTTAAAATAAGTCAATCTCCACAGTAGATGAAACATCGACTAACACAGCGAAATCGTATTTTTATTTTTATTTCCCTCTTTATACCCGACATTTCAACCAAAAACTACATTGGAAAGGTGGCAAGTAGAATATAATTTGATTCGATTTATTAATGTAATTAACTTCTATCCAATTGTTATAAAAACAGATCTATAAAGGAGGGATTCTTCGGAGATCGGTTGATTACTTGGCTTTGCTCCCTCTGTTGTGCACTCCCGTACCCATGCTTGTTCATACAATAGGAGTAAGTAGGAGAAATATTGAATACCAACTTCAATAATAAAAATAAAATTACCTTAATTTTCTTCTAATTAATGATTTCTGTCTCATTCTTAATTATTATATCTATTGTTTTATTTTTATTTTTAATATGGAGAGAACAAATTTATATTTCAGATATAGTTTTGAAAACTAAGATGAAAAGGAATTATTTCCTATAACGAGGTACTTCGGATAACATCGTTTGCAAGGAAATAAAATGCACTTATAGCCTGTGAAAAGGATTTCAGTTTTCTATAGAAGAAAATTGTATTAAATAACTAATCTCTGCCTAGATTGCCAATCAGTGTTTGCCTTGGTGGGATCTGTTATTAAATACTATCGTAATATCAGCAAAAGCAAGAGCAAAATTGAAAAACAAACATTGAGTCCCACATTAGATTGAACAATAACTCATCCTTGATTTAGTTTATAAAACTTGAGAAAAATTCTTACAACATAAATACAATAGAAAAGTGCAACATTGCACTTTGGCACATTTCCGCTAAGTGGAAGCAAAGACAGACAGACAGACAGACAGACAGACAGACAACAAGCTTCCAGTAAATGAAAGCATATAAATCCTTCATGATATCTCAAGGGTCAGAACTTGGTTTACTTTAGTAGGCCTATAAAAGAGGGTCCTATGGATGGATTCCTAATTCCCCAAGTCCCTAAATCCCAGAGCCAAATGAGAAATGTAAACACTGATCGAAGAGCTAAAGTACAACGCAGTCCCATTAAACCAGCAGTTTGCGAACTTTCATTGGCTGAACCCTCAAAACAACTCTCATGGCATTTTAGACTCTCCGGCTACAAAACCAACACCTAAATGTGTACGCAAACTTTTAACAATGATGCCACCAACCTAGTTAAACCAACATACAAACGATCTTATTCGGAAAATCATTAGTTCGCGTTCAGTGTCACTTGATAACATCACTATAGTCATCGTAATTTCCAAATTGTAAAATTAATGAAAAAGTATCCACAATTAGTTAACTCAATAATATTTAAATAGTTTGCGAATAATAAAATTAACGTTATCATAAAGAAACACTTAAACGACTATTTCTGATGAGAAATATCTAGGTTTAGAACCCAAGTTTTAATGAAGGACTAAACAACTTTATGAGGCATGAAATAGTTAAAACCACTTTAAGGGAAGTTGATAAATTCTTTAAACTATTTCAACGACTTGGCGACGGCTTGGTACTTAATTAAAAACACGCAAATTCAATATGGCGGCAATAATTTAAAGACGATCACAAAAAGTCTGAACCTAATTTTTAATTTAAGTACATTTGCATCCAAAACAGTCGATTTGGGACACTTTTTTGAAACCCCTAACATAGACCTAAGGGCTAATAACATGATAATGAAAAAATAGCAGGAAACCCTTAACATATTATTGAGATGGCAAAAATAGTTTCCGGAAATCTGCCCAAAAAAATCTTTTCTGCGATCTAATTTTGCTAATTTTGATTTGCATAATATGTTGCTGTACAAACAATTGTGTTGAGAGTAAAACATAGTGGTCTAGACACAAAAATAGCGGTCATGAAAAAAAAAATAATGAACTGAGATGCAGTTTTATCGTTGAATCTCATTGAAGATTAGAGGAAAAGAAAAAGTTATAAGCAAAATAATATTATAGTAACCTTGTTTATAATTTTGTTGGAAAGGGTAGAACAAGAACAAGATGATGTTAAAAGCAACAAAATAAAGACATGTTCGAGTTTCAAGACGGATGCCTTAGAAAAATAACATCTTCAGACATTTTGCATCTAAGCTCGTTTCACGTTCGCCCATTAAATGGTGTATGTAATATTTTCAGAAGATAAATGCAGAACCCTTTTCAAAACATCAAAAGACCATGCACGCCATTTTGAGAATCCTTCACAAAATAAAAACAAGACAATTTAAAAGTACTATGTACACCATAACCATACTGCTCGTTCGAAACAGTCTATTTAAGCAACCATTTTAAAATCTGCAGCTTCATAACAAGTTTATTCAGCACATGGTGTTGTTGTTGTTTATCTACTAAACGTCCAGGTTATACGGCGCACGGACGCTACCCAGAAGATGATGAATGTTAGTTCGTGTTGGGAGCAAACTCATATTCCCGTGCAAACTGCATAGCCGACCATCGACAATTTACATCCGACGTTATTAAATATTCAAACAACGCTTTTTAAGAGATTGTATAACTGGCTTTAGCGAATATCGTAAAAACATGTCACAATTAGCTCTCGAGTAACGCTTTATAATTGAAATCCAACGATGGCAGTATCACAGGTTTCTAAGCTCGCAAATAGGAAAAGTTTAACTGGTGTAATGGTTTGGCACTTGGTAGTTTTGTTTCAGTTAGGAAGCCGGCTGTTGTCACTCTGTTATCGACCTGGACAAAAGTTCCGCTTAATCCTGTACTCGCGTACACCTTCAAGCTCTTCGGTGATAATTGAACTCGACTATAATCGAATCAGCTCCCAATAGCTTTGTAAGCGTTTGCCTTTTGAGATCGGACAAGTCTATGCAGAATGGGTAAAACGGCGTTGCTGGTATTTATGGGGGAGTCGTTTCCAAATACATTGGCGGCAGTTCGTCTTTATCGAGCAAGCCTAGATGCCGAGAGAGATCAAAGCACGCGCTTTTCCCTCTTCACCGGATGCAAGAGGGGGTAAAGCTCTTCAATTTTATATGATAATTCAAACTTTTCAACATTTCCATAAAACCAGTGTGCTTCAACAACTTGCCTCAACATCTGTTTTAGAGTCTCAAACTTGTATGATTTCAATTCGACAGTGTGTTCACAAAATTGACCGCGATTTTAAAACATTCCCATTTATAATTTAAAATAGAATTTCCTTCCTTGCTTTTTCGGGTTCAGAATTTTTTTTATTGACATTGCCTCCCCAAGAAGAAACGACTCAAGCATTTTATTGATATCGATACACCAAGATAGGTTACGATTCGGAATCAAACTCTCACCATACGTTCATGCTAAGACGTGAAATATTCAGTGACACGCTTCGACTCTGAGTCAAAGCGAACGCTACGATCGAGAAGTCAAATAAGAACCAAAGACAAAGCGACACACGACTTGACTCATTCCCTGTCGCTAAGGTGCATTACCTTACATTCCACATAGAGTTCCGATTACTATCAAAGAAACAAAGCTAAGGAGAAGATATAGGTCACCAGAGTATAGGTGCATGATGTGATTATTGATTCATTCGGTTGAACATAATATATAAACTAGCAGCATGTGTGTGAGCATGCTGCAAGAGACGAATCCACCATTGCTGTACGGCATTTTTTTTATGTTAACTTTTAACTAATACTTGAAGCTCCAATGACTATCTAAATAAATCAATTCATCTTCTTTGCAGAGTACTATACTTATCTTGCAGAGGATAAATAATTAGGAATTGAAAAGTAAGAATAGGCCCTACTAAACTTACAACCGCCGTACGCTCGTATATTGATAGATTATATATTGAAGATCACTGGGCTGTTTTAAAACGCCGGTCACGCAATTCGTTGTCGGGAAAAGTTAGGACGTATACGACAATGTTCACTCGCACGATGGTAATGTCCGCTACGGTTCACTCTGAAGTTCGCAAAATGTAAACAGATGCCACTTTGGATAGGGGTATTATATCCGGGTGTATATCCCTGATCACGAACAGAACACCTTTAGAACAAGTCATAAGTAGAATACAAACAAACTGTATGACAAGGTGTTTTATCTAATACTGACACATTTCAGACCTACGTTGTATATGACGTTGTAAATTAGACGAGCAGATACAAAATAAAAGTAAAATTACCATTATATGTAAGAAATTACACGCGTCAAAAATAAATGTCATGTTGTTCTATGTCAATGTCATAGTATGACATGGCTATGGCATGCCAATAATATTTGTAAAGTAGGTAAATATGTCATTTATTGCTATAGAATGTCACGTTGAATAACCAAAGAAAATGATTAGATTTGATTTTTATAGACTTTTGGTGGAGGTGCCGGGTATGACAATTTTCTTGAATTTCGCATGTAAATTTCGGAAGCTACACTCTATAGCTGGTTATTTAATGTAATGTTGTAACATGGCAATGTGATGTCAATACTTTCTATAACATAGATAGCCAAGTCATGTTATGTTATGGTGAGTCGTATTGGGTATTTAGATAAGATGTTTTATCTAATTACACATTTCAAAGCTAAACATAACACGTTGTATATAAGTCGAGCAGGTAAGAAAGAAAAACAAAATCCAGTGTAACGATCTGACGGAAATTAAATTAAGAAATTTATACGCGTCAAAAACAGATGCCATGTTGTCCTATGTCAATGTCATAGTATGAAATGGCTATGGCATGCCAATAATATTTTTAAAATAGGTAACTATGTCATTTATTGCTATAGAATGTCACGTTGAATAACCAGAGAAAATGATTAGATTTGATTTTTTATAGACTTTTGGTGGAGGTGCCGGGTATGACAATTTTCTTGAATTTCGCATGGTAAATTTCGGAAGCTACACTTTATACCTTGTTATTTAATGTAATGTTGTAACATGGCAATGTGATGTCAATAATTTATATAAAATAGATAACCAAGTGATGTTATGTTATGGTTTGTCATATTGGATATTTAGATAATATGTTTTATCTAATAATTACACATTTCAAAGCTTAACATAACACGTTGTATATATATAAGTCGAGCAGGTAAGAAAGAAAAACAAAATCCAGTGTAACGGTCTGTCGGAAATTAAATTAAGAAATTATACGGTCAAAAATTACATGTCATATTGTCCTCCGTCAATGTCATAGTATGACATGGCTATGGCATGCCAATAATATTTGTAAAATAGGTAACTATGTCATTTATTGCTATGGAATGTCATGTTGAATAACCAGAGAAAATGATTAATTTGATTTTTGTAGACTTTTGGTGGAGGTGCCGGGTATGACAATTTTCTTGAATTTCGCATGGTAAATTTCGGAAGCTACACTCTATAGCTGGTTATTTAATGTAATGTTGTAACATGGCAATGTGATGTAAATAATTTCTATAAAATAGATAACCAAGTGATGTTATGTTATGGTTTGTCATATTGGATATTTAGATAAGATGTTTTATCTAATAATTATACATTTCAGAGCTTAACATAAAACACGTTGTATTTAAAATAAGTCGAGCAGGCAGAAAATAAAAAGAAAATACCCAGTGCAACGATGTGACGGAAATAAAATATAGCATCAAGCATAATGATACACTTATCATAATGGTAGATTGTACCGATTATTGTTAACTAGCAATGAAACAAAAATCATAAAACACCTATTTAAGATTTTACACACGATTATTGAAACAATTAAATCAGTTAGAAACTAAACAAATACCATACAACACCTTTTAAAGATTGCTAGGTACCAAATAGTATTGAAAATCGAGTTATTGCTGTTTTCCAAAATCAAGAACAGTGCCACTATTACTGCTTTGACATCTGTGAAAAGTTAAGAATATCTATGATCATGAAAATTACGACGGGTATGGTTGTGTAAGCAGAATTCAACTAGCAGTTGAAAACCAGAACCAGCGCAAGACTGAAATTAATTTTAAATATGAATTTATCAACGTGAGAGATATATTAACACACGTAACTCGTACTAGAAAGCTACATTTCAGATGGGAAATGAAATGCCAGTTGTGCATGTAAATCTTAATCTTGAAAGTAGCACAATGTATTTGCGTAGTGTATTTTACTAGGAAATATATAGGAAGAAAAGTATTAACTTCCCGAAGAAAATGTGTGTCAAAGAAAATAATATAGTTTTCCAGCGATAAAGCAAACGACTGAACGAACCAATGGCTTCAACACCAAGTAAGGAAATGGAAATAAAATGTGTCCATGTGTGCAGAAGGGGAGTAATTAAACTATATTGCTGGTTTTAATTCGTTTTATTGTCTCATGCTTATACACAGAGGCTAATCTAGATTAAATAAAAAGAGTGGAAATGCTACACACATCTTTTAGACGCTCGAACCGAGATACAAACATATCCTACCCGCAACATACGAATAGAATAATAAAAAATATTTCGCAGTTTTTTGTTATTCAAGATTTAACATTAAATGAAAAGTGACTTTACCAATCTGCAACACATGAATACATAAATTACAAGAATAAGAAAACGAATATAAAACAAGCGGCAGTTCAAGATTTACATACAAACAACGGTACACTGAAAATATTATTAATTGTTTCTTTTAGTTTTCCACCTTAATTAATCACACCTTCTGTATATTTATTATACAAATCAAAATAATATAGCCGACTTGACTGTATTTTAAAAGATACCATTGCAACTAATTACATACGCAAAGATAAATATGGTGCGGGTGAATGGACAATCACTCCCCTACTAGACCCACCTACGTCGTATCGACATCGTAATACCTTCATTTAAATACGGTTAAATACATACATTATCCTACGAAAACAGATAAGAGAGTAGAGAATAGCGTTCTCAAGGAATCACGCAATCATTTCAATGGTAACTGAAATAAACATATTTCAGGGGAGGGGTTCTTAGATAAGTGCACGTATACTCAATTGCATGATGTAACTGAACTATGGTCATATTATACCGGTGTGTGTTTCAATAATACATATTGCTAAGCGGTAAGATCTTAAGATCTATCTTACAAGCACGGATACGAAAGTATCCATTAGGGAGCGAAGCTACGTAACGATCAGATCGTCGAAGAAGAATAAAAAAACACTTAGCCCTGCTTTGATATGTTTGGCATCAGCAATAAAATTCACTCACATTCAGTGCTATATTAGAGTAGGTGCCGGTAATGAATTTTCAAATCTTCGGGGAGGCTAGCCACTCCCCCCTCACCCCCAGGTTCATCAAGAACAAAACATTATGTATCATAATTTTTTAAGAGCAATGTCAACGCAATGTCATGATGTACGTTGTGTTCGGTAATACATAAATAGAAAAAATACTGAGTATTATTCTTGGTAATATCTTTATCAACACAACCTAGTATACCTCACAGGTTACCGGAACAAGGACACAATAGAGTAAGTTACCCTAAACCAGGAATCCTAGGCATTTACTTAATTGTGTTTGTGTATTTCTAAATGTAAGTTGGCACAACGGACAAGTTTTAATACGCTTTAAAAGAGTGGTTCACAAAAAAAATATTCACAACTCTTACGCCTAACAACCATGGTTAAGATATTCCCGTTTAAAAAAGGTTGTGTAGACTATTGGTTCACGAAACTCCAGGACGACGTAGGTTGATTAACTGATAAACGTTGAAATCAGGATCTAATTTCTCGAAGTTCAATTTACAATTTCTCGCACAGCACAGCACAGCACATATCAGATACAAAAACTAATTACTTGGGTCTGAGGTTGGTAAACGGTACGGCGAGGGGGATGCGGTAGTATATAGGGGCGGCTGGCGGGGCAGGGGAGGGGGGGGGCTATCAGAGGAGGATGAAAAACATCCCTAAGGCTATATTGGTTATGTAAAAGCAGATCAGCTTCAAGTTTCACGTTTCACTATAAAACTTTCAAGATATGAAGTGATAAAAGTTAAATCCTTAAAACTTTGTACAAGCTCTGGTTTTCACTCCATACAAATACGCGCTGATTTCCTTTATAATCAATAAACGTTATTGTGATCAATTATGTTCCAATATTATAATATGGGGTTAAGCCTTCGAAAAAGTATTAACGGTTCAAATGTGTTCAATGATTCTTTAGCAGCTCTATTCTTTCTTCACGTCAAAGAAGATAAAGTAGGCCCCAATACAAAAAATTCTAGGATCATTTTCTAGCTTCACTTTATTTGCTTGCATGGTGAAGAATTGCGTAGAAAACGAATGCTGAAGGAGAAAAAGAAATTTTTTCACGATATCAGAAGGGATAAACTTCTCCATTAACAAAAAAAAACTCCGGATCATTGGTACCGTTTAAAAGGCCCCTGAGTAGCGAGGGTGGGTCGCCCTTTGAGCCCTATTGTAGGCCGTCGTGACTGTGAACTACGGAACCATCCGTCTAGATGTTCCACTTGGAATGTCTCTCTCTCGAACATTTCAAGAAATCCAATAACACGAGAGAGTAGGAACGGTGGGTGATTCGGTCGCAGCGTACCGCACTAACATCAATAATATCATATCTACCCATGCATCCTCCCACCCACAGGGGGGGGAGGGGGGGGGGGGTGCACAAAAATATATTCATGATCGAGACACAATCGAAAGTATGCAACGCAACGTAACGAGTGCACGGCCAACCGTATAAAGGGGAGGAAATAGGCGGACAAGAGCGGAGAGTTCGATTCCATTGAAAGATATCGCCGAATAATTCTTGTAACTCCCTTCTCAATCGTTGAGCTCAAATGAAAACAGTGTATTACAAACATTTCAAGACGGAACAGACACAAACTATTATACTAGATTAATGTGCCGAAAGCCTTGTAACAGGCACCCCGGCGCGAACTAGGAAGCCATGGCTGGCCACACGTCCGTGCCAGTGCCACGCGAGGAAGGAAATAAAAACAACCCGGGGAAGTATATTATAATATGTCGTGTCAAGCCAACCTGCTAACTCATAAAACAACAACTATCTAGAAAGGTGTAATTAATTGAGACTGTAAAAAGCTTGCCTTCCGCCCACTAGAGAAACGGCGAGATATAAGGACTAGACGGCGAGGAAACGCTTTGTGCATACAAAATGATACATAAACGTCAGCTTGATAAGAGGGAGGATATGCATATATAAGGTTGTTATGCCGGCCGGAATATGTGTATAAAAGACGGAGACGCACTCCATTCATAGTACACATAACGGCTCTTCATGAAGAGAGCTTGTTATCATTAGTTGATGCTTTTTACTACTTTGTGCTCTTTAAGTACTTTGTTTTTCAGTAAAACAGCAGAATACAAGAGTTACTACTTAAACATTGTATTCTAAAATAAAGCATAACCGTCGGAACAGTGCATTTTCATTATGGTAATGACAGAAATGAGGCATGGAGAGAAGAAGCTGAAAATATAAACAATGTTCAAGCATCAATATAGTGATGGTATTTGTTTAGGATCTTCGGGCTTGAAAACAATTGCAACTCGGAAAATGAAGTCGGGTAGAACAGAATCAACGGATTGTTAGCATTGTGGCAAGATAGGGGAGAAAGGGGAGCTAACTGGCTGGTTCGGCGTAGCCCGCTTCGGGCCCACTTAATTTAGAGCAGGGCGATAAGAAATGGGCTCCCACTTTTTTCTACTTATGAAAAGGGAATTACGGGGAGGGTATTCTTCACTTAACAAATTATCCTGGTAAAACGACAAAAACGCCAGGTCGAATATATCCCTATTGTTTCCGAAGCATTAGATTACACTCTCACAGAGCGTTTTGAAAATTAACTTTAAATCCACACTAGTGTGACATCACAAACTCGTAAATTGCAGGAAATAAAAATCTAGAAATGTTGAGTCATTTAAAATGCGCAAACAAGAGAAATACTGCAGACAGAACTTTTAGAACGGAGAATATTAACTCTTGGTTGATTATTATCGAACTGTCTTATTTGAAATAAAGGCTCGTAATACCACGGACGAAAAACATGTATAACATTTAAATTGTATAGCCAAGAAAAACTTTTCATTTCTGTTACATATTTTCAGCGAAGCAATAACAGTAGTTTTCGTTTTTTTGTACACTTTATTTTTTCGCGCGCACTTAATGGTTTTACACACGACTTGTTTACTGTGCGAAGCAGCTTTATTCTAGAATTTCATATTTCAGTGCAAATAAAAACACCATTCAAATCTCGCAAAAATGTGTTCAATAGTTCAGTCAAAAAATAACAAAAGTAAATTTTAAAACATTTGAAGGTTGAAAACAAAATATAGACTAAATAATTTACTTAAAAAAAACAATAAGGCAGTCGGCAAAAATCTGTACATTCCCTCGACGCATTCAATTGGAAGTGAAGAAGTTAAAAAGAATGTGATGCCGATAAAGGAATTGCGACATCAGCTACTGCACATCAAACTTTATGTACTGAGAATCACTTGAGGACATTGCTAATCGCAGATTTCAAGCCTCCCCCTACAGCGGAGTGGTAAAATCACGTCGAGACAGAGCGAGGTAAAACTTCACAATCACCTCAATAAAATGTAATACTCTTGAAATGTGAGACCCAGCGACACGAGTTGTATTCGGTACAACCACGAGGTAAAGCTAAAGATATCCTTCATGTGAGTTAGGACGCCACCGTAGAACTTTCAACTCCCACTAGCAATTTGTTATGTGGTTATTTTCTTTCGTATAAACGAATCAAGGAGCATGTTTGTAACGCAAGACAATCTTATAAATGTATGAAACGAAACTGTAAAACGAGTTTTCCTTCTATCACACATACGTGACGTAACAGATTGCAGTAGCTCAGATGTAGTCGATTAACACTTATAAGGGAGATAAACGTTCCGATTTAGCCCAAACGTTTCTATAAGATTTTAATTAGTCGTATGCATATTCTGAGGAAGAAATCTTAATCAAACCACTGTATCTTTATTCCCAAATATCCTAGTTACCAATGTTTGGTCATCTAAAGAGAGAGTTTCATATCGGGTAAACTGATGTGTAAGTGGGAACTGCTTAAAAATATGTGTAAACTGGCGCAATAAACCATAGGGCGGTGTGCTTCCTTACATCCGAATAACAATTACTACATAAACAAATAACATTTAGAAGTGCATATTAATATATAAGAGAATTAAATATATGCGAAAATTGCCGTGTTTGAAAAAATTATATTTTCAAGTGCCAGTAAAGAAAAAATAGTCCCTCCACTACAACCCCCGCCGACGCCTCAGTAAATAAATAAGTTGTACTCGGGGGGTGGGGGACTATAGCCATACGAGCTTCAGGCGAGAGTAATAAACTACCCCCCACCCCCACAAGGCAGCGAGGGTTGATAGTGACGTACACTCCTTTTTATTAATCACTAGCAAAGATCATGGCGGTGGGTGGTATTAGCTTTATTTTAAAAAGTTATCACTTTCTAAGTCTCACTGCACGAAGGTAGGAAGGTAAATTAAAGAGATTCCTTCTCCTCAGTGGGCGAGTGAAATATCGATAGTCGATATCAAGATAGGCCTGGTAGGTGGGTTATACTTCTCGGTGTGGTGCACTCTTGAGAAAGAACAAGTCTCAAGTACTCGAGACTTGTGAGCAGAGATGAGTGAGCGCTGGGAACTACTCTGTTGTGCTGCATCTGTGCATGGCCTACTCAGATGCACTAGTTAGTCACAATGAGCGGCGAAACTTATCGGAAGAGATGTAGTTGGGTATCGACTTGAGCTTTCGTGTGCTTTAAGGTAGCTTTCTTAACATCAGGGCGTATAAGAAAAAGGCAAAACGTAATGATTGAACAGGCAATTGATGTAAACACAAGTAAAATTATTTTTTAGTAAATCACATCCAGCAAATAGTTGAATTGAGTTGTCGTTTAACTTAAATCAGTAACCATGTCTAAGAAAGAGATATGGATACCCTTTGTGTTGAGAATATTCTTTATGTTCCATTTTAGGATAATAACTAATCTTAATAAGACACGCATTTGTTAAATTCAAAGGTAAGAAAGAGTAATTACCTTGGATTGTTTGTCTAAGGTGTATGAAATTTAATGCTCGTAATGAAAACAGATAAGTAAGTATAAAACTTGGAAAGCACTTACCTCTGAAAGCAACTACAGACGATGGCCAATACTTTTGAACATTGCCGACACCAAATCCAATTAAAACGGATTAGTACAACCTTTATTGTACATCTCCTTTACTAGGTAACTATATTATGTATTATGAAAATGCTAGCTTATATTAAAAAGAACCGCATGCCCATTGTTTGCATTCCCACGAATTGATGTTATGTATTTGTAACGTTATGCCTGAAAAAGATATCCAATAATGGAACAATGTAATATATTACATAAATAAGGTACGAAGAAGGAAGAGAAGAAGAGATGGAATCTCATCGAGTGAGTGGTGCTGCTAGAGGCGACAGCGAGAATGCCGTGTGGCCTCATCAGCATTCAATCCCAATGCGAGCAGCAATTCCTCAAACAACGGCAATATTTCCTCGCAACTCACGGAGCCTTGTACTGGGGGAAGATAACTATACTCTACTAAATCTCCTCAAGAAGAATACGAGGTAGAATCCAAAGAAGACAACTCTCTCTCTCTCTTTCTCTAGGAGTCGATGTAGAGAGTATTGACATGTATTTGTCACTCGGATGGCCTATCGTCTGAACCTGAAGGTTTCATGACGCTAACTGTTTCGACTTAAACTAGGTTGAAATATATATCAAACACATCTGCGGACGAAAAGTGTACTAAACTCCTCCTAATAGACACGTCTCCAGCGTAATAGACGAGACACAATCAAGTCGTTTCAAACAACTATCAAAGATATATTACTAAATCTGCCGCTGTGCCACAAACATAAACCACAGACAGTAATCTTAGTTCACTCGCAAACAGTTATTAGAGTTGAGTAATAAAGTTAAATGTCCACAATTCGTTCTGTGGTGCACAATAATCAGAAAGAGAACAAGTCGAAATATATATATAGCTGAGACTGACGTAAAAGATTGTATTTATCTCGTCGTTTTACGAAAAAGGTTTACGATATTAAGTAAATTTATTAATTTTAGCTGTCAGCTACAAAATACTTGAGCACACATCTGAATAAGTTACGCTCTAAAAACATCTGTAAACCCTTAAATATTAAATTATTATTATTATTGCTAACATGACAAGTTTCTAGTTTGATGACGATGATACAATATTAATACATTTTAGAATTAGTTGTACTAAAAATATCAAAACAACTTCTCCGCCAGAATTAATTTAATATCTGAGACCTGTATCTTTCTCCTCTGAAAAACATAATTATTTACAAAGTTAAAAGCACAAAACGCCGCATCACGAAACAAGTTCACAAATAATATCATATAATATCTATGGAACAGAAGTGGGGGAAATACATTATGAACGATGGTTAAACCACGTGATTTCCGTGTAATGATCACACGTGGTATTCACGTAAGAGGATAGAATGTGCGAAATAACTCAGTTTAACTAGGTGGTCGCATTTACCCCAGTCAATTCACTCCCGTCCGGTTAGAATCAAAACCACGTCCACTCTTCGCAAGACTGCGCGGTGCCAATACGAACCATCACGTACGAAGTCTATTGACCATGAAACTAGGTAGAGTATGTAGTTCATTCATTGCAGGGGCTTTACTTGCCAGGAATCAGAGGTCGAGAATATGGTGAAAGAGGTAAGTGGAAACCAAGCTCGGATGAGCTGTTGAAGATAAAGCTTGGTTGGCGAACCGAGGCTAATCATAAGAAACTCAATTTTATTTCGGCTTGTTTAAGATAATATTGTTTTTCTCACATTTTTTTATATCATGAACATAATTTTAGCAATAAGATTGCAGAAATCGAATAGTGAGATGTTCCCTGTGTACCGTAGATCCGAGTCGATGAAATTATGTGTTATATTATTCTTAAATCAATACTCAATATACTAGGCAAATATGCAGAGAAATACTTCATTTATGACACAGACTCCAGGTATTAATCCAATTTCCGAAACTAATCTGAACGAACGCTCGAGTATTCAGACGGTATTTTACGTAGGAAATTGAATATTTTAGTTAAGAACTATGGCGTAGTTATCATAGTTTTATTCTAAAAAAACTGGATGAGGAAAATTAAATCTTTATAATTTCAAACACATTGGCATTGGTAGAGGTGCTGAGTTATGAAGATGATTTCCGGAAATAAATTCAGTTATTCGTTCATTACAAACACATCCACTCTAGATTCTTCGTATTTTAACTTAAATTAAGAAATGATACGCGTCGATAATTTCAATTAAATAGATTGAGCATGTCATGTTAAATAACCAGAGAAAATGAGAATTAAATTTTATAGACTTTTGGTGGAGGTGCCGGGTAGCCGAATATCTTGAATTTCGCATGATATATTTCGGAATTTGTTTAAAAAAAGATACAATCTACACCTTGTTATGTTGAGTCATATTATGACAAATGCCATGTCGATAATTTTTATGAATTCGATTACCATGTCACGTAATGCGATGGTTTGTCATGTTGGATTACCAGATAAAATGAACGAATGGATTTGATTTTTATAGACTTTTGGTGGAGGTGCCGGGTCAGCGATTATCTTGAATTTCACATAATAAATTTCGTAATGTGTTTTAAAAAAGCTAAAATATGACTCCTCCAGCGCGGGACAAATTTAAATTAACAGCTACATGTGTGGTACTTCAAGAGGTAAGAGAATCGATCTACAAGTTTCCCATTTAAAATGTAGGCTACGTAAGATTCCGTGGAGCATTATTTGAGTGAAAATAAAATGTTAATAAATTATAATTTTATTTAATTGATGGACTATAGAACTTATCAAATAAATGTGTAGAGTATAACATTTTATTCACAGGGAATAAATTATTATCTCTAAACTATTAAGATAACAACACGTGGTCGAGGCAAAAGCCAAGTAATTGCCATGACAAACGTCCCGACTTCATGATCCGTAAACTGGTCCTAAATTTTCTGGTCTTTTATCCTCGAGTGATTTTTTTTCCTCCAGTCTAATCGATCTCAGTATGTTTTAGTCTAGTTGTTTTCGAGACGGGCGTATAATTGTTTCATTCCGTAGTTTATCTCACGGCCCACCGGCCAGGTGATGCCGTACGCTTGTTCACTCAACGATTCAATTGCTTCAGTAACACCAAGTCTATGTTGGCTCGACAGAACCGCAGCCGTGTGATTAATTGTGTTGGGCTAGTGCTGACATAAGGGTGGGGTGCATGGCCTAGGAGGAAACTAGTAACAGTATATTACGGCATTTTTAATGTGCCTCTTGATGTTTTGGCGTTTAGAAAGATTGTCAATCTCCTGCAACGTCAACTACGGAAAGTCCGTTAAAACACGATTTTAAACTTAACAATAACTAATTTATAGACAACACTCTTCTGTATTTACGGGAAAATAATAGTTAAAACTCACTTAACAATATACAAATTTATGATAAAAGTTTTATGGTTTGTAATTTATTTTAAAGCATGCATTTTTTACCAGCTCTTCATACAAATATAAACGATATTTATAACTAAGATTTAATGTATAATAAACTCGAACAAAGCCACTAGCGTATTGGCGTCCACACAATTCGTAAGGTATACGTTTAATTACTAAGAATATAAGCTGAGCCAATGACATTTTATAAATCTAGAAAATAATAGCGATCCTATAGCTACAGAAATTCGACTAACACTATTTCGTTAGCTGATACCGTAAACTCTTATCTTGTAACTCTAAGAAAACATGTAGACCGACTTTATGTAAAATTAAAATGTTCGGATAATCTTCTTGAAACCATATCTTAATAAACCTATCTACAGGCCGTACTTAACCTATTGGTCGTTAGAAGATGAATAACTGGACCAAAGGCACATAGTTTTCATTATTTGTAGTAGGAAATACCAATATTCCCTAGTAAAATATTTGGTTGCCAAATGGTTGCCAAGTGGTCACCACAGTCACCAACTAGTTCACCAACTGATGCCAAGTGATCGCAGTGATCACCAACAGCAGCCAAATGTCGCCAACAGTCGTTTTTGTGTCAAATACTGCATTGCAGAGTTGGGACCCGTTTGGCTGCCTTTTGGTGAACGTTTGGCTTCTATATTTCTTTTGAAATTCGGTGTGACCCTGGTAATCACTTGGTAACCTGTGGCGATCAAATAGGCCTTGGTAATCTGTTGTGACCGCTTGGCGACCGTTTGGCATACAATATTTCTACCAGGGTTATAGGATTTGAAAATGAGCATGTAAATCATTGTGGTATCTGATATAGAAAATACTTACTTTTACATACATTTCATTTTATTCTCATAGAAAGGCATGTGACATGACACGAAATAACCAAAAAACCTTGCCGAATTCGTGTAACATTTCATCTTAGGAAATGGTGAATTCTCTCGGAAGCTGTAAAAACACGTAACATGCAACGAACCACGTGAAGAATTTAATCAAAACGGCCCCCAATAAAGCGATTTTCTTCACTTCGAAAACTATGTTTTCAATATTCCCAACATTGATATCGAGTTAAAGTTAACGTTAACTTGCAACGCTGTTTTTAATATAGATATTCAAGAAGAAGAGACGAGAAACTTTCTGAAGATGACCTAGTTGCCACGAGAAATCTAGTAAATTGCTATCGGAATCCTAGCTATACACATTGCATTTTCTTGTGACTTGAAACAGTTGTGCAGTTCTAGTTACGAAAGGATTGACAAATCGGAAACTTGGAACAATATCAGAGTATTTACAAGAGAGTACCATGTGCCACAAAGACAAATCAGGAAGTGAACCGTTCAATGGAAATCCTAGTCTAGGATGGGAATATTGAAGTGGGAGAGTTCAAGAAAGTTGAAACTGCATGGGTGTACTCCCCACGGTGATTTCTCAATTTACCTATTTGATTGGATTTCAGTAGTTACGAATAAAAATAGGATAGATGAACATTTCTAATTAAACGCTAGCTGCTAGGAATTCAATAAGAAAACTATTCAAATATATCTCGGCACCAACTGAAGGAGGTAGCTATTTTAAGCGTAACATGACAACACCATGTAGTATTTTATTATTATTATTTTTCGTGGGAAGCCTGTCTAGGGTACAATTTATGTCCCTCTTCGGGTGTCTAACTACGTATGTTGCGGGTATATGACAATTGTGAAGGGTTGTCCGAGGACTTTTTAAGAGGAATCAATCCTTTGGATTCGCATAAACGACTGAGGAATGTCTCTGGAAAAATCTTCAGTCAGGATTGCCGGTATCGACGGGATTTGAACCCGGGACCTCCTGAATCAGAGTCGCGCGCATAACGCTCGAGCCAACATTGTCGGTGAAACAAAATGCATTATTATTGCAGAATTTCAAAAACCTATTTGACCTATATTTGTGTTAAAACATTGTTGGACTCGGCAAAGATCGTTAAGAAAATTAAACACGTGCTTATAATTTAAAATGGCGTGCAAACTTAAAACATGTCAAACAAAATACTTTTTAAATTACAAAACTTCAGATACATATTTACAAGTTATTCGAGTGAATAAATAATCAAGTTCTCATCAGATTTGATTTTAAATTAAATTTTAAAATATCTTAGGTAATGAGCTTAGTCTATAAGAACGCGAGGGGGAAATTAATTTATATTTCACACCTGTGTAAGGCGGACGAGCTGTTAGGTGTTGATTATAAGAAGCGGGGGAGGGGGGGGGGAAGCTTGAGATCTAGGACGTTAATTAAAACAACAAGAGCATCAAGAGTTTCTTCAGGACTTTACCTTGAAGTCACCTCCAAGGTTCTCGTGCACTGTCGGACAACCCTCGGAAAACATCTATATTAAGGCTATTCCACCGCATTTTTCTATTTTCCAAAATATGCTACATAGTTAAAATATAGTGAATGGCTTTGAAACATGGCTATTTTATAAAATCAAAAATATTTTTTCAAATTTTTCTGATCCGGTACAACGGCCAATATAGCCACCTCAAAATAATTTCAAACTTCAATTCGCCAGGGCACACCATTCAACGTACGGTGTTGTGCTTTTGTGACATTAATTTTTAAACTGTTTTTCTATGGACTGACTGAGGAAAACAGATTTATTTTAACAATTGTCTTTCCAGCGAATTTTTTCGTTTGGCGGTATTTTTTTACCGATTTGTACCGCCAAACGAAAAAATTCGCAGGAAAGACAATTGTTAGAATAATCTGTTTTCTCTAAGTCAGTCCAAAGAAAAACAGTTGAAAATTAATGTCACAAAAACACAACACCCTACGTTGAATGGTGTGCCCTGGCGAATTGAAGTTTGAAATTATTTTGAGGTGTGCTATATTGGCCGTGTACCGGATCAGAAAAATTTAAAAAATATTTTTGATTTTCTAAAATAGCCATGTTTCAAAGCCATTGACTATATTTTGACTTAGTAGCATATTTTGGAAAATAGAAAAACGCGGTGGAATAGCCTTAAACAAGATAATGTATTGAACGTAAACATTTTCGATGACGTCTATTGACTGCTTATTATTTAAATTCAAAAACCAACACGAAGAAATAAAGATACTATAAGTACCCTCTAACAACCAAACCAATACCAATCCTATCTTATCTGCTCCATACAAAAAAACCCTCGGTCTACCTCGTGGCATCCTATTTACAACTACTCAGATAAAACAAGGCCACCGACAGTGTTGGCTCGGGCGCTAAGCGCTCGACTCTGATTCGGGAGGTCTCGGGTTCGATTCCCGTCGAGACCGGCAATCCTGACTGAAGGTTTTTTTCCGAGGTTTTCCTCGGTCGTTAAGGCGAATGCAAGTGATTGAGTCCTCTAAAACAGCCCTCGGACATCCCTTCACAATTGTCCTATCCGCACATACCTAGTTCACCTGAAGAGGGGCTAATTGCACCCTATAACAGGTTTCCCACGATAAAAATTTTAAATTTTAAACAAGGCCGCTTCGCGAACGCTTTTTCCAGTCGCGTTGATGGATGAGATTTCTTAAAAATATTTATGTCCAATGATTACGTTTTTAAGTGGGATCTCATTACTTTTTCTACGGTTAATTGATATTACTTGTTAATTATACACCTGTAAAAGACTTATATTTTGACCAACCTTTTCAACTTTTATTTCAGAAGGCACTACATCACCATAATCTTTATGTCAATGTAAAATATGAACGTTGTAGCCCCACGCGTTTGGTCAAAATCGGCCAAAATATCACTAAAATATCGTAATAAAAACAAACAAAAAATCGTAAAAGTACGATTTCTATGAGAAATATTTCTTCAATTGTCTCTAAAATCATAACATATATAATTTCAGTGATTTAAAACGTTCCCATAAAGTTTCATCAAGATCGGAGTAGGCGTTTGCCAGATGTAACAAAAATATCTCATTAAAAATCGAAAAAAAATCGTAGAAGTACGATGATCATAAGAAATATTTGATCGGTTATACCCAAAAACGTGGCAAGTCTAAGTTCAGAGATTTTGAAGGTCCCCTCAAATTTTCATCAAGATCGCATAAGCCGTTTGCCCGGTAGAGCACGAACAAACAGACAAAACTACAGAAAAAAAAAGAAAAAAACATCCGAGCTAATTTTTTTGGAGGGTCAGTGAATTTGAAGTCTTCGCTTCGCTCATCCAAAAAACTCGGCGAACCAATCATTTTTACACAGTAGTTTAGCCCTAAAACATACGAGTATTTAAACCTTAAAAAAAGGTTTACGAAAAAATATTCGCCGATTTCACATTGTCAAAATCCACCCCTAGTTGATGTGAACACATATATATGGATTGTGTAACTCGATGCCGAGGGTAACTATAGAACCATAAAAACCGAAGCAACAGGCTGAATGTAAACCTCAAACGTCACAAATAGACAATTAAAAACGAAGGGGGTTGAATCGTATGTACGTATCCATAACGACATGGGAATACTGGCATACACTCCAGTAATTCCGCAGCGGGAACAATACAATCACAGGGAGAAAGAGTAGCACCTAGGGAACGACTACTCACACTAGAGCAACGTGAAGGAGCCTTGATCCGTGTTCAGGCTTCGTGTACTCGTTATTAAGCAAACAATGCGGAATTGTTCGTTTGCTGTTTGGAGGAAAAATACGCGTTACATACATAAATAAATTGGGATTTTGAGTCTATACCCACTTAGTCACAAACTGACTTTAATTGGATATGTACTAACATCAAGACACACGTATCCTGCTCTGAAATTGTATTTTTTATTGTTTATTGTTTATTTTAATTGTAACTAAAAACTACCAATCGTAACATTGCTCTAAAGTTGAAATGTGAGCTCTGGCATAAAAGCCTTTTGATTTATTTTCTAAAAACAAAATACAGCGTTGTAATTCTTTGTCGAATAGGATGTTTTAGTGTTCATAGGTTGGTGTCAAAGTTAATACTCGGTAATTCCATTGCCATAGCTCTGAGAGAAAAAATATAAAAATAGTAGTAACACAAATTGCAATGAAGGAGTAAATATATATTGTCGTACAATTTTTTTTTAATTGTCCCAATTTTATCATTATTCTTTTCAACTCAAATGCTGTATGTTTTTATAATGGTGAACTCTATTATATTTTTTTATGTCCGTAATGTTATAAGTTAGGCCAATAATGTTAGTTGTTTGAATGTTTGTATTGTGGGTCTATTGTGGCCTACTATTGTGTTTAATCGTCGAGTTTTTATATAGTTTTTGATTATCTTGTTTTGTTTAAACTTGCTACATAAATGTTAATTTTTATTACCTACTTTAATATCAATTTTATTATATTTACTATTTAGGGATATCACACACAATTCTGTGTTTAAGGGGTTATGCTCGTTGTGATATTCCAAATGATTGTGTACATACTGTGATGATCATTGAATAATAATAAATAAATATAAGTTGCAAATTACTTGGTAGCTTACCTATAGTAGAATTATACTCTGATAAACACATTGTATGCAACTTTAAGGGGCAATATTGCTTTGGTTCAGTGGAGACTGGGCCCGACAAATTTGTAAGTTAAAACACATTTGGTTTGTTAGTTTTGTCAGTATAGCAATATATAAATAACAACTACGAAATTGACACTCAAAACTTTGTCAATGATCAATACATATTCCCTGGTTTAGGAAAATTCTCAAGATAGATGAAGTACTAAAGTATATCTTAGTTCTACAACTGGTAAGGATTGTCTTTAAAAAATGTATTTCCCATACACATTGTTTATTGTTTGTGCAAGAGGAACAAAACCGAAGTTTGTAGATTTTGCCATCGTTTTTATGGCAAAAAGGTAATGCAAGAAGTTGCTTTGATGGAATAAAACGTTGAATCATAATTCTGAGGAAATACATTTTAAGCAGAAACACTTGTACATTTATTCCAGTCGAATATGTGTGTATATATAAATCAATAAAATAATAAAATAAAAGTATATATTTATATTGTAAGCAAATTCACCAACTATCAAAGTTTGTAATAAGCTTACGGACAAGAAACTGGTATGATGTGAAGTGATCAAAGAAGAGACCCCTTGAGCACAAAAACCAGAGACTTTGCTACGACTCACATTCCATAAGACGCTTTAAGTAAGAAACCATTCTTGTGTTTGACGTACGCCGTAAATAGACAAATTGCAATAAGAAATACGAAAAAAAAAACAATTTGAGTAAAGGTACTTTGAAGTCGAGGCTTAAGCTACGATACGACCAAGCTACGACATCAGCCTACAGTTCAGATTACCTACACGTAAATAAATACATCCTATGAAAATGGATAAAGTTTACTTAACTTACATCTTCAGAGAACATAGGCAGATGGCAAGGAAACTTTCCTGTTGTGTACGCCAAAGCAACAGTGCAGATGCCAGAAACATGCAATTTTGTGGTTAAAGAGAAAATTTCGATACACGCATTTATCTAATGATGTTTATGTTGATCGAATCTGACGATTGTACACATGGCAAAAAATGTTTGAAACGTAATGTTTTATGTTTACAAAATGACGTAAAATAACACCAATAACTAGAGGGTTGCAGCTGATAACAATTTCATTGGTGAACAATTGTGTAAATCTGAATATTGTGCAAATACTTTCTGGTTGCATGAATAAGTCTTCAAAACTACGTGAGTACCAGTTCTTCTTAATAGAAAGAGTGCGGTAGATAAAACTATAGAGAAAATCACTTTAAAAAGTGGCATGTAATATATTTATTGTATAATGATAAATTATTGATCACTAAGGGTTGACATTATAACAACATATCATCTCTCGCTAGCTCACATAGAGATTATCGCAAAAGCCAAACTCAGCTGGGATCTGGAATTGCTGTTACAGTTGGACCTTCCCACGAGTGTAAAAATAAACTACCTTTCTTTCTTTGTTTTGGTTTGAACGGCGTAAAGCACATAGCGTGACAGCACAGCCCGTGAGAAATATTCTTGGGTGGGGCGGGAGTAGAAAAACATTAATGCAAAAATAATTTCTTCTTAAGTAGGGCTTAAATGGATTGAAGAGGTTTTAATATCACATATTTTCAGTCTCTGTCCCTCCTCAATTCCAGTAAATTACCCACGTCGGCACACTTCCAATTGACAAATGTAATATCATTATGACAGCATTGTTAAACTGCCATCTTTCTCGTTAATTTGATTTGCACACGTGTAATAACATATGAGTTGGTAAAAGGAAGCTTGTGATATTGGTTTTGGGTTGACGTGACTAACAAGGTACAGGGTGTGAAGTTCTTCGGAGGGAATACCCAAGGGTTATGGCCGGACTCAACTCAGGAAATCGCCTTCATGCAGAGAAAATACTTACAGAAAAGTAACAGGTACCTCCCGTAACTAGCTGTATTACGTGTGAGCGCCCTTTATGGTTACTTAATTAATTCCTTAACTTAAAACCTAAATAATTTTCTACGGGTCTGCGAGATATTGGTAATTATATTATCTTACTGTTATTTTTTTTTTAAAAAGCAACAGCATATTGACAGGGATGCAACGTGGTATAACGAGGGGACTCGGAGTTGAGAAAATGAATGGGAAATGGTGGAGGTGCCGGGTCTTTCAGCTTTCATTTATATGGAGCAATTAGTGTGAGAAAATGAATGGGAAATGGTGGAGGTGCCGGGTCTTTCAGCTTTCATTTATATGGAGCAATTAGTATGAGAAAATGAATGGGAAATGGTGGAGGTGCCGGGTCTCAGTTTTCATTTATAAATACACTGGAGCTCCATTGATTGAATATTAGACTCAAGACCAGTCGAACACACAACTGACTATGCAAAAATAATAGTTTTTATACACATTGAAACACAAACTAATAGTATAATAGCATAACAATCACGACAAACACGCGTTTCTCCGCCCTTGTTAACTTATTACGGCTTCTCAAACTTTGTATCAGTACAAGCTAACACAGAAACTAGCCAGCAAGCTGTTACTGAAACTTCTATGTGAACGCATCTGCCCCTATAGGCAAACGCCACAAGCCACAGCAATGATAGCAAACGTATTGTACACCGTTCGCGAGAAATTGTGCATTAGTGAGCAAACTGTGCGTCCGTATTGTGAAGAAAAAAATAATGTATTGACATGATATTTTAATTTGTATTGCACACATTGATAGATTGAGTTCGTCGCTAGTAAAACATTACCATATGGTGTTGCAATTCGTGGTTCGGTTACTTTATCTCCATATCACCTATCTATTACAGTTAAAGGCCATCTTACTGCGAAACAAAACAAATCTCTAGCAATGTGTGTTCAATTGTTTACTTACAATAATCAAGCCGATTGTACGAACAAACTATACGTTACAACTAGTAGTTTATATTGAAGTATGTGTAAGATGGTTATTATTACACAACACAATGCTGTGATAAGTCAAACATGAAAGCTTGGTAATATTGTATTTTTACTGGTGTACGTGTATGTATAAAAACTGGAATCAATGCACATTTCTTTTTTCAAATGCTGCTCAGTTCTGTAATAGCCATTAAGGTAATTGTTGGACTGTTTTAGTAAAGGGATAACGAGATAGGACACGGGGGGATGGGGGTGGGGTGGGGGGGGGGACACGCTTTTAACAGAATGACAATTCTCCTGTAAACTAAACTGAACAAACAACTTGGGCAATTTAAAAACACAACATTGACGACATTAGAAGCTTTGTCAATCCTACACGACTTCCGTCGAAACTTGGCAGCATTTGCAAGTCTAAACCTAAACTTGTCAGCATAGCTCGTGGTATAATGACGGAAACTTTCACATATTCATGAAGGACTTTAAGAGGGATCCCTTGCTATAAGTGGCACAAATTTCATCACATAGTTTCCTGTGGGGTCCAGCTATTTGAAAAGAACCAATCAATTTGACCTGTTAAGGAGGTGGCGAGTCTGCAGCCCAATAGTCGAAAGAGGGCCCTGTAAGGGGTTTTAGCGAAGAACTTTTTAACTAGTTTAGCCGGCTTTCTCTTCGAGCTTCTGGTATACAGGGTTTGGATAATCCCAGATGGTTCCAGTCGTTGGTTTTTTACGCGCGAAAAACTTTTTCCTAAGCGTTGCCTGTCGTGAATTTGGAAGTCCCTAGTAAACCTGCCGGCTTGAGCGTGGTACGCGGGTGTTAACTGATACCGGTAACTGAAACATACCCAGGCCGCCACTGATCGTTTCACCGACTAATGGTAAACCAGTCGCCGGATAATACTCTATACAAAAGGCAAAGTAATAAATTACTTCTCCGCCCTCTTAACTTCTTTGACAAGTCGTGTTTCTCAACACAAGTTTGCCAACACGAGACTTCTAACAGATACTTACACTACTTTGCCATGCTGTGCCCTTTGTTTACAAGTATTTTAAAATACAACACCTTACAAAGTATTGTTGTTGTTTAAACACAAACAACAAGAACATACAATTAGATATCAGATCTTAATCAGGTATTTAATTACTCCCACCTCAACGAAATAAAAATCAAAACACCCTTGCTATAGCTCAAGCGGGAATGAACTTGCTGATATGAATAGTCCGTAAACTTTGAAAGTAAAAACACTTTGAAATTAAACCTTTCAAATCATATTTTTTGTATATGGAGGTCTATAGAAGTCTATATGATAGTCTATAGACAGAAATTAAAAAAGATCTCGAGTTCAATCCCCGGTGAAGACATTTTTTTAATTTCTTCCTTTCCAATAAAACCAAGGTAAAACATCGTAATAATGTATGTAAATATAGCATAAAATATTATGCGTGTATTGTAGCAGTTATGCCAGTAAATCCAGGCTATATAGTGGTAGTGAAGTGCTCGTAATAAAATGTACGGGGAAGTAAGACATGATTCGGGTTTGGTCGTAATTGTCATTGAAGCATCGTCCATTTACAAAGTATACACGAAACAAACCCCATTTTAACAACAAACTAGTAATTACATCTCGCTCGGCATTTTATGGGGCAATTCCAGCAAAAACACATTCGAGTACATGTGAAAAAGCGTAAGCAATAAATATAATTACCCAACAGCGCAGCTAATAGATGTCCAATTTGAGTAAATCGTTTAATTAATTGATATGGCGTAGGGTATATAGATAGGAGAGATAAATGATCAACGTCGACCATAGGAGGAGAGGGAGTATTAGCCATAGACAAGTAATAAAAATACATTGCACGGGTTTAGAACGGATAACGCTATGCCAAAACTCGATGCTACGACCGTTCTACACATGCACGAAGCGACAAAAATCATACATTCCATTTACTTAAATCCGACGGGGCTTCAATAAAAAAGCGTCATTATCACAGGCAGTGAGACTCATTGGGAGGATGAAGGGAAGAACATTACAAGAAAAAATAATATCTGACTCCTCCACTTCTTTATCAGCCCATAATCTAAACGCGTACTATTCGGTAAGAGGAGATAGCTTTTAAAAATTATACTGGTTGGATTGAATAACTTTTGCAGAGGTGTATGTGAAACCCCCTTGGCGGTCAATTTTGATATTTTGCATTTATATCTTTGGATTTGATATGTTTTATGTTTTTATATGCTTTTAAAATTATTTTAGTCTATACCTCAATGTAAAATGACAGCAATGCTGAATTTGAGTGAACCAATAAATAAATAGACAGATCGCATCCTCTTTGAACATTTTTTTTTTTTTTTTTGAAAACTTGATACTAGCGAGTCTGTTCCGTGTAGTGCAAGTAAAGTCTAAGAAATCGTCAGGCTGACCAATTTACATGCCTGCATTATACATATTTGTCACTTGAAAAAAAAGCAAGTGAAAAGCTACACTTGATAACGGCAGAAAAGCGTAACAATGAAGCTGGCCTAACTGGTTCCCCAATGGCTGGTGAACAACGCATAAACACGCAGTGTTTTCGCCCTGAGCGTGTAACGTGTTCAATAAAACAAACCAGGGGAGCATCGCGCATTTCATTGGCTCCCTATACAAACACCCATGCACAACCCGCCGAGCTGCGAATCTGCTCTATTATAAAAACGTCAGCCCTGTGAATGGTGCCAACGATGCTCCTACATATTTCGCGAGAGCATCTCTCCGAAATGGTGGAGATCAGCACACCCCAGGCTCAATAAACTTCGAGTTACGGCAGAGCCCCCTCCCAACGAAATTTAAGTGTGTGCAATATTCCAAAGCGGATATAAAAGCTGATTCATTCCAACGACAATGACATGGAAGTTATGTTGCTTTAAGAGCTTCAGCGCTCGTGGAGACAATGTTTGGTCGTAGGGGTACTTCCAAGAAGCAGAAGCCCTGCTATTGAGATACGTCTCAGCCATGCAAGCAGACTTACGAGACATCAAGGCCACACATGGATGCTTTTAGGTTGATCATTCTCATAAGAGGTATCTTGCTGACAGTGAGTTTGTATGACGGCGTCTCCTATCCACAACGAGGTAATTTACATGATCTAGAGTTTATATTCATCGGCATGATTCTCTGATGTACGTTGGAGGAAATTACGATACATGAAACAGAAAAACCATCAAGCTAAGAAGTAAGAATCCGTAGCGGGGACGTAGACGGAGACGTGGACGAGGTCGTCGTGGATGAGACGTCGACTGTGAGACGAACGTTGAACGTAGTATGACGTGAGACGGGACGATGAGACGTAGATCGGAGAAGTGGACGTGGACGATGAACGACACAAATGTGCCAAAAGACCGACAACAAATCAAGTACTATAACATCAACGGACGAATACGGTCAATAGAAAATACTCTTTATATTATTTCAGGGTTTTATTTATTTAACGTCTATCCTATTCAGTTAACTGATTTACAAAGGACTAAGGAGGACAATCGAGTTCTCTCGAGTGCTGCAGGGGGATGATCATCGGGTTTAACTAACAGTTACTTTAGTTGACAAAACCACTTCCGGATGGGTGGGCTAGTTTCAGTTAATAGCTTATCATAGCGGAGTTTAGTTGATCACTCCGTCATAAGCAGATTAAGCTTCGGTCACGTTACCGAATCGTTAGTAGCATGTTCTCATTATCAAACTTATTCATGTTGATAATCCTCATTATTAACAGCGTGAGCGGCCGCTCGCCCGTGCGTGTTAATGGTATGTGGTCAAAACTCATTTCAACAACGGTAAACAGTTTTGTTGTGTAGAAAATACATTACGAATGAACATGATACATGAAACGAAAATACTACGAAAGGTTGTACACATTGCCAACAGTTACAAAAGTTTTAAGTCGGTGTTAGGAGTTATCTGTATAAGTTTGCTCGTTATTTCTGTTAGCGAGTAACGAGATAGAATCACTTTAAGAAACTATACGTTGTTCAATGCACAGATGTACGTATACAACAAAGTAAAGTTTCTCAACGAACTTCTATGAGAAAGCCAGTCTCAAAAGATAAGAACCCGTAACAAATTGATCTTCTCTCAAAATGTCGTCATCAATTTACGTCATTGTGATCATTTTATAAGATAACTGCTGAACAAAGGTAAATCGATTACCATAACCAATTTGTTTGTTGAGTAACAAATCTATACTCGGAATAACATTATTTGAAAACACCAATTAGGTAGAAAATGGTTTCATGGAAATAGGTGTTAATGATTTTGAAAATAACACGAATTGTATAGGGTATACAATAAAAAATAAAGCCCGTTACACTAAAAAAACAAAAATTGGTAATTGCAAAGACTAAAGAAAACAATTTAGAATCAAATGATCGCAAAATATGTGAACGGCATCGTGCCCCCCGGGTATATGAAACCGCAAAGTTAACGAATCAAATTTCACTGACCCTTAACGAATCCAATAGGGCATTTTATCATTTAACGTGTTTTAAACCACTGAAAGTTTTATAGCATTAAAATGTATGTGTCGCAACATATTATGTTATATTCGTTTAAGGTTAAACAACACAAATTCAGATAATGTTTATGATTTCAATAGCACCCAGACAATAGACGTAAAGACAAAATGGATGTCTTCGAATACTTCACAAACACAAAATACAGACTGGATGTGTGTAAACTTTTGACATTCACGCAGTGGACGTTTTGAATACACGCTCGTTCAAACGTACTTACGATAAAATAAGGCTCAGAAACACTCGAATTCAGGTAAGCTGGTATTCGGTTCAATATTTCTATATACCTGTTGTCACCTCCACAGATGAAAGTTTCAACAAATAAGAAAAATCTCGAAATCGAAAAGCTGCATGGTCGCATGCCACATTGAGTTATTTCGGACAATTTAAAGCTGAGAGAGTATCGACTACAAGACCCACATTGACGGTGCAGCGCGGCGCGTCCCTGCTGGCAATCGGAAGAGGAAATAGCTGTTATGAGCTCCAATTGGTCGGTTGTCAGGCGTGTACTTCCGGCGAGGAGGAGAACAACTTTTCCAACCCTCAATCCATGTTCGTATAGGAAAACAAACGCAAACAAACATTTCCTTCGAAGTTCTAGCATACAGAGAGAATATATAATAATATATTTCATAAATATCTTACGGTGAATCCAGACGAAGTATACATTTATTTTGTTAAATATTCACCAAAATAAATATATACTGATGCTAATAGAACGTCCAATTCCAAACAATGATATAATATGTTTTAAATACTACCTTGTCTACATGATTTTGTTACTCAACTCCAGCAAGGGATAAGCATTCAACGTTGATGTCGGTGCCGTTCTACTAATAATTTTTTTTTTTTTTAATGGAAAGTCATCGCAAAAGATGGATATTTCAATATTCTTAATTTTTGAATTTGCTAGTATTTTTACCATATTATCTCGGAAAAGTAACTAGTCCGTAACAAAAAGAAGATATCGAACATATCTAGTTTATGGGTAACTTCCATACAAAACCCGTTATACAATAAACACACAAAAAAGCAATCGTGGAGGAGGTGGAGAAGAAACTCAATATTTGCCACGTGCCAAATAAAAACTACAATAAAAGTTTCTACGTTATATAGTACAAGTTTCAAGCAATACAATCTCCTTATATGCATATTTGAGAAAACATAAATCACGCCTGGAATTGCTGTAATTTATGCAATTGTATATGGGTAATGATTCTTACTATTGAATGCATGACAAAAACACAACAGATCGCTAGTAGGAAATGCTATTCCATATCACACTCCATTGCGCACATCGGACTAAAGATACAACTACGACTATTGGCAACATTCGGATGTAGAGAACCAAGATAGGCGTGTTATTTGGAATCAAGATCGTCGGGAGCGAAATGTTAGACCTAGAGGTTCCCAGCCATCAAATCACCGATGTCTTCAAGAGTAAACTTGCATTTCACTCTCATCCCAATCTATACTCAGTCAAAGTCCTCTTCAGTCTATATTTTGGCTTCCTAAATTTAACACCCTAAGCTATTTGTTTCAATATGCTCAAAACGCCTATACGTAGCCATAAACTCACATTATGAGCCTCACTCACATTAACTAAATTGGGGTTAAGATAACTTGTATATAAAGATTACCATCAACCATAAGATCGCAAACAAGAATAAACCTGTACGAGATGTGCTACAAATCTCTTAATAATATTCTAGACGAATATAATATGCAATATCTCTGAGAGAATTCGCGATATTTGTACATAAATAACGATATTATAAATCGGCGTTCATCGTCGTCTATCACCACTCATCGTCTCGAATAGTTTTAGTCATTAATAAAGAAGCAATGAAAATCATTATCATATTTAATATTTGGTAGGAAAATAATAGATGGGAAAAAAACGAAATTAGAATGGTTCTAGAATGTGGAAAGGGAAGATAAATATGACCGAGTAATTTAATGTGTGAGCAAGAATCGGATTTGTGCGAGATACGAATGAGAATGTGCGATATTCAATTCTCAAATACTTCTCGCCGAGGAGATGTTTAGAGAGGACGCGAAGGGTTAATTGATATTGAAAGCGACGTTTTAATCACGAATCTAAGAGACGAGGTAGACACAGATCGATAAACTCCTCTCAAGTGATAGAGAATTGGTTCGCTCTAGTATCGCAAGGTATCGATTTCTTGATAAGCTTGACGAATGAAACAATACAACACAACGACGCGAGGGCAGGCAATCGGAAGTGCACTCGTTGGTTACTTCCAAAAGCACTCAATCACGGTAAAGCAAGGAAATTTATATTTTGTACACATTTATTTTAAAGTCAAGAAATAAGAGGCTATTTCATTTTCAAACAATGCAATTCGATCGTAGTGGCGCATACGGTTGAGGCACCGGCTCAAAACGTATGGAATTGCGTTGTTAAAATGGCTTGGGGGGGGGGGGGGGGTCGATTTTCTGTTTAGGAAACTTTTATGTTAACGTTTTCCTTTCCATCATAAGGAACTATTTACTTTTAGGTAATATTTTGTGAAAACTTGGAAGAAATTTAATTCACTACGATTTTTTCAGTATTAAACATACAATTCTTACAAACATGTCCCCGTTTGCTTTTTACATTTTACTAGCTAAAACATAAAACTCAACTTTTTCTCGTTCTTGGGACTTTAATTCCGTGAATGGATACGAATTTATGTTTTAATTTTTTTCGACCATTTACAATTTTGTAGATAGGCTTATAGGTAATTAATTATAGGAAGTAAGTTACTTTGAGGATTTTTTTAAATTGATATTCTTCAATAGTAACGGGAATTTGAATAAGTTCATTTTTTTACTTGAGCAATATTCCTTATAGTGTATACTGAGGAACTTGCCCAACACCGTATAATGGTTATTGTTATTGATCGTATGTATTTCCAATCTAATGGGATGGATGCACTTTATCTCGAACTGCCCTAGTTTCCTTCAGAACTAGCATTTATCTTCATCAATGTCAGAATTCAAAAGATTGTCTAGCAAAGACGAATCTGTACACTTCCGTATCAAGTAGGGCAAACTCTCATGGCGATTGGATATTAAAAGTACGAAGTTTCGCAGACTTGACTATATCAATTATCGCGCACAATTTATTCACATGGCTGGTTCAAATCATACCAATACTGCTGGCACAGCATTTCCATTCTTCATGCAGGGCTATTGATACGTGAACGAGTAAACAAATAAAGAAGCGTGTACATGCAGATATCGCTTCTGTTGAGATAATATTATAATTGGTCATTGGTTCACTGTTCTGGTGTGTGGGCGATGCAGGAATCAGGACGCCGCATATAGATATCCTCGATTCTGAACGATGTTTTTTTTGTGTCACAACGTTTTATCTGCTTTTTTTTATAAAGCGAGAATTGCAAATGAAAATGGTGAATATTACTAATAGAGTGGATTAATAGATGCACTTGGGGACATCTTCAATCATGAACTGAATTGATTATCATAGTTCAGAACAGTTCAGAACAGCACTGCCCCGCGGGCATGCGCATCATATACCTAGAACATTGACCTGTGTTCATATTTTTAGTTGTTTTGTTGAATGCTTTACATTTAAATTGAATATTTGCCGATATAACAATAATAAAATAAACATAATTCAACCGATTGTCAAATGCCAGAAAATGATTTTATACCCCGCTGTTCATTTTATTAGCGATCTATTAACTGTCATTTCCCAATGTTTATTCCATTAATGACATTTTAACGAGTTTTGTTTCTCAATGTTCATTTCATGATCCACTTGAAACCGTCATGGCTATACCTCAATTAGTTTAGTTTAATGATGTTTTAACAAGGGCCTTGTCTTTGGTTGAGCAGCTTGTAACACGTGCTTTACTTCAAGGAATCACGATGAGCCTCGCTTGCCAGTCCATGTGGTTAAAGTGACGAGTGTCGTGTTGAGGGAAATATGACAGAACACCAGTGAACACGCAACGAAAACACGTCACACGAAGAACCGAATTTCGTGTTAAAAAACAAAATCCTCCTCATTGATTTCATTTAAACATTTCGAAAGTCACATAACCAGCAGGTATGAACGTACGTTTGTACACATTCCCAAAACAAATACACACACTCCAGTAAAAACAATAAATAACCTTTGTTAACAATCCACGACCTAAATCTGGCAACTACTTTACAGATTTGACAAACTTGCTCTTTTTCTCTACACGTTTGCACTCACTCAATGCACAATTATCTACTTTTGTGTAATATAACATCAACGATAAAAAATGAAGATGCAGTGGATGAGTGGGTAGTAGATTCCACCATGTGTTGTTTACAACATCGGTCTTCTCATGTTCACACATAAAAATCATCCTCTAAGATAGTTTAATCTGATATTTCTCGACTCTTGTCGGATTATAACCAAAATACTACACTAAAATGACAAGGTTTCCAGAGAAGCGCAGAAAACTAACAATTAGGGACACCGCCACAAGGAAACCCGAGTACTCCACAGCAGAGCAAGAAGAAAGAAGAACACGATAAACTGCTAAGGGTATACTACCGAGGTAGGTACTAAGGGTTTGAATTCTGCTCGGTTATAACGATAGAAGAATCCGGTAACAAGGTTGGTTATATTTCTGTACTGAGTCTGATGTCTATAAGAAATACATTATCCTGCTTTTGAGCGAAGGAAGTAAGAAAATTGGATGTTTAACATTTGCTCTATATTCGTCTAACAAAGCAAGACTGATCGTTTATTGATCGAGACACTACAGATCACTCAAAGAGAACATCTATCCAATAATACAATAGGAACATGCTTCGATCCCTCATTCCCAATTACAATAAGTATAGAGTAAGTTTAAATAGGATTAGACGTACGTTCTACTGGGGCACTCGCATGCGACAGTCTCGGTACGAGAGACAAATACCATTAAACAGGTTTTGTACCTTCAAGTCCTTCGGGAGCGCACAACACTCCCCGTAGAGTAGACTGGAGTAGCCTAGAGCTCTTCAAGTGCAGATAAAACCCACTTCCTTCACACCAGCCTAGCGCTTTTACAGACATTACTTATTTACTTACTTGTTTACTTCAGAGGAATCGGTTTGAAGGACTGTAGGTAACGCGTTAGAGCTAACACTTCGATAAGCAAGAGAGCTGGGATTTTACTCATCGTCACAGACGCCTCAACCAAACACTAATCTGGTCAAATAGCGAGTGTTTCAAATGGTAATAGATGCGATACAATCTATCATTACTATATGCAAATTACTATTTGATAATCGGTATAACAAATTGTAAATTTATAGGGTGTCAAAAATTACGGAATTATATCGGGTTTACGTATGGGCAATGTGATGATTATTATTTATTAATATTTATTCCCAATATGGCCATGAATACAATTCACAATCAGAGAGAGAATTAGAGCTTTGCCCCATAAGTGTCTTATTTCAGGTCAATAATGATATACTCACTAATAGTAATAAAGTACAAATACATAAATTACAAAACATTACACATAATGAAATAACACGTGAATTAAATACAAAGTGAAACGTGTTTTCTGCCGTATGCGTGAGTGCGTGCGATATCAAGAGGCTGGTACCCAGATCACCCAGCTTTTTATCGTCGCAGTTCACATTTATGAGCTACATCAAAACGTGTGTATTATTTTCTATTCGGTCCCTAAAACATTGCAGTATTGATTTTCATTACAAAACTGACGCACTTCAATGTCCAAATGTTTTGATTGTGTTTTTCATTACACAACGAAGAAACTAATTGTTTCAAACGATTGCTTAATTGAGCATAAATTGCATTGGCAACAGGCATGCAGTTCACAAAGCAATGCTGTTTTAAATTACCACAATAATTTGTTTTGTATGCTTTTTTAGTGATATTGAATTTGCATTGCTAGTAGGCTTTATATAATAAACGAATTATTTTGTTGAACATAATCGCCTAATTGAGCATAAAGTTGGCAGGCTGTAGATCTGTTTTGACTCCATTTATTCGGAATGTGAAAAAGCCAGCTTTTAAATTCGTATTGCATTGCTGTGGAAAACTCATAATATAGAACCATTTATATCTCAATGATACAACTAGTCAAGGGATTTTCCAGGCTGGGGAGAAATCAATAGTTTCCTTAAAAGGGGGATTTATAAGAGTAGGGGATCACGATTGGAAATTTAAAAGAGATATTATTAAGAACAATGTAGAAAAAAATTCCATTTATTAATTATAATAGTATCTGAATTGAATTTGTTACCTGAGAGCACTAAACAGAAATATGGGCTAATACATTTTAAAAGTTCTTTGGAAAATTTGTAAATTTTTGTAATATGAAACTGTATATTTTAGTATTTTTAAATGTTAATATTGGACCTTGCCACCATACACAACTTTGTATACCTGTAAGCTAATAAATAAATGTATAAATACTTTCGTCGACCCCCAGCCCGTAGGCAGGTCCCCCCTGAAAGTAATGCACGGAGGTTGGTGACTATATTTTCAAAAAGGATTAAGTGATTGAATACAAGTAGTGCAGTATAGTTGTGGCCTGTGGCGGGTGGCGGACGCGGGTGGCCTCTCCGCTGAGGTACGGCAAGTGTAGGTTCACGCTCCGATGTTACCACCATCACTCTCCCAGAGATACGGGGGCGTTCTTTTTATTCACGAGCACTTGTTTCGGAACACAAGGCTGGGACGAAGTTACGGTTCAACAATCAACATCTTCTCTGTATGTTTGTATTTGCTTTTTTTAGTTTATTTATTTTTGTATTTCTTTGTATTTTTTGGTAGATATCCACAAATTTATTGCCATACATATACATACAACATATCAAATTGTACAAAAAATAAAATTACATACAAAAATAAATCTAACAAGTTTATAATCAAAGAACCCACAAAGTCTGAACATGGCTTAAATGTGGGGTGTAACGGACAAATTATAAATTATTTAAGGTGACAATACAGGGAACTGAATAGAGAACCAAAATAAACACGAAAACACAAGTATGTATAAATACCATGGTTGCATGAGATATAAAGTTAATTTGTGAAATCCAAAAAACACTTCGAACAATCACATTTTATGTGCAAAATCAATTTCATATGTATATCAATCAATAACATTATTTTAAAAGAAAAATTATAACTCTAACGGATTATTTTGTGGCGGGTCGTAGTGGTGAATAAGCTACACTACAGTATTGTTTATTTCCCGAAGTAGCGTCGTCACTGTGTACGACAATTTCAAGGAACTGAAGACCTATCGTATATATGCTTGTATTGCAACCGCTCGGATTGTTCTTGGAACAGTTAGTGGTAGACTGCTCGGCGACTACAAGCGAGTAGTCTACCAAGAATAAGTGAGAGGTAACTTTGATTTTGATATTTTGAATGTACAACTTCCGAGAAACAAAAGGAACTTGTGAAGATTTGTTTTTCTTCTACGATTAACAGTAAAGTGATCTAAGTTGGGATTTTAAAAAGGGAATAGGACACATTTGGCATTTAGCAAATAGCTATTCGCTCGGCCAAGAAGCATCCGACGTATATGAAACTTTGCAAGGTTTTCAATAAAGCATACATGGACAGCCCTACAGTCATAGATTTTTTTTTAAAAGTACTTAATCAGCCAGAAAAAAAAACACGAATGAAGTCAATTTTGGACTTTTTAACAAAATTTAAATTCGTGAAAACTAATTTATTTTTTATAAATTATTTTAAAACAAATTTTAGAAATATGTTTCTGTAGAGCCCTATATTTTCACTTTCGTGACATATGTTCAAAATTTCAAACACCTGTGGTGTCAGTCGGCCGAGCGAACAGCAATTTGCCTAAAACGCATGTCCTATACTCAATTAAATTTAAAAGTATCTTACTTTGGGAAGCTTGCTCAAAACTGGGCATAGGTAATCAACTAATAGTATAAGATAAGGTTTGTGATTTATTTTGTGTAGAATTTTGATATCCACTTATTAATGGCATTTGGATAAGGCGTCATTCTCTCAAAGGGGAATTTATACGTTGACTAGCCTAAAACGCATATCCTATATTCAATTAAATTTAAAAGTACCTTACTTTGGGAAACTTGCTCAAAACTGGGTATAGGTGACCAACTAATAGTATAAGGTTTGTGAGTTATTTTGTGTAGCATTTTGATATTCACTTGTTGATGGCATTTGGATAAGACGTCTCTCAAAGGGGTATATATACGTTGACTTGCTAACGATTTATTATTATTAAATTTAAAGTACTTATTTATATTAATGGTTTTAGTATATTATATTATTATATTTGTGATTATTATTATTATTATTATTATTATTATTATTATTATTATTATTATTATTATTATTATGACTTGAATTATTCTACCTAAAATTTTGTCCAAGGTTTTCTTCAGTCATTAATTTGAACTCAAAGAACTAAGTCCTCGTCAACCGCCCTTGGATATTTTCTTCACAACTGCCCGGACTCCAAAATATCTAGTTAATAGACCTGATGAAGAGGTGCATGTGATTTTCCCTGGGCAGGTGTCCAACGAAAAGTTACAAACTTACAAAGTTACGAAAATTAAAATTGATAATAATTGGAACGATTCAGAAGTAAAATGATTTAGAAATGAATTCAACATCATTGTCAAATAGTTGGGATAGTAAAAAAGCTACACAGCCGTTCATGCTCGTATACTTACATTAATTATACTTGCCCGTCCCTTTTATTGTCGTATCATGCATGTCATACTAATCAGGCGAAGCTCCGAGACGAAACTTCTAGTCTGTTATCGTCGACGAATCGTTGTTTTATGTGATTGTAAGCCGTGCAAGCGTATTGTCCAGGTATTAGTGAAGAGCTGGAGCTGGGACGCCCCTAGTGACTCATGTTGTGGCTACAGTCACGGTAGGGTTAATCTCAAGTGACTACTTTATGTCGGGGGGGGGGTTCGTTGCTCGGGATGCACTCGTCTTTTGTTTTTTGTTTTACCTCCGCGCGCTGGCTGCTCCCGTCGTTGGTTCCATTTCCGGTTCCGTTTGTTTTAAAGTTAGCAGACTGACTCTCAGGGAGGGTACCAAATCACATGCATGGTGTTTTCTGCGAGCAACGAGCCATCCGGTTGCGAGCATGCACTCTTATTTCATTCTCGTTCTGACATGAATTGCTTGTTACGTTTCACCAACTAAAATAGTTACTTGTCCTCCGTCATCTGATTTACTTGAGGCTTTTTCCTCTCTCTCCCATTGCCAGATTAATATTCCCTAAACGCAATGTTAACCACACTACACCATCCGCCGAATCTCGTTCGTGTAAGGAAATGTTTCATTTTCCTCCTGGGATCAGCTCAATGCAATTTGTATACCCTACCTAAAGCTCTCCACATAAAATTAACGTTACTAATTCCGGAAAACTTCGTTAAACATTTTCAGGATAATTAATTTCTAAAAAGTCCCGTGAAGTGGAAAAATAGGTTGTAAGCATGATTTGCATTTTTATAGGACATGGAACAAATTTCTTTATGTAAAAAAGTTCATTCTAAAAATGAGTTTAGTGAGCCTGCAACGAAAACATCAAAGTCCCCGAGTGGCAAGTAAGCGTTTAATCTACGTCCTGGCGTAATAAGACTAGGAAAGAACGTTCCGCGATGTACACGAAATTTAAGCTGGTAGCGAGTAAAAGTTCTAGTTATTGCTGATGCAATTGTAAGAGAAGAGTAAAACATCTTGCAGACGTGAAATTTTATAATTAATCAACGGGAAGAATAATGTTCATGCTTCCCTGGTATTACAAATATGAACCTCTACCAGTGAGGTGTGCGTTGAGATGGTAGCCCGTGGGCTGGAACATTGTAACTCTCTTGTATTCGCATCGACAGGATTCGTGAACGAACACGAACCCGGAAATCTCTTACTTGTGGAACTGAATCTCACTGACATCTCAGCAACTTCTCGATTCTGTTGGTTATTTGATAGTTACACAATCCTCAAGCATGCGCTTAACATGGGGATCCATTTACCAACTTATTCCACAACTTGGCGATCGACATGTGACAACTTAGTAATTAGACACCTGACATGTTTGCGTTTATCAAGTTGTCATTCAAGAATCTGGAGCGACAAGCTATCATGACTTATTATATTACTAACTCATCACTATTGATCGACAAGTTGTCGCATTAATTAAACAGTTAGATGAGCGAAGCGAAGACTTCAATTTTACTGACAACCCTCCCCCCAACGCCCCAAAAAAATTAGCTAGTGTTTTTTTTTATATTATTATTTTTGTCTGTTTGTTCGCGCTCTACCGGGCAAACGCCATATGCGATCTTGATGAAAATTTGAGGGGACCTTCGAAATCTCTGAACTTAGACTTGCCACGTTTTTAGGTACAATCGATCAAATATTTCTTATGATTATCGTACTTTTACGATTTTTTCAATGTTTAATGATATATTTTCGTGATCTTTATCCCGCGATCGGGCAAACGGCCACTCTGATCTTGATGAAACTTTATGGGAACGTTTAAAAATCACTGAAATTATATATGTTATGATTTTAGAGACATTTGAAGAAATATTTCTCATAGAAATCGTAACGATTTTTTCCCCGAATTTTTAATGCGATATTTTCGTGAATTTGGGTCGATAATCAACCATAAAAGCTTATCCATCAACGCGACTGGAAAAAGCGTTATAGAAGCGGCCTAGTAAAAAGACACGCCGACCTCATTCTACCAGAGCATGATGATTTTAGAGTCCTCCATGCAAGAATATGAATATATTATTTTCAACTAATTTCACCCACATTTAAAAGTAAATAGTGAGTTAAGTTGACTTCCAAATTTACTCTCATATTTTTTTACTTCGTAAACTTATCTCCGAGTACATGGCTAAATCATAAGGAACCTGCGGTGTTAAACGTTTCGTCTTATTTGCTTTCATTGCCCTGCCTTTTAGTTGTGTGTCCGGAGAACTTTGCCACGCGAAAATAAAAACAAACCAAAGAAACTTTCAAGACTTTTTATAGTTTTACCAAGAGATAAAACCAAAGAAACGTTATTCCGCATTATGTTGGTTTAGGAGCGCCCCCGTCCCCCAACCCCTCCCCCAAACACCCCCCGCCACAATTTAACGCCCGCTGGTCACGACGTAGCTACGTGTGAATGCAAAACCAACACTTGGGAGGATTTGATATTTCTATTGACTTCGTTTTTCTACTCCCTAAAATAACGATAAAAGCAAACGTATGCGAAATGGAAGTTGAAAGAAAGTATACAAACTTTGAAAATAGCCAAGGTAAGAAATTCGGGATGCGCGATTTATATGCTATTGCAGCAAACACAATTTTATATTCAGACTAATTTTCCTTCGCATTCTTGAATTTCTTTTTGAACTCTCATTCCCTTAACCGAAGCATGGAAATGTGTATTACACTCTTGTAAACAATTAATGTCCTACAGTGTGTTGTTACTACAGTTCAGCTTGTAGTCATGTAGCCACGTTGTGCGAGTCGTTACAGAGAACAAAAAATAAATCGAAACCAACAAACTATTTTGCATATAAAAATACGAAACCAAAGTTCAAAATGCACAAGCAATGATTACAAAATACAACTTAAATAAAAAGTTTTCGAAAAATTAAATATTTATCCTCTATCCACCCCGTGTAGGTAGTTAGCAACACTCAACAGCCAAGCAAAAGTTGAAGCACCCTCTTATGTGCTTTAATTATTTCACCCGGTTAGGAGCTAAGATTGACATTCACAAGGCAGCCAAGGTGCGAGTCTTGGAGAGTTAGGAGAGTTTCTATCAATAAATTAAGTTATGTGGCAGAGACTGCGTGTGCAAGGGAGGGGAAGATAGGCCAACGCATCCTGGAGGAAATTCAATGTCGAAACGTGTCTGGTTTACAACACTAGGAAAACATGATTTACGATATGTGTTTAATAACTCTCAACATCTTATATTTATAGCAAGCAGCTAATCGCGACGATCGACAGATAATTCATGAATTATGAGGGTGGTATTGTTGACAATGACGGAGAGTATCTCTCCAGGTCGAGAGCTGCTTCTCTTGAGGGGTTGGTCGTCTTATCATATACATCAATAAAGTTAGTTTACTAATAGAAAATTAACTGTAATTAATATTGGAATACTACGCGGTAATAGTGTGCTAATTTGAGAGATCGGCGTCCCACATTATGTTTTCATCGTATTGCGAACATCAAATTACGTTTTTACCAATCTCTCACAAAGGTGTAATTCAACACAACACTCAGACAGACAGAATGAAATGAAAAGGGTAATCATGCACTGCCAATATTATTGGTTTGTAGTAATTATTAAGTTTAAATCGAAAACCAAGTACAGATACGTAAATTGCGTTCGAGAGCAAACGATATAAAAAGGTATCGCAAAATAATTAAATCTTGTTTGAATTTATAAAACACACGAAACATGTAAAGACGAAATATCTGAAAGGTCGAAAATTTTAAGTCTGAAAATTTACTCAAGACATACTTTCTGATTCCTACAATTAAATCAAATACAGTATACAGTTATTTACATTTTGAATTGATAAGTTTGGATAAGGTTTCTTAGTGGTTTCACAAATCTATGTTGCGAACATCAAAAGTGCGTACACCTAACGCAATATTCCACAAACCCTTAGAAACGTTCACTTCTTATCGGCCGGTGAAAAAAGCTCGTCACTAATCCATCACCGCCTCCCCCACTCCCGCCGCGAAGCCAGACAAATTAACATTCTCAAAGCGCCACTTCACAGGATACTTTTTATTCATAAATTGGATTTCTAAATTCCCTCTATTAAAATATAAAATTAATTAACTTCGTAACACGATGTTACCATAGCAACCGCAACGTGGTTGGAGTTAATACCAGTATCAAATACAGCTGCTTAGCAACATTACGGTATATCATATTCGTGTACGTCAATGGCAGAAAGCAAAGTGGCACCATACGATTATAATATAAGTATTATGAATTGTTGGAATTTAATAATCAGATTGGTAACTCGAGTGTTTATAAAAGTGGAATGCTGGGATATTATAAAGAGCCTTGGTAGCGATGCTACATGCTACGCTATTTCTCAATTATATTATCTTCTATATAAAGTAGATGTATGATATTTGTAGAGTTAACTTCATGGACGTAGTAAAAGAGGGTTGGTTTACGTTTTAATAAATCCTTCCGATGAAATCTAAGGAAGTTAACTAAAAAATAGCTCAAATTACGAAATGTACATTTTATATGTTATAAACTGAAGTGAACTTTGTTTCGTAAAATAAATTCCGTCTCAGGGATTTAAAACCCAATTTGGGAGAACATGGAGTATATAGTGTTGGTAGATTAAAATTATATAGGTTAGCATATAACATTTACGCATTAGTAACCAACATAATATGTTCTAAGTAATAATTCATTTTGCAAAAAATAATTTTGCTAATTTTGCAAATAAATGTTATGATTTATTCATTTAGGGATAGTATACATCCCCAGCCAGCTTCAACTCTTTATTTTTCAAATAACCTATCATTGTCAAAACAATTGAATTAATGAATGAGGAATGAAACAATCAAATAACTATTGTAATATACTAGTCAAAGATACTTAATAATTGAACCCCTCAAGCTTGTTGCTCAATCGCTCAGCTTTCAGACGAGTGACGTGATTGGTGTGTTCTTGAGTCTATGTGACAATAATATTGTCACATATTTATTTTTAACGTAATAAAACAACATTCGTAACAACGTAGAAACAAACAAGATAACAACGTAAAAACGAACAAGATTACAACGTAAAAACAAACAAGGTTACAACGTAACAACCTAAGAGAAAGTCTAGTGCCTTGTTGAAACTATCTGAAACTTAAATTGTGTCTGGCTGCATGTAAAACAGTATTTCCCTAAATAACAACGCCAGACATGGTAAGCCTTGAGAGTGCGTTTACTATATTATGTTTGTGTGAGAAAATAGACACATCAGCAAAGTTATATTTTAGAGGCAAAACTTCCAGTCGACGAGAAACCATTGATAGCATCTCAGATATATAAGGATTCGCAACTCTAAAAGCATCCTTAGAAAACCAATTAATTTCGGAGTAACGAGCGGTTTTATAAACACCACATTGCCTTTATTTTTTCTTTATCACCTTTTTCCATTTATCGAGTGATGAAATTTTCATACTACGGTAATAAAGCCACCAAGAACAAATACGTAATTAAGTTAACGCATGATTAACATGAACTGTATATGGATTTACAACGTAATTGACACAATAACTAGGAATTAATTAACAAGAAAGGTCAGCTCCATAAATTTGATTGACAAATATGCTCCATTCGAAGTGCTACATAATATAACCTAGTTGGAATGTTCGCTATGTCGAGCACAGCGGGGAACCTAGAGAGACAAGTAGTATAGCTCAGGGTACTAGTCATCACTTAGCACGTTAGCTTGTTGGTCGGACATGGCAGCAATGAAAGCAACAAGATCTCCATTGGCTAATCATTCGAGCGAAATAAAAAGAGCAAATTATATCAGTAAGCGAAATGGAAGTAAAACTACTAGTGCTGCTCATCCCGCTTGAGCTGACGACCAACAAGAAAACTAGATGCACGAGCTGGCTGAACTAAAGCCCTCAGCACTTTGTTCAGAGTAAACATTCATTCATAAAACCTCGTGATAATTAGGACTTGGTATCGAGTCAAGCGGACTCGTGTGGCATTGCTTACAAGAGCTGACGGCGTCCGACGCTCAGGTATGGGCCTATCCCGACTTTGGGAATCGAAAGGGATTTTTAGAGTGTGTTGCGTTACGTCTGTATTCATGTAATGTTGCCATTCAAATTGATGAATAGCAAAAAATCATGATCAAAAACAAAAAAATAATCTTTATGTTGGTTCGAGTCCACTTCTATTGACGATTAATTAATTTAAATATATCAAATAGTATATACAGCATTCCGTGATGTGGTGGAAAATCTTACTGATAATTAATGCAATCAAAAGACTATAAAGCGAAAACATTTCCACTGTGTAGAAAAGAAGTATGTAAGTTTCATCACATGAAAAGTTAAGTTCCTGAATAACACCCATATACTCGATTTGTTTTTAAATATTTATTCATTTAATGTCTATCGCAATCAGTTACAAATAAAACTGATCTACAAAGGAAAGGTGGGTAATTGCGTCGCGTTGTGCTACTGACGTGTGTACACCGTAGGACAGAAATAAATCCAGTGTAGGACGAAAACCTATTTCTACAGCAACTCTTCTGTACATCTCTTGTTAGATAATACAGAAGTGGGTTGGTAATACACTTCCGAGTGTGACTTACAGATTCCTAGATGGCCTTAGGAGTAGAAGATAACAAGGTAAGTCCAGAAGAGTTGTTAAGAGTGAAGACGTTTTATGTCTGACCGTTGATCTACTTCTCTCCACCAGTGTACGACTGTACGTGCAATTTATGAACAACGCATTACTTCTTTAAAGGGCTAAAAAACCAAAAATATTTTTTACCATGTGATCTATAGCACAATACTACACTAAAATGACCGTTTAAAAAATTATCTTGTAACTGTGATTGAACACGATTTTTAAATTTTTTTGATCAAGAAAATTTGCGAAAATTGGCGTTTTAGGAAATTTCTTAAATCCTCTTTAACCTACTTTTTTGTTCCACATAGATACTAACCATAGTACCAATCTAAAATACCCCTTTATAACATCGTGTCATGAAACTGTGCCCAAAATACCCTCAAACACGCAAAAATATGCATTCAAAATCAACCTCATCTTGGTAATCTGCCTTTTTGACCAAAGTAATTGCCCAAATTACAAAACAAAATAAAGAGAATTTACAATAAAGGCTGTAGAGTACGTCAATAATGGCCAATATTTTTTGGATCAAAATCCTCCAAGGTCACGGGCATAAAGATCGTCCCATGTTATTTCTTATGGGAGATTTTTCCAATGGGACTAGCTCGAAAATGTCATGTTTGACAATTTTTTGGTAGGTCATGGTGGCCCCAATAATTTTTCTGTTAATTTCTAAATTCATTACTAGTTAGCCTGAATGAAATATATTTTTTGAGTTTAGCGGTTAAATACCCCTTTAAGTAGCTTCAAGATCAAACTGAGAATAGATAAGATGAGAGTCGTTAAATATAGAATTGCATATCACAACAAGGATTTCTTATAATCTTGTGCGATAAAGTCAAGTTTGTATTCATTTTTCAAACAAGTGTATTTACGTTGCTGTAATAATAAACATCGTAATCTTCTTGGCGACTAGAGCAAGAACACACGCCCAGTTTAGCGCTGTTTACATATGCTACGAAAGTTGTGTAATTTAAGGACCGAAGTAATTATATTTCGCAACGATATTAATCGAGGCTCTAGTAAATATTATATGAAAATGGAAAAACCGCAACTTGGAAATCGTGCCCGTCAGGAATCGAGCCCTGGACGCAGAAACCGTAGTTTACAACGCCTCATCACTTATGGATACTATAATAATAATGTACTCATCGCCTCGGCTGTACTTCCGGCGTCACCTCGCAAGCGTCTACCAATCAGTGATTCTGACGCTCAGCTTACCTGAAAAAGCAAGAGAAAACATCGTAAGACACGTGATAAGAATCATAAATAATAACGTAAGGTCAGGAAGAGGACACGCATCTGATCGATATGAAACTGCATGATTGTTTAAAAAATATGCTCCAAAATTATCAAAATATATGTCTTAACTTTTTAACCAGAATAAATATGAAAATCAACTTAGAATTTAACATAAATTATCAACATTCAACATAAAATTAATATTCAACAAGAAATGATAGCGATTGTGAATCAAATAACTAGGGATGTGATTTTTAACATTTTCACACTTGCGTTTAATGACCCGGCTCTGCTACGCTATGTACACGCAATGTGCACGAATCGGGACGAATTTCTTGTAGGCTACCCGGCACCTCCACCAAAATCATTCATTATTTTTATTTTGATACTAATCTTAGACTTGACTCGAAATTTCGGGTACTCGAACACCTCTATAAATAACCACTGTAATATTAAAGAAAATATAATTTTAGACAGGAAATATAAATCAAGCAAATGTATGAAAAATTAAATTAAACAGTATATGTCTACTGGTATAGATTATTTATTATTTATTTTGTGTTCTACTATTATTTTTTTTACGTAGACTCAATTAAAGAACATAAAGTAATGTGCATTCTTAACTAAATTAAATAACAAGAAGAATAATGAATAACATGATGGTTGGTATACTTATCAAGATAATGGGGCAATCATATATTATGTAATGAAATATTTAGTGTTTATTACAATAATTTACCATTGTATGGAGCGGAAATCTCTGTATGATTTTTGAGGAATCAGAATGAGAGAGTAGATTTAAAACACGTTTAGATTTTACAGTGCACAGTTGTATTATAGCAATCTTGCTTCAGCCGTTTGTGAATCAGATAAATTGTTTGCGAAGTGTGAGCATAATCCTGGGGTGGAAGTGTTCTCTTAAGCAGCGAATTCGCGTTGTACACGTGTTTTAAGACTTCTCAATACCTTTCACGAGACAACTTGGCTGTAGTTCGGAACTGAGATGTTCGACTCAAGCTCGTAACTTGAAGTCATAGAAACTTGAAATATATCGCATCATCACAGCAAGTTTGCTTGGTTGGTTGGTTGGTTGGTTAGTAGTACTTTGGTCTACCTAGAGAGTTGGTAAAACTGAGTTAGATGAAACTATCCGATCTGATTAGATGGACGAGACCATGTAACGACGTCGACGTGCTGGTCTTTGGTCATGGATACTTAGACCGAATTCGCAAATAGTTTATTAACTCTTACAATAGAAACAAAAATAATTTGTGCTACTTCATTTTCTTTTCTTATTTATGAAAATTTTTGTGAAATTCTACACGTTTTACAATTTTAATATAACGGAAAACACATTGTTTGCTTACATTTTAGTAAATGCATTCGATTTAGAATATTGTATTGAAAGGGTAAGAATCTATTTGTTTCGCATAGGTGTTTTCACAGGTCTTTATTAAAACTATGATATTGCATTAGCGACATTTCGACAACGTTTAGTATTTGGGTTAATGAAAATTAAAAATCTCTTCCCTAAACAATAAAATTACAGTGACAGTACAAAAATTGTCAACAACAAAACACTAAAATTCAATTTGACGAAAATGTAATCGCACAAAATAAAAGGTAATAAAGCAATCCAAATTTTGAGTACGTCGGTATGAATGTATTTACAATTCAATTTATTTAAAATCGAATGCATATTAATGAATGGTGTTTCAATCCTAAAAGCCACAGAAGCACAATTCATTTAATCACATTTAGAATACAACTCAAGCATGAAAATGCATTGTGTCTAGTTTGTCCGATCGAGTACAATACGCCCTTCATTACGCCATCTCACTAGAGCTTTAGTCTGCATGTAGCGATATTCCTGCACATTCATACTATTTCCACACTGTTAAACAATTTACGTGATGGACTTGAGCTATTAAATCCGCAATCAATAAAACATAAAAATAAAGAAGATAAAAACTAGAAATAGCCATATATATATATACTTACAGTGAATATAGACAATACCTTTGAGAATACTCAGGAATCGAATACGAGCTGAGAGCAACACTTGTTGTGTTAAAATCACAAATATTTTGTTTGTATTAAAGAAATTATAACATTAAATCAATTATTATTTTGAATTAGTATTGGTATATTTTTACGAATTTATCCAGAGTAAAGTATAAAGGATTTGTGGGCAAAAATGTTATAGAGTGTGTAATACCCAAGATTTGTGACTGAGGGTAATACGAAAAACGTATTAAATATAATAGATACATTATTATATGAGATAATTATAAATTCTAGTAGTTATACTCAAAATAACAAACATGATTGTGTTTGAAAGAATAAACATGACAATTCATCTCAGTACTATCTCTTTGACTGAGGAAATCATCGAAGAACCCTCAGTCAGGATATTATTATTATTATTATATTTTATTGATTCAATATGTATGTATTCTAAATTTCCCGAAGCGCTAGCTTCTACGCATTGTTATATACACTTGTAGTTTTATAAAAAATGAAACTATATAACAAATAACTTAACAAATACAGATCATTGGACATTTCACTGCTATTTATACATAATATATTTATTTAAAAGGTGACATTTCGACTTCTTTTTAAGTCTTTATCAAACAAATTAACAATGATATAATAATAATAACAACATACCGATGTTAATTTGTTAAATAAGTCGAAATATCAATTTTTAAATAAAGATATTATGTATAAATAGCAGTGAAAAGTCCAATGATTTGTATTTGTAAAAACACTTGTAGTTGTTATTGTTGCGTCTCGCCTCGCAGACGCGGGAGTCCCCTGCAGTATTGCCGAGCCAGCAGCCGAGGGGTGGCCGTATATTTGCATACGAATTAACTTCTCTAGAAATAATCATTGTCTACACCTGAACTCACGCGACCGTTAAAACCCACCTCTTCAAGGTACTAAGTACCAACGTACATTTTTCAGCATTTGTCCACTTTGCTCATAACAACGATACAACGGCCGTAAACTGAGCACCAATAAAAATTTATGGCAGTTAATATAGATCAATTTAATGCCTTATAAGGACTCAATATGTAAAACAGTGGCTGTGCATTACAATCAAAGCTATTGAAAATAAAAATGGCGTTGTAAAAACTAATAACTGTACTTTAATGTACAGTCGCAATAAACAGTCTGCATAAACCTTTATTCGACCGTATTGGAATAACTTACGACATGAGGGTTGTACCATCACTCAAAAGTCAATATCAACCAACTTCACACACAATAATCATCAACTACAATACATACAGGACTTTTGGTTTATTACTACTTTGAAGTCCTGACTTCGATTCCCCACCGCAGATAAATTTACATACCTGATTGCTTATAAAATAAATACATTTGTTTTATAATCGATCCACTCATTATAATAAAAGAATAAGAACAATTTCTAATAGGTGATATATAACATGCATTATGTGATATTGCTAAGGAAGCTCCAAAGCAGTGCCCAAAGTTACCATTTACATGGTACTATAAATTATTATATCAAGTTGACGGATTTAAGTAAAAAGTAAGAAGTAAAAAACAACTTTGTCGGAACTAAGATTTCCTTTCCGCGTTGAAAGCTGGAATAACCCCAATGACTAACAAGACACATTTTGAAGCAATTACAACAATGACACATTCAATAAATTATATAATTGAAATTCTAATTGAAATCAGCACAACTTAAGTATATTTGAATGAATGAGTACGCAATAATTGAACCCGTGCCTAGTTTTCATTTAATAAAGCCCATCAATCAAATGTTCTTCCAGTGCTCTGGCGTCTGTAGAGCCGCGAGCAGCACACACGTCATGAAAACAATTGACCAGCGACACGCGACATGCGACTTGGCGTTTCACTACACGACAAAACACAAGTCTTGAACAAAGTTATCTCCTGCGCTTCAAGAGAATTCAACCAATAAAACAATAAATCTCACACCATAATATTACGTAGGCCTTTACTCAGACGTAAGAAATTATCAAAGTAATTAATTACAATTTTCCTTTTGAGCGCGTTTAAGTGAAGCTATTAAAGCCTATTAAACACATAATGATAGATAAATCAAACAAGATAAGCCACTATACTTCACGATAACAAAGTTGGTTAGCTTCTGTATAGTTAAAGTAACCAATATTTGTAGAGTGGGTTACGAGGTTTACAAATTAAAATATCGGTAATCATCAATTTAAACATCTCAGAGCTTTTTGGAGAAGGTTATGCTATTTTCTTCGTTATTATTATTTAAATTGCCATATAATCTGAATTACCTATTTCCCCTACTGACTGTGTAACTTCTATAGAATTGTACATTGAATATTATCAAACCGACCAAACTGATTTTTTTTTTCGAGGGCTTCCTATACCTTTTTACTAATACCAAAAATTTGAATTTACAAATCCAATCCAATTCAATCAACAACAACTTCACAACTTCCCACAACTGACGATGGAACCCACTACACACTGATCCGTGACAAAGCGAAAATACCCGTTTCGCACCAAAATTAATATAAAAGTGTTGTTTCCTTGTAAACCACGCAAGTTTCACATGATTGATACGATCACTGCCAACTGACTACTGTCATGGTTTCTCCAACTGCGGTCAGTCGAACCACCTCACTTCTCCGTACTAGTTATATAAGCAAAGACCGCTGGCTGGCTTCCTTGTAAACCAGATACATCCACTTCTCCGAATGATCCCGTGGGGCTGGGCCACATACTCCCGCATCCAGGAACTGTCTGTCCCACATTCTCACTGCTGACCCCAAAAAGTTACTCACTTCACGCTTTTATGCGGCAGGTGCTTGCATTGCATTGCAGGGAAGTCGGTCAGGCTCTACGTATAGAAGAAGTATGTTTCAAAGCTCTTCTACGTGTATTGATAATGCATTTAGAGCAGAGTACAAGAAGTACTAATAAACGTACAATACGGGTTGTACACCTAAAAGCAATTAACTGAAAAAGTATTCACAAAAAAGTTATTATGAAGTAAATCTCCTAGGACCACAATTAATTTGGTTTTAAAACGTGCCAAATTTAACTGTGCAAGTATCAACCCCATGGAAAACCTTGTATGAATACGTACGATACATTTTGTCAAAATTATATCCCCCATTTGGTACTTTTAATGGTGGCCAGCTTTAGTAAACTTTTTTATTACACTGCATACAAATGCTAGATACTCTTGAAAACAAATATTGAGACTTGGCGCTATATTTTGTCCCTGCACGCGAACAAAACACTATTCTCAAGATTGTTAGGTTTTCCTCAGTCATACGGTTATACAGGAGAATCCATAGACATAATGTGCGTCGTCAAAACTCCGTAGATAGACATAATATAACATATTACAGGAGCCAGGCTTATATACGTGTTATTTTCCTCCGGTGATGATAATTCTTTGTATGGCGTAAAAACAATAACTTAATTCTATACACCTCATTTAATTTATTTTCATAGTGTTCCGGTTTTTTCCTGGCAGCACTAATTAGAAACACTATCTAAACTCAAAATAATGAAATATGTGACAAAGTGCAATAAAAAAACCAGAAACCTATAATGATATTGGTTTCGTAAATCTAGACATAAAAACTTTAATAAATCAACAACATTGAACCGACGCGTTTAATGTCTAGATTAGATTCTAAGTTGGAAAGACAGTCGGTAGTAAATCAAGTCTTGTCAAAATATAACCAAATTAAAAACGTTATCAGTTGATGTTGAACATTGAACATACAGAAGGTACATCTGGGAGATATTTGAATAACAAAATGTAAAATCTAGGTTTGAGATTTTCTTAAGCACATACAATTTTTAATTGGATGTCAGATTTCCATGAAATGAACAATCGATATCCACATTCAACTAGAATTGCTGTTATTAGAAAGCCGTCGGCTAACGCTGATTCTTTACTCTCTTTCAAATCCACTTCGTACCAATTCACGACTGTAATGTTTGTTTTTGTTTAATTTAATTTCCAATTTAATCTACTCTTGAAACGCTTTTTTTTTTAGATCTTCGTCTAAATAAGTTAACAGAGCACTTTAGAAGGTTGATGCGAGCTAGAGAACTGTTTGCCTCGAGATTATGCCCTGGATATTATAATTTACTTTCGAATGTGTTTGATGAATGGCACGGCTAGCTCGGATACACAGTCAATCCCCCGAGTAAATTCAGAACAAAAACAACTGGAATTAAGCTAAACAAGAAACAATTCCCAACAGAGTCAGACCGACCCAGTAATGCATTAACTCGAAACAATTGTTTTGAAACAGGTCGACGAATTAACCATCTTAACTAGATATATAAACATCCAAACTTTCTTAGTGACTGTTTACTTTTACTACTTGCCCGGGAAATAAAATGCCAACTTTAAGACTCTTGTTCTACTTGATTTTATTCTTGAAACTTATAAATTACTCATTTGTAGGAAACCTTTTAAAGGGTACAACGTGTATCTTACTTTAAACAAGCAAAGTCTTTACATATAGTTGGGACAAAAAGGAAAACATTTGGGCAAACCAGCCCCAATATTCTACTCATGAAAAAGGAAATCTAGTTTAACAGTGCACACAGTACAACACAATCGCTATGATCATTCTACCAATTATAAAACTCCCATTGATAGATAATCAGATAAAATGATTAATAGAATGATTAATTAACTAAGATATCAAATATCAATTTCATATCATATATAGCTACTGCGAAGATTATTGAATGGTAATAATCAATTTTCCAGTCATACGTATCATCGATTTGTTATAACACACATATGAAATATAAGGCAGTAAATACTAGTTGGTTTCCACTGTCTACCATATTGTAGTGCGTGCGTGTGTACGAGTGTACGTAATATTTAAACGGGAGTGATTTTAATTACACAACAGGAACCACTCACTTCATTTTCGCAAAAACAGAAACAAATATATACTAATCAAATACGGGTATCAGAAACTGTAAATCAACACCCCGCACTCGAAAATATAACAGTAAGATAAACATGAGTACTGTAATTTTAAAACAAGACCAAGAATATTATACTATCCAGGAACAGTAGTCAATTCTCAAACATTAACACTAACTGTTTTTGAGTATAAGTAGTAAATTTGCTTATGGTTAGTAAGATAAAAAAATTGCGGGGAGAAAACTATAAATAAAGTTAACTATAGTACTTTAGTTCGTGGCGCGTACAGGTCTGTCTCAAAGGGAAGAGTTTTCTAAATTTAGTAAACAAAATACTCCTCACGTTTCTCCCATACTAGTTCGTGAGTAAGGTCCCAATACAACAGCAGTGAGCTGTATATCCGCGGGCGACATATCGAATCTAATATGATTTACTGTAGACTTCGTTCTCTCTGTGTGTTTAAGTACATAGTCCTCAAGGGGCACAGAAGTTATTAAGGCTGTTCAAAGTATTTTTGCGTTGACGTCAAATCCAACAGAGATCGTTCAATATATGTGCAAAGTAGTGGGAATTGTACTAGGGTGGGTATATAGGAGAGATGAGTGCGTATGAGCTTGTGTAAATACTCGTGCTTGTAGATTGGGGTTGGGTTGGGTTGACTAGGCTTCAGGGCGAGAACATATCCTTCCTGCTTATTGTAATCGCTGCGATGGTGTAAAGACCTCGACATAGTTTACACCAGGCATGCCCAACTCTTTATTAATGCATGGGGAAAACGAAGTTTCTTCGACGTAGATTAATGTTTTATTAATCTATGATGACACAATATCATGAAATGTGAGTTGATTAAAATAAGTAGAATATGTAAGAGAGTATTCCTAGTCTTGGTTTCAATAATACACAAAAGTTTGGTCATTGAGTAAAACACAAGAAAATCAATCCAAAACCATTCTAATAGACGTAGGTCATCAGTTCTCGAGGGGCATGAGTTGCCCATTCCAGGCTTACAATGTTAACAGATATGATCTGTTTTAGAATAAAAATAGTTGATACACTATGCAAGTACGAACTGAAGATGGTTATAGTACAAAAAATATTCTAATTTCCCAACTAAGTATATCAAACTGAAAATTGCCATTCCCTACACACATGTTTTGAGTCAATACACATAATAGCTACTGAAATTGAAATCTAGCTTCTTGAAATATCCAAAATCTAAGTTTATACTATTTAACTTAATCGATAGGTTTATTAATTCTAGCCCACAACGTCGTATGACAATGATGGTTGAGATTCCTATACAAACTGTCTTAGCAAGTATGCAGACGAAGAGAAAGATATAAAGAGCACAGGTATGGCCAAAAACGATTTAAAACATTTTATTCGATACCGAATCGCAAGATTACGTATCTTAAAAAATCGTTCGCCGGTATAAGATGATATTTTCGGTGGTATAAAAAGTTATATTATATAAGATGTAATATCCACAGTAAACGAAACGTCGAGTATGTATACGGTGTTTTTAAATTACCGGTTTAAATGACAATATGTAAAAAAATAAAAGTTTAATTTTATACAATTTTGAAGATGTAGAAGGCAACTGGAACTGCTATGGATTTAAGTAATAATATTCCTCTCAATATAAACTGAAACACCTTTCTTCACGTAATGTTGTAAACTTCTTAAAGCGCTAGATAGATACGGATAATAAGATTTGCGAACCTTAAAATATGTTATGAAGTTGTGAGTGTTGAGAGGCGCAATATGAGTAGCACGACTGTTGACAGTTTGTGAAGTAATCTTAAGCAGGCAAGGAAAAAATAAAACACATTTGGCGTGCCCGAAATGTATCATGGTTTGATTATGTTTAGCCTACAAAACAACACGCGAGATAAGATTCGGCCACGGAAACTTATAGTAAGCAGCGACAAAACTTAGCGTAACGTAGAAGGATTACCATTTGCAATTGCTCCTAATCCAATACATTTTTGTTGAGATAATTATTCAGATTATTCAGATAACTTCGAAGAATATATTTGTATTCAGCTTCGAGATATGTCGGCGTCGACGCCATATATATATGCAATAATGGCCTACCAGCTATCGTGCGAACGTGGACTGTGCGAAATTTTAAACTTTAAAACTTATTTTTTTTGGTTTCAATTACCTCCAGTTTTGTTTTATTTGTATGGTGTAGACATAAAAAGTCGCTTTTGCCGGGGCGTTGGTAATATTCTATCTTGACTTGCATGGCAACCACATCACATACGTATATAGCATAAATTTAAAGGCGAATTATACGGCCCAACATCATCGTGTTTTTTCTTACTTGACTTCAGGAATTAGCTTTCGCAAGTGTGTTATACGAGCAAGACGAATCTTTCATAGTAATTGATATTGCGAGTCATCGTTTCACGGCTTGAACTTGGAGCGTATTTCTTGGAACCGCAATAAAAGATTATGTTATTATTACTTAGAAATCGTAGGTCGGGTTCAGTTTTTCTTCTTTACATAGCAAATCAAAGAGCAGATATTTACGTACGCTTGTCACAATTTCCGTAGATTTAAAAAAAACGAGAGTTTGAATTTCAAAATTAGTAACGTAAATGTAAATGCAATTCGGCTACTCTGTGAATCCTTGTTAATATGTGTTTACGACTAATATATTATTTACGATAGTATTTACGATGTTTTGGTGTTGAGAAATGGGCAATTTCCAACGAAAAACAGTTCAATACTCCAAGCGGGATGTTACAAATTATTTTTGACCATATATTTTTATCCACAAATTGTCATAAGTTCAACGTTCCCTAGAGCTAAATATAAATACACACTCTTTCGTTTAATATTTTTGATAGCGAAAATGTAATGATTTGCACAAAAATGCAATATACATTAATTATATAGTTAGTATAGATTTGTTATATCTATTCGTGTCATTTTACCATACGTGCATAGGGCTATATAAGCATTAAACATGCAACATATTTTCGTTCAGGATGGCATGGAACAAAATCGTATTGTAGGAAAATAAAACATGCATTTGCATAACTATACTAGGCGTGTCGATCTATTAGATTACGCTACATTGTAATGCGTGTATCAAGTGGTAAGTGACACCATTCCTTCTTGATTTACAACACTACCCTATCTAAAACGGGTCAATTGATCTTTTCTATAAAGAACTATTCTTTAAGAAAAACAATTTAACATGGAACCCATGAATCACACGTCTGATTTAATCGTAGATGGACAATGACATACAATATCGTGTATAGGGCCTATCTGTTTGTACAATCCAATACATACTGTAAAAAATGCGATCTATTTACAATAAACATGAATTGTGAATGAGTAAAACATACACGTATTCGACGTTTATTTTAAAATTTTGGTAAAATGAATTACACTTAAATGTGCGATTCTGTTCTAAGAAAAAGTATCTCAAAGGGCAAATATTTAATAATATGCCAAACAGATGTGTTTATAACGAGAGGTTATAGTTGAGTGTCTGCAACAGCTTTCTTAGCAATGAGCAATGTACCGAGCGTTCATATACAGACTTCAAATCACAAGAAATTAATATATTTATTTATTTAATATAGCTGCACCGCAAAGTTCATACGCCATCGCATAGCCAATAAATATACTGTTGAACATTTAGGATACATGCAATATACATTTCCCAGTGCATATATACAAACAAGCGTATTTAATATTATGTATATGTTATTATTTCTTTTAATTAAAGTATTAAAAGGAAAGTGTTTGGGAATTCAAATTATACGTATCGGTTTAGTCCAGTACAAGGGATTTTTGTTTCAGGATCTAAATCCAGTAAAATCAGGACACCTACACCAAACAACTGTAAGCATGGTCACACGATGGCAATCTCTTGATGTGCAACACAGTTTGATACTGTTATCACACACGTGCGTTGGGCAACTTGGGAGCTTGAGCGGGAAGAGTGTCTTGTAGAACATTAGACCCATCAATGAGAGATAAGATATTTCTCCACTGATTTCAGATAGTAAAACGCCTTGTTGCCATTGTAACAGTGCGTCATTGTAATATTATTACGAGAAAAATGTTGCCATGGTTGTAATTGGCCAAGCCAATGTGGTAATTAAAATGTCACACTTTTATATTATGTCATAATGTGATAACAAAGTTTTTATAGTATCGCTTCAATGGAGCTACACGTTATGGCGCCACACTGTGAATTATGTTTATGACAGCTTCTGGGTCGCAGTGTAGCCTGTGAAGGTCCTATACTAGTAATTAATTTAAAATTTAAATACTAATAAGATTCAACCGGCAATCATATGAATAGCCGTTTTTTAAGGTTTATTAAGTCACGGACAAATGCTAGGATACAATCCTTCATAGCAATCCGAAAATTATTCCCTGTAGTTTACGTCACGTGAAATGGCGATGGTCATACTGGCACCGTACGAAAATAGTTGATAAACTTTAGAACAAATCTCAATATATTTATGGCAGGTTTTCGCTTGATGGACGCACGAAGCTCGCGTGGCACTTCTCTCAACTTGATTGTGGTGTCTGGCGCATTTATCACAAACCACTTTTCGCACCCTCAAAACTCTAACATTCAAATCTATTGCCATACAAACATTTTTTTTTAAATAATAACAATACTTGTACAATCATTACACAAATATTCTAATTCATATTAGTATTATGATTCCAGTATTATTATTACGTATACTAAGTGCGAGAGTCCAGCTATATTTGCGTGGTGTAATTAGGGCCCGGGTAACTAAGCCCAATAATCTGACCTGCTACCAAGCGTCATAGTAGGCCTGTGTAAACACGTGTAGCGCCTATGTAAAGTCAATCAGTCAAAATTAACCTCAATCAGAGTGGAAATGCACCATGCCTACAGTGCACAAGTGCGCACAATTTCAATGACAACCAATCAACCCAATTTCATCAAATCGAAACTCCAGCATAATAAAAAGCCAAGGTCTTTTATTATTTTCTCATTCATGTTTTACATCTCGAAACCGAATAATAACCTGACATTCGCCAGAGGAAAGAAAAATAACCTTTTGTTGCTTGTTCGCTTGGCCTCACTTCGGAACAACTCAACGTTAAAAATAACAAACGATGCATGATGCTAAAGAAAGACCAGAATCATTATATACATAAACAAACGCTCAAATCCGTCCCAAGAGGAAAATGTATAAAACCAATTTTATTGAAAAAACAAATTCCAAGTATTTGTGGGAAATTATATCATTATTTCGACACCCATGCGATTTGTTTCCTGAAATATGTTATAATTTATATGGAATAAAAAGAAAGTCATGTAAACATTCGTTAAAATCGGGAAGAGAGAGATAGTTTATATAAATACACATTTAACGGAATAACGCACTTACGCATAGATGTCTTGGAAAAGAATACAGAGACAGTTGTACCCATTGAAATACACAGTATCACAAATGGCGTGAATGATTAATTTTAAATGCCTCAAGTACCAATTAACATTAACGAACAATCTTGGAAGACATGTCATCATTAAAGTGGAAACCTTTGCAATTAAGCATCATGTGATTTTAATTGACGGACTTTTCTCTGTAACTCCATGACGACATTCTTATCAAACTCTGAAAAAATTATAAAAGTTAAGTACCTATTTAAATAAAGTTCTCCCTTTTCCCAATTCCAATTAATAGTTGTTAAGAATTGAAGCAGTGATTCAGATTGTTTTACACCATACTACCAATATGAGGTCTAGACCAGATTGTGAATGGCCTCTACAATTTCACATCTTATCATACAACGTTCCAGATAACGATATAAATAGACATAGTTGACACAGTGTGCGGTCGTTTGGTGTCGTGTACTACAATTAGCGCCAAATACTAAAACACGCACAAATTTTAATTAGTCAAGAACTGATGTTAGCTGTCGCATACAATTAACTAAATATAAGAGATAATTAAAATTCGCTCGATTGTTTACCAAGCCCTAAAAGTCCCCTGTGCTACATCTTCGCGTCACTTCCGTCACTATTGACAATTTTCCATGTTTTTCAATTTGTAGTTGTATTAAAATCCATACACACGCCGAGTTTTGATTTATCAAATCCAGTTTCAAAATAAATATCAACATAATTAATATTAACTGTAGTAGCCAATAGTGAGTATGTCAACTGTAGATGGCTCGTGGAAATATTTACCTATACTAGGTCGGCGGTTGCATGTATACTGCGAGTTAATGGGAGCAAATGGCAAAGGAATACCGCGACACAAGTCATGTCAAAGCAATCCCATATCGGTAGTGATACAATATAGACAAGTTAATGCGTATTAATTTGTTCAATTACACATAATTCTAGCAACGTATGCTGCGATACTGCGTATGTGATGTGCAAGCACTCCGATAGCCGATGGCTAATAGGGCGAGTTCCGGGAAATGTGGTTCAGTTCCCGTGGGCGGTTTGCTTTGAAGTCTTCCAGGGGTGAAACGATGAAGCTAAAGGACTGGAGGGAAACACATAACTTTGTTACAGGCGTATTGAAATAAATCTAGGTTTGCCGCCGTACAATAAACCATGAACTTAGTTTCAGAGAATTAGTAATTCACTAGCCCGTGGAGGTATTTAACGCACGAGATGCCGAGTTGGAATTAGGCAGAATTTGCATTTAGAGAGAGGATTTCTAAGATATAAGCATTTTAGAGAAATAAAACATTTTAATTGTTCAATCAAGAATTTGTTAATATTGTTGAATATAATTGTTGAAAATAATTGTGAAAAATAACAGATGTAAAAAATAAAATTATAACAATTAATTTAATTTTAGGATCATTAATTTAATTTTCAGGTTTATTGTGGCCAGATTTAAACTAGACCCACCATTTTAGATACTTTTGAATAATACAGACATGAATAATTCCCATTGTTCATATTAGTATTATTATTTTAATTATATTTCATTGATTTTTAGATACGCAACTGCGAGACCTATACGTTGATACGTTATACATGTACAACTTTTTATAAACGATCCGATAAGACTATTCTCGATGCCATGTTGATTGTGAATCAAAGAATGCCGCGCACATAATATTAAGTCCTTGTGCTACTGATAATTCACTCGCAACTCACTGCACCGAGAAAGTAAGCAATATAAATACATAAATGTATTGACTTTTCGCAATTTTTTTTACAGAGCGTTTGAAAAAGTTTTAGAGCCGCTTTGAAATTTTTTCTAGATATTTTTTTCTTTTCCTAATGACTAAAAAGTTCATGGAAATATAAACTTTCTTTAACTTTCCGGTTCGCTTAAAATAAGATTTTTTAATTAACACTAGCAAATTAACTAAATACGCTACTACAAGATGAGAAACATAGAAAGTGAATTAGGGTACGACTTTTAACAATTCAGTTCTTGGATTAGCACAACTTATACAAGAATAAGGATGGATATACATACATATTTCTTTATTTATATATTTCTTTATTATTTTATTTGTTCATTTATTTATGCCTATCCTATTCAGTTAAAAAAACTTATTTACAAACGAGGACAGTCAGCAAATTGTGTTGTTTTTTAATGATTTATTGAGCCAAACGAAGTATTATTCTCATGTAGGCTAGCCCAGGAGAAGGAAACAGATCATGCTGTACACTGGACTGACTGGAGAACCATGTACTGGTAATAATAAAAAGTACATATTAATTTACAGCCAAAAATAATCTGATTATTATGAAACGTTGAACAGTTGTCAGGCAAGGAAAATATAGGCTTACACACAAACACAAACACCAATAATCAAAATCAATGTGAACTAGAACTAGGAAAACGCTTAAGTCCCGCCGCGTTGTTGGATAAGCGTAATTGGTACATTGAGCTGCCATGTGTTATGCGGATTTTCTGTTGTTCTGTGAAAAAATCATTACTAGTTGAAGATTTTTTAAATTAAATTAAATGATAAATTAACTTAAATTTTAAAAATTTTAATTAATCGTAATTTAAAAAATGAAAAAATCGTATAATTGCAATTTTCAAAAGAAATTATTATTCGATTACGCTCAAATTTGACACGAATACATTAATTCATAAAATTAAGGTTCTGTGAAAAAATCATTACAATAGGATAAAGCATGTAGGTGTTATTAAGTCAAAGAAATGTTTTAAAAAAGAATAAAACCGTAAAATTTCGATATTCATGAGAAATAATTTTTCAATTGCGCACAAATTTCACACGAATATCTTAATTCATAAAATTAAGGTTCTGTGAAAAAATCATTAAAATCGGATAAAGCATATAGGTGTTATAAGTCGAAGAAATTTTTGAAAAATCGAAAAAAATCGTAAAATTGCAATTTTCATGAGAAATAATTTTCCGATTGCGCTCAAAAACATGGCAGTTCTAAGTTTAGAGATTTCGAAGGCCTCCATAAAATTTCATCGCAATTGGAGTATCGGTTTAGCCGGAATCGTGTTAACAGACACACAAAAATACAAAAAAAAACATTCCAGATTTTTTTCTCCAGTGTAGTGAAATGGAATCTTCACTTCGCTCGCTACGCTCATCCAATTAAAAATTACTAGGAAACGCTCAGTTGGACGCGTTGATAAGCGAGCACGTGCTATAGCTAGACCCACAATGCACATTTTTTTAAATTTTAAAATTTGCGACGTTCGCTGTCCACAGGGCCCATGTTTCCGATATTATTTATTATTGCCAAGGTATTTGGGTAAACCCGTATGTAAATCTTTACTTTGTGGATAAAATCCACCGCCATCTAGAGGACCTTGACTCATTGGGAAAAATATTTAAACTCTTTGGTGATAAATAATAGACTGCTTCCTCGAAAGTATTTTGATTACTTCTAGGTGGCAGTGCATTAGAAACTTCGCGCGTCTTTTCGTTGCCATGGCAACGTTACTTTTGTTATAATGTAATTTCCATCTACACTACTTATCGGATCGAACTAAAATTAACATATTCGTGACCGGACGGACATTCTAAATGATTTGGCTATCTCAGATTTTGTCGCCGGTTAGTTTGAAAAAAAAACTTTCGATTAACTTTAATGTAACTTTTTAACTTTTTGAACGATTTGCCACAAAACTAATGGCATTCAATCGAGAACAAAGCTTGCGGATGGTCAAAATTTCAACTCGATCCGAGCCTCCGTTCGAACGTTATGGCGAGACATACAAACAAAAAAAAAAAAAACAAAAAAAAACAAAAACAAAACGAGTGACAAATTTTTCCGGCAGAGTCAAATGGAAACGCTCGCTTCGCTCGCTTAATCAAAATAAATGTGTCATTAAAGTATTTAAACCAATTTTTTATGATTTTGAGTTTAAAATTTTTACTTTTTTTACCATGAAAATGGTTGGCTTGGCGCTCGTCAACAGGGAAATGATCTTACTTCTTTTCAATGCGAAACTAGGGAGGAAGAATGAAAAGATTGGCTCCAATTCTATATCTCACAACATTCACAGCCGAAGACTTTTGAAGGAGAGCTTGGCTGCCTTTTTTTTTTTTTTTTACAAATTTTTGTATTTGGGGGGGGGGGGATATAAACTACCAAGTACTGTGCGACCCACGTGTGTAATTCAACCAGTTCACAGTATTTATCGCGCACATGCAATTAGGTGTAGGGGATACTTGAGAAGGACAATCCTTTTCTTTTCAATTGTATGACGTATGCTGCTTAACAGAACTGAGCACTCAAGTGACTAATTATGAAACTTGCACTCTACTGAAAGAAGTACTTAGCTACCTGCTTTGGAGAATAAAGGGTGACATTTTTGTAAAAATACTTCAGAAATTCAACAAAAGAGAGCACTTGCCTGCCTCCGTGATAATGCAGTATGTCAAATACGAATTGCACAATATACCCGAAGGTGATAAGAGTTTGAACACAGTCTTGTTTCAGAACTTATTATCTACACCATCGTAAAAACTTGTTGACTGTTGACATTGGTAACTATATTACGTAACATCTTCAAATGATTTGCAGCATGATAACGAAATGTCTATGATTGTACCCGACTTTATAAATAACTACACTGGCAATACACACATTATATAAGACTTGCAAGGTACTTGATCCATAATATTGCACATCATAATTGATAAGATATACAAAAACATCAAATGATATTTTATTATTTGTATTATGACGTTGTGGTGCGATTTAAAAAGCTACCAGATACGTATAAACGTGAAAGTTTCTTCCTTGCTAATATATATTGTCGTTCTTTCAACACTTCCTAGATTCATTTAAATCACACTTCCAGCGCAATTGTTCTACACTATAGGTAACCGACAGGCAATTAATTTAAAAGTCAAGCTATGCTTCTGCAAACTAAGGGGCAATCTAGGTCACAGTATAATTGAATCACTCACATTGATTTGATTAGTGAGGAAATAGTGAATTAATTATTATTCGCAATAACGTGGAGTGGATGGATGGATGAATGCGAAGAGACGAAAAACCGAACAAAACATTCAATGCTAATTTAGACCGAATTGAATGAGGTAGCGAACGCTTGAACAAATAGCGATCATCATAATTTTAAAGTTAGTTCGGGTCGTAATGAGAGTATTGCCAATATATTACAATTAAAATTCTTTGCCTAAGAGGAAATCGATCAAGTTATAGCAATGCAATATGGCCTGTCGCTAAAAAGAGATAGACCATTACAAAGATTAAACACGGGTTTTGTTATGAAAAAAGTAATAACTAAATATACTTTGTGGGGGAAATGGATCATAAAAGCACACGGAATAATTGGTTAGCAAATGAAAATATGACTGGAAAATGCTACTAAATTTGAAACTAATGTTCAATGATACGCGAATTAAGTAGGATTGCGGTCAATAATGATTATTATTTTGGTAAATTTCATGGTTTTAATTTATGACAGTTATTGGGGACGCTTTCGTCGTTAAGAGTTTTTGTCCATTGCCGTGGCATTGTCAGATTGCTTCAGAGGTCCAGCAGTCGAACGTCACGAAGTCAGTATAGATGCAGGTATGTACTAGGAAATAAAATCTTTCAATTTGAGTTATATTATTAAATTGCATCAGCTTTTCTTCTATTTTCTGTAAACGGCACGCATACAATAATTCACTTATTGCTACAGCCTTAGCTGAGAAGTGAAAAGAAGAAAACCCAGCCTGTGCCAAGTTCTTTTTACCTAAATTACTTCAAAATAAGTTGACCCCATTCATTAGAGTTAAAATAAGGTTTCTTGTATTAAAAAAAAATCTGTAAGGGATGGTTGTAATAGCTGAAAAACATGGAAAGCGAGTCAAGTGTCTTATCAAGAAAACGATATGCAATGTGGCTTACAGTTCCGACGGTAATGAGTTTTTAATGTGCTGCTAATGCAACCTTGCAACCCAGAAGGCCAAGAGAGAACTATTATGCTGTAATGATAACTCGAGTCTGTACAATCTATTCAACGAACAAAACGCAAGACTCAGGGAGTATTATCAACTTGTAATAAAACAATTTAACTGCACAACTAGTGATATAACAATAGCTTTGCATGGAATTAACTGTTATGTCTCGTTCGTTTTTACATTACGCAAGCCAATTAATTGTGATGGAATATAATACAAAAAATTAATTATGCAACAAGCCACAGATAGAAATAGCACAGTGCACATTGCACACTCTAATCGCATGGGGGTGGAATTAAGAAGTTTCGCATAATAAATTAAGCCGTTTCAATAAGTCTGGTATTGTGTATGATATAAATTCAAAATGTAAACAAAAGATCAACAAAACTAATTTAAGTTTTGGGCGCAAATGTAAGAAATTAAGCCTTATTAGTAATTGCGCATGCAATCTAAATTAACGCTTTGAGACAAAATCTATATCTTTAATTTAAAGACTTTCCAAACGAACACGTATTACGTGCACAGACCAGACCAAAGCAAACTCAGAGTGCAGAGCAAAATATGTATTCTGGTTCAAAAGTTTCTTCCAACTCAATATCGTGGTATTCGATACCAGTTGTTTGTGAATGAATATATACATCAAGTTTCTGGTCAAATAGCTTCTGAACACAAGCATATGAAATTTATATATTCGTAAACTTTCATGAGCTATAGTTTATGTTAGCTGTGACTTTACGGTAAATAGGAAACCAGTCTTCCGAAACGATGGGAAATAATATTGTTTTAAATATATAGAATTGTATACGAGGTCATAACTGTCAAGTAATTGGATGAGCGTAGCGAGCGAAGCGAAGCTTCCATTTCACTACACTTGAGCAAAAAATCCGGAATGTTTTTTTTCCTTCTTTCTTTTTTTTCTGTATTTTTGTGTGTTTGTCAGCACGATTCCGGCTAAACCGATACTCCGTTTGCGATGAAATTTTATGGAGCCTTCGAAATCTCTGAACTTAGAACTGCCGCGTTTTTGAGCGCAATCAAAAATGCATTTCTTATGAAAATTGCAATTTTAGGATTTTTCGATTTTTTGAAAATTTAATTTACTTATAACACCTACTTGCTTTATCCGATTATAATGATTTTTCACAGAACCTTGATTTTATGTATTCAGCTATCCTTGTGAACTTTGCGCGCAATCAAATAATTATTTTTCGTGAAAATAGAAATTTTGTGGTTTTTTTTCTTTTTAAACAATTTTTTACTTATAACACCTACATGCTTTATTCTATTGTAATAATTTTTTCACAGAACCTTAATTTTATGAATTATATATTTCGTGTGAAATTTGAGCGCAATCGAGTAATTATTTCTTATAAAAATCGCAATTTTTCGATTGTTTCTTTTTTTTAAATTAGTGCGATTAATTAAAAAATTAAAAAAATAAAGTTTATTTTTTATTTGATTTAATTTAATTTAAAAAATTCTTCAACTTAGTAATAAATTTTCACAGAACAACAGAAAATCCGCATAAACATGGCAGCTCATGCACCAATTACGCTCATCCAACAACGCGGCGGGACTTAAGCGTTTCCTAGTAGTTAACACACACACACACTTACAGTCACACAATTTATTATCCACTGAGTACTACGATTTATAAACAAAAAATAGCGTGATAAACTTCAATTTATGTTAATCAATCAAACAATTCAAAGTCCCCCAAAAAATAGCGCAAAAACAGCAATAAGAAATATATAAATTTATTCCTAGTACACTTATCCGTATCAATGTGTTCCTACGAAGATAGTGCATATATACTCGTAATACAAACATGAATACTATTATGATAATATTATCTTGAAGTGGTGTTAGTCGGAATCGCGATCTATGTACTCTAGCCCAATACAAGTGATGGTAACGGAAAGTCGAGACTTGCAACTGAATATACATAAGATATGTGTAAAAGTGTATGAAAATACTTGCAGGTACCTCAAACAAACAATTAAAAAAATGGAATTAAAACATGAATAAAAACAGAAAAGAGAAAGAAAATACAAACATTGATTTGTTACGTCTTGCTCGCTTGTTACTTCTTGCTTTGGCCGTATAAATAAATATCTAACGGTGGTGACAAATTATTGGGTGTTCTGAGTTATAGCCGTGCAACAGTCACAGCTACAGATAATATAATAAGGCAAGAGGCGTCGCGGGCTGATAACAACATCGTTTCTCTAGTTCCAGCTTTGAGGACTTACTCTTCGTCCGCGTAGATTTATTGGGGTCATTTTCAAAGGGATATTTTATAACAACCGAAGGAAAAACTCTTAACATGTAATAAAATATAGAAATATTTACCACATCGTTTGGGGGGAAAAGTAGGTTTATAACTTGAAAAATGCGAATTTGCGAAAACTTTGTAGGCCGGTTATCAAGAACATTCGGACTCGTCCCGGACTTATGGGGGATTCACGGCCCACGGAAAACAATTTGTTTTATTTAAAATGAATTTGTGTGACATCTTGAAATCAAGATTTATTGTAAGATATCCCAGCTACGACTGTCAAGTCGGAGGTAATGCCAGATCAATGGTCTCTCCCTACGCACGCACGCACGCACTAACTTATTTATCTGCACATGGGGTATGAAATGTGTTTGTGTGTGTATTTAAATATTTTCTTCGTGTCCTGGATAATTATTGTGAAATAAAATTATGTATAGCCAAAAGAAGAAAAATAAAAGTAAAATATTGGGATAGAAAACAAATTAATCAGGGGAAAACATGCTTTTATAAAAATAAGCGTATATGTTAGCCTTCTTGACTTATCAATTCAACTAACCATTACAAAATAAAAATGCGATGTGGTGGAGAATTCGTCGTTGCTAGTCATTACCACGTAACTAGACTTGGCCTTTAATGAGAATAGAAAGGCGGGGGGGATTTGGGTGTTTGCTAACATGAATTACAATTGTTTAAAAATGAAAGATGATAATGAGTAATAACTACAAGAGCACAATTATTATTCAAGAATATGACATAGAGTCTCGTCGTTACAGATTCGCTCAATAATTCTAAAAAAAAAAAAAATGCGGGATTCAAGCCTAGCCTACATCCCTTGGTTTCCTACCCCCATATAGCGACACTTTTTAAAAACATCAAAGGTAACTCTATCCATGGTAAAAAGCTTCTATCGCGCATTAATAATGAATACCATTGCATAATTATCTCGTCAATTCACCCCATCCGCCAGTCTATAATGTATCCGTTGGCATTGCAACATTGGGACATTAAGTCCACCAATTATTTCCAGATCTCCCATGGGCATAATTGAGATAACTTTGCTTTAAATTTCAATTGCACGAATTATCTAACTGAATGCCTAGTAACTCAGTGACACAAATTAATGAGTGACATCCCCCAACCAAGGGACAGGACACTGTGTACATTTTAAGGCAAGTCGTTAGTCGTTGTGTTTAATTACATCTTGAGACTGACTTTATGGAGTATCCATTTTTCAGGGGCTTTCTGGGATTACGTAAAATACGGCCGACATCCGGCAAACTCGATTGAGCCGACCGCCTTCGCGAGCAATTAGCAATGTTTTGTTCTTGGCTATGGTGTCTATATATAAAACGAGGCACAATCCAACTGTAAATTATTCTCCTCCAAGACACAATTAAGAAGGCGTTTGTTTCATTCAACGTTTTTAGGGCTCATCTCCAATTATTTAGTTTCTTACTTCCTCGAGAGCTCTGCAAGGGTCAGACGACATGTACGATCTTCTTTTACACACCAACTCAAGTTAAACTTATAACAACACTAACTATTAATCTTTTTAGTTTAATAAGCAGTGAGGAATATTTCGCATCTTTCATCGGAAGACGAATGCAAACGTTATCTAATCAGAAACAGATTCTTGGAAAATATATCCACGTCCAAGTACCGGATGCCTTACGTGCCTGTAACTTGTTGTACAAAATTAAAGTAAACATTACTTGTAATAAGGAGTAACATCAAACAACGACAAGTGACAACATGCCCGCTACAGAGATATGTCATGTTAAGAAACTTGGCACATTGAAATGCCACATTGCTAAAATAAACATATTTCATGAAGTAACGCGACATTTTGAAATAAAATCGCCGATAATCTGAGATAGGTTACTGGCTCAAAATAGACTTCAGTACGTTCCACTCCGCATGCACGACACAATTATAGTAGACTCAGTTCGCACACACAATGCAACTGCGAAACAAATGTGCCAATCGGCAATTAATTAGAAAACTACTAGGAATCAATTATCTATGTTTTCTTTGTAAAAAACGACTTTTTAATTTTATACAATATACTTGGCGACGTAATTTAAAAACGATTAAGTTTGTGATGTATACAATATACACGATATAAATAATGTAATACAAAGTCTGACTTAGTGCGATAAAATTAATGATAAAAATAAATGTGCGTTGTGTGCATCGCATTGCAGGATTCATGATGATCAACTAAATACATAAAATAAAAGAACAAACATAAACGCATGCAGACAACTAAACCTAACGTTATTGGAAATCTTCTTTCTGTGACGTAGAAGGAACATAAGATACATCGCAAAATTAGTACTTATATACTGACAATGTTAGTAGTTTAATGATCAGGGAAAGTAAATTAAATGCATTGAACTGAAAAAGGAGTGCGTGGATTAATACAAGTGCACATGTTACTTTAAACGTGAATCAAATTGTCAGAAAAGTGTCTAGATTTAGCAGACAGCGGTCTTGGCAACACTAACAAACCTCTACGACAATAACTTTGAAACGACTTTGGTGATTGTCATAAAAATAGGCTCTGTAGCCAAGTAGAGAAAAAAGTTCAGTTTGTATCATTTTGTTGCTGTGAAGTCCATTCTATTGTTTCACAACAGTGACCTAAAAGCGTGATATTAAACGAGATGTGTACGTTGGCTGGGTTCCTTGGAGCGGACACGGTGAAGCTTGAGGAAAACTAACAAGTTAACCCTTCGAAACCAGTGCAAAGTACATACACTTTGATGCAATGTACACCTACTAGGATGACAATTGCTGCTTCTTTGCTCACAGACAGCGTGCAGAGAGTACATAGCATGTACTCCTTGGGGAATCAAGAACGACAAGCCGGTACTGTACATTCTATTGTACATAGACTAGACTAGATGGATGGAAACCTAATGCTTGTTACTTACACTGTAGATCATAAACACTTTTTCTTTTTGTTTCAACGACTTACGGCATTGAGAGTTAGAGCACATTCTATGCGTAGCACTACGCCAAACGAAAATAGAATAAAATTAATAAATCATTTTTTAACGAGTTGTGATATGAGTGGTGTAGTGTACATTCTGTACATTAAAGGGTGTTTAATTATAACATTTTCTCAACGTTTTGATAAACGACTGTCCATAATAAATGTATGCCGAGTTAATTACTAAACATAGTAAGAATTTAATTGGCTAACGAAACAGATGCAAACGCTTTTATTTTCAATTGGTGAGACGAGAAATGGTATGTGTTAATCTTCAAACATTGCAAAAAATGAAACTGGAGATAAAAAAAACGCAATGAAAGCATGTTAGTGCTTTACTTGATGACCATTGAGAAGTGAATGAAGACTAATTAGGCCTCCGACTTCTTTGGGAGCCTACTTCGCTAGCTGGTGACTAATCATCTATTGAGACCTTGGTTTCTTCCAGCAATGAGGCAAGTTCTTGTGGCTCGAACGTACAGCGTTTCAATACACAATCGCACAGCCAAATGGTAATAGGGTGATTTTGGTGGTGAAACAATTATATTATTGACGGTTCGAACATTAATTACGAGTTTCCTGGTTTTATCTGCCTTAGGCGACATGCCACATAGACCGTACTCTGGTTAGGAGGGGGTAGTAAATTTTGAAATGGGTGAAATTTTATTTCAGAGGTCAATGCAACATGGTGGACCATCAAAATATATTGTCCCAGCCACAACAAATCATTGCAATCCCCTAGAACTTCTATATCAACTAGCACAGCAGTGCATAGATATGATTTAATTGTATGGTGTGCAAAAGTTAGTACTGCCATGCAGGAAGCTGTAAATTGGTTTCATTTTGTATGTTATAGATTCTCAAAATTCAAGTCTAAAAAAATCTAGAAAAATATTCTGTTGCAGTGTTGCAAGCAATTGGTTAGCATATTTATATTCTACACGCAGATTTCATTTTAAAATTGGTAGGCTTGGTTATAAAATGAGGAAGACACAATCACGACTTTGACGGTAGTCTGTTTTGGCAAATGATGGTAAATCTATCAGCTAAGAGATTCTGAGGGTACTATGAGAATGTCATTTTGTCCGGTAGAAAGCAAAGAACAATAAAAAATCGAACTACAAATCGAAAAACTTACTTTAACTACAAGTTTTATGAGAAAGCTTTCTTTGATTGTATAAAAAAAATGCCAGTTTAAAGTCCAGAGATTTCAAAAGCTACGTCATGATGTAATCAAGATCGGAGTAGCTGTTTATCCGGTAAGGAGCAAACAAACAATACAAAATTTAAAAAAAAAAACATAAATAAATAAATGAATGAATGAATGAATAAATTATAAAGAAAAATAAAGGGAGAGTCTCACGGGAACCAAATCCTAAAGACCAAATCTCCGGGATCCAAATCTGCTTATTTAAAAATTATATTTAATGTGAATTTATTCTGTCTCAGGGGAACAAACCTAAATGATACAATTTCAGGGGACCAAAATTTTATTTGGGGCCCAGAATTGGATCAAAGGGATTTGGACCCCATGGGACAAATATTTTTATTTTTTGGGATCCCATGACACAAATTTATTCCATTTATTTGGATCCCATGAGACAATTATATTCGATTTTTTTTAGATCCAAGAAAAATTAATTCTATTTTATTTGGATCCATGAGAAAAATATTCTATTTTTTAAAATTTAGCTGGAAAAACATTTTTTATGTCTCGGGGGAAACTAAATTCCGGTCTTTGCAGGGTCCACCCTCAACAATGTGTTTTACACTATTGTCTTCATAAAAATTTCCCCAGATCTGTTGGGGGAAAAAAAATATTGCAAACCCGGTTCCCACGCGAATTGGCAAGAGGTAGATATAAAAATTTCACAATTAAAAAAAACCCGGGGGGAAATTACTGCTTCACTCTTACACCCCCTAAATCATCCCAAAATTGAAATAATTCCTAGCTCGAACCCAAAAATTTTTTTTGATTAAAAAATTACTAATTAAAATTTGTGTATAATGGGATTCCCCCAATCAACCCATTTTATCTCCTCACTACATTTTTTCAACCCCCAAAACCTAAAAGTTTATATTATTATCCTTGTTTTTCAGCACTCGCCAGTGGGGCACCTTGAGCAATCAATATAAAATTTGGCACAAAGGTACATTATAATCTAAAAAATTAATCCCCCGGGAGGCAAGCAATTTTTTACCCCTATTTTTCCCCTACCCCCCTTAAATTAGGTTTTTTTTATTTGATACAAATTAATGGGTATTCCAAATGCTTTTAAAATAGTGTCAGAATTTTCAAGAAAAGTCCAATTAAAAAAACATTCTTTCCAAACCCCAAAATTTTGTCCACCCCACCCCTAAAAATATATTTTTATGACAAACAGGAAAGTAATTTACCAATAAAAATTTGGAGGGTGGCAGAAACAATTAAGAATTAATACCCCGTTGTGAGGCAAACGTATATACCCCTACTGCCCCCCACCTTACAGGGGGAAGGTATTAAGGTGGTATTCTAAACATTATTGAGTTTTGATTTTATTCAATAAATTACCTTTTAAAATTTTCGGCCCAATCAACAAATTCCCCCTTTCCCACAAACACTTTTTTATCCAAACCCCCAACCCAAATAGTAATTTCCTGACTATAGCACTCTAAACTTTTTTTAAAATTATATCACCGATAGTGAACAAAATTCGTTCCCAAAATTTTGTAATAATAATAAGACTTTTTAATTTTTTCTTTTGACGTCGAAAACCCTGACTAAAACTCTACCGAAAAAAATTTTAAAACCTTTTCGTCTCTCGTCACCATTTTTTTAGGAAAAAAACAATGGTATTGATTTACGACGATTCCCAATCTAGGTACTCCAACACAAACGGGGCACCGCATCAAGTAGCGGTGCGCTAGTACATGCATCAGGCATTTTATTGCTACCGAGGTGGAGCTTTTTTCGAGGGTGTCATCCAGCCATCTGGAAGTGAAATAAAATTTTGAAAACTACCAAAACCGGGGGAAATTTTAGGTCCCGTACATGAAAAACCAGCCAATTTTAATTTGGGTGAATTTTCCCTTCGTAGTTAAAAAAGTGGGTTTGAAACCCGCTCAAAATCAGTGGGTTCAATATGTCGTCTAGTGCTAATTCGTCGGTTTTTTAACAAAAATTTTTTTACCAAAAGTTGGCACTAAAAGGTTAAAACCTCACATGAACTAAGTAATTTTTGTATACTAACTTTTTAAAGATAAATTTAAAAAGGGTTAATTTTAAAGTTTCAAATTAAATTTCTTTAAAAAGCCTTTTTAAGTTTTTTCAGGGTTACAATTTTTGTTGATTTTTTCTATTCTCGGCCTTTTTGGGTAAAAAAATTTCATTTTTCCCCAAAACCCCTTAGAAACCACAAAAATAACTTAGGCTCAGCTGGGGACATTTGGGTTAAATTCCCACCAATTTCAAAATTTTGAATAAATTTTTTTAATTAATTAGAAATTTAAATAAAGAAAACTAAATTGTGATACCCCCAATCTAAAAAAAAATTGAGAAAAAAAATACTCCCCCTACAGCGCTACAGCTTTAACTTTTTAAAATATTAAATAAACACTCCGAATTTGAGGACATTTTTAGTTGCTGAGAACCCCAGATGAAAGGGGATTAATCAGTGCGACTATATTTAAAAAGGATTTACTTGTTTGTCCCAGTATTGAGGCGAGACCAGTCCCAGTACTGTTTGATGTTCACAAATTGTACCATTTTTTTTTTAACGACTTCAATGTGTAATCGCTTAAACCCTAAAAAACTACACGGATGATCTCGGCTTACCCCACCTAAAAAATTCTTTACGTTTCATATTCTGTTTGAAACTGATCAGCAATGCATGAGATAACTGTAAAGCAACAACGCGGGGGATGAATACCGAACAACACGACGGGTGGTCGGTAACACCGTTTTGTTTCTCACACGTGCCCAAAGGCTCTGCTCACAAATGAGTTGGCTGGAAACGCAAACGTGGATCGATGTTGAAGATACCCTGAGACATCGAAATTAAAACAGCAGATATTGGAGAGTGAAGATATACGAAGATGGTTTAAATTTCACAACAAAAACAACAAAAACAACAACAAAACACAAATTTCATACGAATAAAAATCTTTAAAATTTAAAAGGTTCGTGAAAAATCTTTAAAATCGGATAAGGAAAAATTCAAATAATGTTTTAAAAAATCAAAAAATCAAAAAAAATGCGTTTTTCAGGGTAAAATTATTTTCGATTGCGCTAAAATTTCCCACCAATATATTAATTAGGGAAAAAAAGGTAGTAAAAAAAATCAGAAAAATCGATAAAGCGTAGGTTTTATAAGTCAAGGTTTTTTTAAAAAATCAAAAAAAACAAAATTGGGATTTAAAGAAAAATTTTTCGATTGCGCTCAAAAACGTGGCATTTCTTAGTTAAAAGATTTCGAAGGTCTCCAGAAAATTTCATCCAATTGGAGTATGGGTTTAGCCGGGATCGTTTTTAACAGACACACAAAAATACAAAAAGAAAAAAAAGAAAAACATTCCCGGGTTTTTTTTTCTCCAGTGTATGAAAAGAATTTCGTTTCGCTCATAAAAAAAAAAGCGTAAAATTGCGTTTTTCATGAGAAAAAATTTTTCGTTTTGCTAATTTCCCACTGAGAATTTTAATTTTAAAAAATTAAAGGTTCTGTGAAAAATCTTTACTTCGGATAAAGCATTTTGGGTTGTGCAGCATTAGTTTTTTACAAAAGAAAACATTTTAAAAATTTCAATCTACGAACGATGATCAGATTTGGAAAGAGTCCGAAAGTAAAGGATTTAAAATTCTCATGTTTTTCATTTTCAAAATCACCTTTTTTTTTTATTCCAAAATCTTTTAGATTTTTGGGTTTCGAAGACGAAACTCCCCCCCCCAAAAAAATTCTCCAAAACCACCATGCGAAGTTGTACCTCTTCTTGTTGGGCCCCTTTTTTGTTTATGCTAGCCCTTTTTGGAACCCATATAAAATCCCCCAAAAATTCATAATGTAAAAAGGGCCAACAGTGTTTCTTTAAAACATCAATGTAAAAAAAAGTAACATTCTGTATCATAGGGTTATCAAAACTTTGTAAAGATGCTAACCTTTTTTGAATAAAAAAACCAAAGGGAAAACTGTTTGACATTTTTTTTCCCTTTTAAAAAATTGAAATAATTGGATGAGCGTAGGGGGGGAAGCGAAATTTCATTTAAATACACTGGAAAAAAAAATCCGGAATTTTTTTTTTTTTTTTTTTTATGTGTCTTTTAACACTTTCCCGGCTAAACCGACTTTCCGTGCGAAAAATTTTAATGGAGGCCTTCAAATCTCTGAATTTTTTAGAACTCCACGTTTTTGAGCGCATCGGGAAATTTTTTTTCTCATAAAAAACGAAATTTTTGTTTTTTCGTTTTTTTAAAAATTTCTTCGCTTACTCACCTACATGCTTTATCCGACGTAAGTTTTTTTTTCACAGAATCTTCACTTTATAAATTTAGATTCGTTTTAAAATTTTGGCGTTACGAAAAATTATTTTCATAAAAAATCGAAATTTTACGTTTTTCTTTTTTTTTTAAAACAATTCTTTGATTTATAAAACCTACATGCTTTTCCTATTGTGATGATTTTTTCACAAAACCCCCTTAATTTCATGAATTAAATATTCGTTTTAAAATTTGGCGCAATAGAAAAATTTATTTCTTAAAAATTGCAATTTCAAGATTTTTTTTTTTTTAAAAATTACTTTAAATTTAAAAAAATTTTAAGTTAATTTTTTTTTTAAATTAAATTTAATTTAAAAAAAATTCTTGACAAGAAATTTTTTTTTCAGAACAACAAAAAATCCGGTAACACATAGCAGCTCAAGCACCAATAACGCTATCCAAAACGCGGGGGGCTTAGCGTTTTCCTTTTTTAAAAAAACTGTTCAATTTTGGAAATTAAATTTTTATATACCCCCCAAAAACATAATGCCTTCACAAAACTTTTAACCAGCCGTAAGTCATCTCGACCTCCATAAAATTCATGCATCAACAGATTACAGATTTTTAAATATGTTAAAACCCTGAAGGAACGATTTTGATTCACTCTCAAAATTTTTTTAAAATTAAATCGTGATCACTAAAGTTTTAGGATATTAACGAAATTTACTCACTAGCTTATTCCTTTTAGTCTCTTCTTCAATAAATTGTTCTTCATTTCTTTCAAGAATATCTCAAATTTTTATTTTCTGTAAAAAAATTTTTTGAAGTTTCACTTTAAATGATAATTTCAAATTTTTTTAATGAGTTTAAAGTATTATTTTGTGATATTGTTTTTTTAATGTCTAAAAGTATTTTTTCTATCCTTTGGCTAGCTATGTTTTGGACTTGGGGGAGTATTGTACTCTGTGTAATATGATCTGAAAAATAAAAAAAAAGTCAAGAATTTTTTAAAATCGAAAAAAATCAAAAAATTTGTGATTGTTATGAGAAATAATTATTAGATTGCGCTAAAAAAAACGTGGCATTTCTAAGTTAAAATTTCGAAGGGCCCAAAAATTTTTCATTGAAATTGGAGTATGGGTTTTTTACCCGAAATCGTGTTAACAAACCGACAAAAATACAAAAAAAAAATATATAGAAAAAAGGGAAAAAAAAAACTTTCCGGATTTTTTATTCAGTGTAGTGAAAGGGAAATTTTCGCTAGCTCATCCAACAACTACAGTATTGCGATTTGTTATGTTTTTTTTTGGGCCCCTTTTTCTATAAAATATAAATTTTTTAGCTTTGTAAAAACGCACTTAACCTTTCGGACCTGGGGCCTAAATATGTGTACTAAACTTTTGATAAAAATAGGGTAAACAATAGAGTTTTTAAAAATTATACCCCAATTTTTTTTGTAAAAAAAAATATATATTTTTCCCCGGCTAATGGTAAAAACGGTAGTTTTTTTTTTTCACCATAAAACAGTTTTTTCGTCATTTTTTAGCTGCACCGACTGTAACTACGCGATCTAGAAACGCAAAAAATAAACGTGAAGTGGATCATTTTAGTAAATTTTTTAACCCTTACAGGCAAACATTTTCGTTTTTCCAAAATGACTGTCAATTGTTAGGGTTTAAATGATATTTACTACGGAAATTCGGGATTAAAATTTAAATAATTTGGGTTCCCCCCCCCTTCTCGCTGACCCCTCGTGCCCCCCCGGACCAAACTTGGGGGGGGGGATTTCCCCTGTTTTCCCCCCAAATCTTAGCCGTGGTTGCCCCTCGAAAAGCCCCAAAAAACCTCGGCGTGGTCAGGGCCCAGGGGGAGGTGCGTGAAAGCTCTGCCCTGAAAAACCCGATATAGTGGCCCCAACGAAAGCAAGCAAATAGCTCGAAAGTTTTCCGCCCAAAATAAAACTTTGTCTACTTATTATTCACGGTAGCTCGGCGTGGATTTTGCCCAGCAGAGCTCTGGATCTACCATATATTTTTTCTTGCGTGGTAAGAGATATTTCTATTTCATACAAAAGACGACTTTCCCTTTTCCCCGCATTAATCAACCCCCACCCCCTACAAAGCAGATACTAGAAGCAAGCAGTAGTGCAGTAGGGTAGAAGGAGTAAATAGACAAATTTGTATACCCCTGGCTAGAGCAGATGGAAGTTCGAGAGCTAGTGCAATGGGTTCGTTCTCCCCGAGGCCGCTTTGGGGTCTGGGGTTTGTGGAGGAAACTTTATGACTGTCAAGGTGGGCACCCTGCTTTTGGATGGGAGCAAAACCGTTGGTTAATTGGGTAAGTTTTTTAAAGGGGAGGTACTGCCGGTACCGGGTTTTCCCCTCCCTTTTTAGATTTCCTCATCCCATTTTTCACCATCTCATCGTCGAAATAGCCTTACAGCACATATGAGACGTCAACAAAACTTTTCAATAAACTATCAAAAAAACATCGCAAAAAAAAAAACAATTCTGGTTTGTCCCGGAAAAGTGATAAATGCTAGATTGCAGGTATTTGAGGTACAAAAATCCAAAAAAAGTAAAAAACATTCAAAAAAATAAGTTCTATAGGATGGACTTCTCATTTTGTCAATTTTACCATTTGATCCCAATTGCGCAAATTTGAAATAGCCTACACTATTTCTACTTATATTTCTCATATTTATTCAAAAATCTAAATCTCAATGGAAAACTATCGTGATGGCGAATGAAAAACACGCCCTTTCTGTGAATATGCGTACGTAAAAATCAGGGTGCGTTTTCTTCGGGACGGTGGGGAAACCCAAACGAAAGAAATGTACTTGCCCGGTATATGCTAGGGGGTTACCCTTTTAAACCGACCTATTCTACTGGTCAATTTTTCAGCCAATTAGATGAGACAAATATATTCTATTTTTCAATAATTACTGGAAAATACGATTTTATTATCGTCTCATAGGAACTAAATTCTATGGAACAAAAAATTTGTTTTTTAATTAAAATATAAAAAGATTTTTAAACGCGTCTGCTCGATTTGGACCCATGAGAATTAGTTCCCATGAGACGATAAATTTGATATATTTTAAATATTGATAATAATAAAATATATTTTAAATTATTTGTTTTTTCCCGGGGGTTTGTTCAATTGGGATTTGGACATTGGGATTTTGGTCCCATGAAACAATCCCCTTTTATCCACAAGGGGAGAGTCTCACGAGATCCAAAACCTAAATGATCCAAATCTCACGGGTCCCAAAAAGCTTGTTTTTAAATTATTTTTAATTTTATTTTTTCTGTCTCGCGGGAACAAATCCTAAATGAAACAATTCTACGGGATACAAAAAAATTATCGTTTTTGGGTCCCATGAGATTTGGATCAAAGGATTTGGACCCATGAGACAAATATATTTATTTATTTGGATCCCATGAGACAAATTTATTCATTATTTTGGGTCATATGAGACAATAAATTGATTTTTTTGGATCCCATGAGACAAAAATATTCTATTTTTTGGACCCCTGAGACAAAAATATTCTATTTATTTAAAAATTAGCTAGAAAATACGTTTTATTATCGTCTCATGGGAACTAAAATTTACGGTCATTGCAGTTTGGGCCCCCCCTTTCCCCCTTTGCGCGCCTTATGTGTGAACTTTTCACGTGAAAATTCACCAGATCTGTTCGGAAAAAAATTTTACATTCCCTTAAGCGCGAAATTGGGATGAGGGAGATATAAAATTCAAATTAAAAAAAAGGGGAGGGATATACATGCCACTCTAAAAACCCCTAAATCCCCCCAAAAAATTTAAATAATTCATAGCTAGAACCCGAAAAATTATTTTTTATTCAAATTTTTAATTTAAATTATGTTTGATGTGTTTTCATCCAATGACCCATATCTCCCCAAACATTTATTCAACCCCCCACCCCTATGATAGGTATATTTTATTACCTTTATATCCAGCACTCGCCCGTGAGGCACCTTAACAATCAAAATGAAATTTGGGAAAGAAAGGGTTTATTGCTCTATTTTCTAATGGTTTTCAGGAATGTGAATTTTTGATTAGAAAAATAAAGAATAATAATAATAATAATCTGAAAAATATAATCCGCCGGGGACAAGCAATTTCACACCATTTGTTCCCACCTCCTTAAAAATTGAAACTGTAAGGTTTTTTTTAGATGAGCGAAGCGAAGATTCCATTTCATACACGGAGAAAAAAAACCGGAAGTTTTTTTTTTTTTTTTTTGTATTTTTTTCTGCTGTTAAAATTTCCGCTAAACCCCATACCCAATGGCGATGAAAATTTTTTGGAGGCCTTTGAAATCTTTAAATTAAACTGCCACTTTTTTGTAGCGAATCAAAAAATTATTTCTCGTTTAAAAACGCAAATTTTTTAATTTTTTTTGATTTTTTAAAAATTTTTTCGACTTATAACACCTTTTTGCTTTTTTCGATGTGATGAATTTTTTCAGAACTAAATTTTTTGAAATTTTTATTCGTGTAAAATTTGAGCCAATGAAAAATTTTTCTTTTGAAAACGCAATTTTTCTTTTTTTTAAAATTTTAAAAAATTTTTTTCGACTTATAAAACCTACATGCTTTATCCGATTTTAAATTTAGCGGCGTCTCCCCTTGACTCTTATGGCGGAATCAAAATTAGACTAATTTTGCTGGAAAAGTTTGTTTTTTTTTCTTCTCTGTTACTGCTTCGGTACAGGTCGCCCTGTTTCTCTGATAGACCTGAAAAATTTGGGAACATGTACAACCCCCCTTTTCGGGTTTTTTTATAGTTTTTGAACAAAATCCGTACGTTGGTTATAAAAAAAAATAAAAATTTAAAAAAAAAATGTTCCTCTCGTTATGAAATTTCGGGCAATAATACACTATTCTCCATTTTCAAATTTTTTGTTTTAAAAGGGGCTAAAAAAAAAAAAAAAAATTTTAACCCCGTGACATAGCACAATACTACACTTTAAAAAACCCCTTTAAAAATTTTATCTTGTAACGGATTTAACACGAATTTTTAATTTTTTGACCAGAAAATTTGGGGAAATTGGGTTTTTTGGGAAAAATTTCCCAAATGGCTTTAATTGCTTTTTTTGGTCCCCATAGATACAGAGCATAGTACCCTAAAATGCCCCTTTTTAAAAAAATGGTCTTGAAACTTGCCCAAATATACCCTCAAACACGCAAAAAATGCATTCCAAAATCACACCCCATCTTGGTAATAGATATTTTGACCAACTACTTGTCCAAAATCCAAAAAAAAAAAATATAGAGAATTACGAAAGGCTGTCGGTAGTCAATAATGGCCTATATTTTTTGGGTCAAAATCCTCCAAGGGCAGGGGCTAAAGATCTCCCAGTTATTTTATGGGAGATTTTTTCCAAGGGACCTGGCTCGAAAAAAAGCATGTGACAATTTTTGGGAGGTCAGGGGGGCCCCCAAAAATTTTTCTGTTTATTCTAAATTCATTACTAGTTAGCCGAATGAAAAATATTTTTTGAGTTAAGCGGTTAAATACCCCTTTAACGGTAAACCTTAAATATTTTTGGGAGTAACATTATGGGGAAAGTATACTCGGGGTGTTGCACGTCCGGTGCTCGCTTTAAAAACGCGACGGGACCTGAGCGTTTTCCTAGATTTTTTTTCAGAATTAATGTTATGAATTTTATATTGGGGTAAGAATTGGCGCAATCGAAAAAAAAATTTCTCATGAAAATCGCATTTTTTTTAAAAATATTTTTTTGACTTATAACTCCTACAGCTTTTTCCTATTGTAAAATTTTTTTACGAAATTAATTTTATGAATTTTATATTGGTGTGAAATTTTAGCGCAAGGGAAAATGAATTTCCAGAAAAAACAATTTTACGTTTTTCGTTTAAAAAAAAAATTTCGCTTACAAAAACGCGCCGAAAAAGCGATTGCGAAACTTCCTAGTTTTATAGTAAGTAATTATTTGAAGTTTTGTTTTTTTATTTCATTGGATTTTGACATTTTTTATCGATTTTTCGACCGTCCTTTTTTATTTGTCGACATCGACAACTTTTACATGATTCGGACATTTGAATAGGGATTCAAATGTTAATTAAAATTATTTTCAATTTTTACGTCAACCAAAACATTTTTTCCAAAACCCGGATTTTTCCACCGACACCCCCCCATAATTTCTTTTAGGACAAAAAACGTAAGTAAATTACAAGCATGAAATTTGGATTGGATTTGACGAAAGCCCTTTGGGACATTTTGGGAATTTTTTGAAAAACAGGCTACGTGCCGGTCCCGGGTTCTCCACTCCCCACTAAAATTCATTCTTCATCCCCCATCTTTCACCATCAACGTCGCGAAAAGCCTTAGAGCATTCACAAAAAAAACATTAAGCAATACATATCAATCTATCAAAAAAAGGAAACGCTCATTGGACGCGTTGATATAAAACGAGACTGCTAAGCTAGACCCACATTGCACATTTTTTTTAAATTTAAAAATTTTGGCGTTCGCTGCCCCGGGGCCAAGTTTCCCAAAATTTTTTATTTTTGCCAAGGGATTGGGTAAACCCGTGGGGAACCTTTACTTTGTGGATAAATCCACCCCCGTCTAGAGGGCCTTTATATCATTTCTTTGGGAAAATATTTTTTAAATCTTTAATAACAAAAAATAACTGCTTCATAGTATTTTGATTACTTTTATGGCAGGGCATAGGGGCCAGCAAAAAACGTGCCTTTTTGTTGCCCTGATAAAGTTTTCTTTACTAAAAGAATTTCCATCAACACTACTTATCGGATCAAAATAAAAAATTTAAAATATTGGTGACGGACGGACATTTTAAATGATTTTGGCCCCCTCAGTTTTTTCACCGTTTAGTTTAAAAAAAAACATTTATTTTAAATTTTAACGTAACTTTGAACTTTTGAAAAAGATTTTTCCACAAAACTATTGGCATTTAATCCAGATAGAAGTTTCGGATGGTTTAAATTTTTAACTCGATCGAGCCCGTTCGAACGTTGGCGGACAAAAAACTCGTTTTCCCTGGTGACGTTACTTTTGTTTTAAATGTAATTTCCCTCAACATACTTATCGGATCAAAAAAAATAACATATTCGGGGCCCGGGCGGACATTCTAATGATTCGGCCACCTCAAATTTTTTTTGACGTTTTTTCTTTGAAAAAAAAAACTTTTGATTAAATTTAATGTAAACTTTTTTAAATTTTGAACGATTTTTCCCCAAAACTAATGACATTCAATCGAGAACGAAACTTTCGGATGGTCAAAATTTCAACTCGATCCGAGCCTCCGTTCGAAAAAAACATGGCGAGACATACAAACAAACAACAACAAAAAAAAAGTGACTATTTTTTTTTCCGGGGAGAGTCAAAGGAAACGCCGCTTCGCTCCTTGATTTCAATCTGCAAAAAAAAAAATTAAAAAAAATAAAATTCGATTTTTCCCGGGAAAAGTGATATTCGTATAGTTTGCAGGGATTGGAGGTCACAAAAACCCAAATATGCACTTTTTATTTTGTCTGGACCACCAATTAGAAGTACATTTTTGTACTTTTATTTCCCCAAGTTTTTTATTATTTCATCCAATGAAAAACTATCGTGTAAGCAAAATGAAAAAGAAAGCAAACAAATCAGGCGTCGTGCTTCGGACGTGGGGAACCAAAGGGGAAGCAATGTAGTTAAACCCGGTAAGCGCGCTATGGGCGTTCCCCTTTTTTAAACCCAGTTTTTACTGGTCAAATTTTAGCGTTTAGATGAGACAAATATATTCTATTTTTTCATAATTATGGGAAAATACGATTTTATTATCGTCTCATAGGGAACTAAAATTCTCACGGGAAAAAATTTTTTGTTTTTTAAATTAAAAAATTACGATATATTCGCGTCTGCTCGATTTTGGGGCCCATGAGAATTTTTTTCCCATGAGACGATAAATTATGATATAATAAAAAATTTAAAAACCCTATTAAAAATATTTTAAAAAATTTTTTATTTAGTTCCCCTGAGTTTGGATCAAAGGGGTTTTGGTCATTTGGGATTTGGGTCCCATGAAACCTCCCCTAAATAAATAAATAAATAAATAAATAAATAAATTAATAAATAAATAAATAAAATAACGAATATATTTTTCTTATTGAAGTCTAATCGATGAGGTTTTCTAGGCTTTATACGGTCATCCAAGTACAGAGACTTAACGGGAGGTAAAAGATTTAAAGTGCGTTATTTTACCATCGACTGTGTAAGTCTTAAATTGTGAACATGTCGAACAATAGTCATACAACCCCCTAGGTACACATGTAGATGTTTCTTGAAAATGAGGGTGGAATATTTACCACATTACCTCCCCCATCTTCTCTCATATTGGACCATTCAAAATTTAAAAAATCAAATGCATTGACTTGATTTGCTATTGAACCACATGTAAATATATACATAGATTTTTGACAATAGCGAGTGAGTTACTTCACTGAATGTAATTGTTCACAATGAAGATTTAATTCTCTGATACGTGGGCGTATTACTGCTAGTGAACAAGCCAATTGTGTGTTGTCCCGTGCATTGTGTCAACTTTGCAACCGATTTCATTTCCACCACCTCCCAGTACACACGTGTGTATTTGCCTTACATCGTGCACGTTCTGCGTTTCAGATAGCTCTACCTATTGTCGTTAATGTTTTTGATTTTGAAAACACAAAACAAACAAGATGGCAAGAGTGATTATTAATATTGTATATACTATAGTGTTTTTTTGTTTACAGATTGAAATCAACCAGCCATCAAGCAATGAACGAACAAGGCGAAACCTATTGACTATGTATCTAGGACGAGCATAAAATAACTCTCCACCTAATCACGCAGATGCTACACTCGCGTAGAGCGACTGTGATGTTTTGCCAATTATAGCAAAATGTAGCGTCTTCTTTGGTCATTCATAGAGGAGAGATTAAATAAATAATCATGTGTACAATCACACTCGAGGAAGCTGACAACACCACATTATAAGATAATAGTTATCTCACTGTATGTCGCACATGCATCACAAGAATAACTTCTAGTTAATGGATGTACGACATCTACCATTTATACAGAAGATAATCTAGCGAAAACGATCTGAACCAGCTGCAATATCTACATGGAATTGATGAGAAAAATAATGAAAGAGACGATTCAAATTGTAAATAGTATTTGCAAAATAGCATTTTAAAGCAATCCTATACTGTGAAGTTTAAACTAAGAATATTTGTCCATTAACATGTAAATGCACGTTTTATTTTTTAATGTCGTGTCTATTGTTAGCTACAATCCCGTTTGAATCACTTCCTTTCATAAATTATTAATTGACTATAATTTAAATTTGTGGAGATGTCATCACTTACCGCTTCTTAAATAAACATGACCATTTTGTTGGCAAGCTGTTTCATTAAGTCCTGGATTGAATCTGAAACTTTTCTCTATTGGTTAATTGAACGTGAAATGCTGGCAACTAACAAAGACTCAACGTGACTAAAACTATAATTATGTCGTTTAATCCGAGTTGAAACAGCGCTCTTGAAAAAATTCTAGTCTGTTGGTCGAGCGGAATTAAAGCAATTTCCTTTATTGACATCCAACCCAATATCGCAATAGTAATGATGGGAAGCGAATGAAACGAGAGATCCGTTTTCATGGATTCACACCGGCTTTCCGCGAACCACGATGTCACGCCTATCCCTCTGGAAAGCCTTTTTAGTGAAAACTAACCCTAAAAATATAGCCAACCTCCCACCCTCACGAAACAATTCATTTTAACAGTAGACAATAAGTCATTGTAGAGCCGGATAGCTAGTACCGTGCCGACGCCACAGACCCAGTGCAATGCGCTACACTGCGGAACAACACATACAAAGGAAGAGAGGTGAAAGCGGACAATTTTAAAACTAAAAATCATCCCCCTCTTCTTCCATTTGAACTCTTTTTTGGGACAAAAGACAAAAGGTAGGAATTAAACGTGAAAAAAAGTGGACCAAATTACTCGCGGCATATAACCTTTGTTATTTAAAAAGAAGAATGAGAATCAAGCCAGAGACAGATTAAAACTTAATTTTTTCACCATAATTTGAAGATAAGTGCGATTACTTTGCATACTGTTTTCGTGATAAAGCCAGAGGGCAATGAACTGCCTGCGTTGCATTAAAAGAGAGAAAAGCATTCACTGCACTAGTATAGAACATGATAGTCAATTACTGCACATACTGTGTGAACCAATGTACACCCAACCACCAGTAGCGTAACCATTTATCAACATAAGACAAATGTACGAAATAAAACAGCTTCCGGGACACTACGATTAAACCTGCTCAGAGCATGCAGACGAGGCTATGCCGAGAGGTCGTCGGTTCGATTCCTGCTACCGGCACTCAGGATTAAAAGAGTTTTCCATTTTTCCTACGTCAAAAACGTTTAAGTATATTTTAGAAAGAAGAATGGCCAAGGGTTTATCGTTTATTTTATTGGACATTGTCTTAATTCGCCTTTTGGAGTGGGGTAAACTTTGGGACCACCAAAATATAGTGAATAACATATAACACGTTGTATGTATGTGTGCGTACACAATGTGAAACTATACAAGCAAAGTATATTGAGAAACTAACTTGGAATAAGGGCAGCTGTTGAACGACTGTTGGACGACGGATAGTTCGAAAAAAAACAAAAAAAAACATGAACACATTTTGCATCGTTAATAGAGTTTCAAACGTTCAAAGAACAGATTTGAGAGTGTTAAATCCACAATGACATAGTACGTTGTATGTATGTGTGCGTACACAATGTGAAACTACTAGCAAAGTATATTGAGAAATTAACTTGGAATAAGGGCAGCCGTTGGAAGACTGTTGGAGGACGGATAGTTCGAAAAAAAAACATGAACACATTTTGCATCGTTAATAGAGTTTCGAACGTTCAAAGCACAGATTTGAGAGTGTTAAATCCACAATGACATAGTAAAAAGCGGGGTTCAGTGTTGACAGCCCCTGTGATGTGGTTTCCTTAGTGTGTGCAACATAGACCCGCCATGCACACGACAACAAGCGTGTCCCGTGCGTGTCCCGTGCGTGTCCCATGCGTGCGAAGCGAATCATAGGGAAAACTACCCGGAAACTTTGACGATCTAGGCTAGAGGAAGTGTAATTTCTGTTTGGTCAATAGTAACCCAACTTACCACGAAGACATCAATAGCTGGGAGGTACGGCCAAAATCCACATAGCATGGAAACTTTCTTAGGCACGAATTACGTGCTAGATATTCTTTCTGGAGTGCATGGATATAGGCAGGACTTAATAGGTGAAATAACACGGCCACAAAACTAGGTCAGTTTTGAACGAAATTTTAGGAAATTGTACATGGCTTTGTTGAGTTCTGTTTTCAAAGATCAATGCTTTATGTTATATGTTTTGATGACAGGCCGATTTCTCTACAGCGGAAATTAAAATCGTTTGGAATGACACATCAATTGAAGATTGAGCGAAAGATTGGGGGGGGGGGAGTCACATGGCAGAGGGGAAGGATCTTTAATAAAATAAAAGATTCCAATGCCACAATATTATGACTATGAGTAACCCTTTATAGGTTACTGGTAAGTATACTTACCACTAATTTTCAAAATCTACACAATTAAATCTACCAGTTTTACATCCTTTTAACCCGGGTAAAAAGCTGCCTTATTTCGTTCTGAATTAATAGAATTTTTCCGTATTAAATTCTAATGATTAGAAGAATTTTTGTAATGGATCAAAAAACAAATTATACACACATTTCCGGGATGTCCCGGATATTTTGTTTGCCTGTAGGAGATTCAATTTGAATGTGTAAAAAAAAATGAAAAAAAAAGGAAAAACTGCAAAAAATCTAATTTTTGAAAATAAAATAAAATTTTGGATTTTTTTTTTCAAATTTGATGTCAATTTGGAATCCAAAATCAGCATTTTATTCCTAGAAGATCAAGGGAAAAAATAAAAAAAAATCCAAAATTCTTAAAAAAAATCATGAATTTCAAATTGCAAAGGTAGAAAGCAAAATTTTGGGTCCCACCTTTTTGCCCTATAAAGGGGTAACAACAATCCAATAGATCCAAATATCATGTACTACGATTCCACGTTTTAAACTGCAAGTAGTAAAATAGCAATAGGTTCCCATGTATTACAGTTGCACCATCGTTTTATGGAAGTAATAAGAAATATTATATAACAGTAGATATTACACAAGTGGAAATGGTATGGTTCCGATACGAATTAGAGGGTCGATATAGTAAATAAAACCCATCCGTTGTAACGGCATAGCTCATACTGTGTATAAATGCAATGTGCATACCACTTAACAATCATCAAAGAGATTGAAGGGTAATTTAACGGTTCCATGATTATATCAAATTGTCGCAATTCAGTAATAAAGCACACAATCATTAATTCGTTTTATTGGTATGATCGTCCAACCGTGTATCGCGTTCACAGACAATTAGTTCCAGAAGTATACTCGCGTCCTCTTGAGAACCACGTGTTCAAGTGAGCGTGCGTATACCTTGACCTAAACACCTCGTCTTCGTGGAAGTGCACTTACATCCAAGAATCAATCATAAACACGAGACACAGTCGCAAGCAGTAGCTGCCAGTCCCAAGGTGAGTTTATATGATGCCACACAATAACGCAAGATAAAATACACTCGCATCATTGAAATTGTGTGTCTAGGTATAAAGCTACGTTTAAAATCGTTATCGGTTTTTATTTCGTCATTTTGTGTCTACTGAAATCACTAGCTTCGGTAGTTTTCCCAGAGGCGACACTCTAACTATGTATCTATTACGTGGTTTAACTAGCTCCACGAATAAAGATACAACGAAAACAAAATTGGAATTGGAATCGTGGAATTGAAGTTTTTAACCCTTTAGCCACTATATAATGGTTGTACAAAAAAAAACAAGAGTATACACTCCATCAGGAAAATATTCGCATTATAACTCAATCAAGCTGATGTTATCAGTGGTATGCAAATACGTGGTCGTAAGTGATTGCTAGCAGTCGAGGTAAATTACTTTGTGTAGGTGGTTTTCGTTGAACAATAAAGGTGAGGTTAAGATCTATGAGGGAATGATGAGGTTACTCGATGAGTAAAAGACTCATTGAGGACATAGTGTGCAAGGGGGTTCAGGGGAGGTCCGTAGCGACATCCATTTCGCGTGCTACGACCGCAATAACTCTTGGGGGGGGGGGGGGGGGCACAGGGGCGAAGTCTGGCCCTAATTGAAAGAAATAACCAAGCATTTTCTTGAAATGTGCGAAGAAAACAAGAAGAGATCCACAAGCCAAACGTGAAGTCATAAACTAGGTTTTTATGTGGCGGAAAGAAACAATGATCTTCGTAATGAAATAAGGTAAAGAATATTTCTAGCAATGCATTTGTTTTAACACGACAGACTCTTTACGTATTTTCCTGGTTCAAAATCGAAACAAAAACGTGAAAGACTGGAATGAGGATATTAATTTTGGGCAATGTACGTGTTTAGGGGGGTCTTAATGATGTTATTAACAAAAATAAATTTCCGACTTCAAATTTTGATTGATGTTCGGTGATGGTGGAGGTGCCGGGTCATACTTTTTAAGCTTATAATACACTTTTGATATATTGATATCGATAGTTCAATGTTATATCATAGCCCAGCACTACCTTAAACGTTATACGCCACCATTCGTTGTGGCTAATAACATCAATGCAATAATTGAGACGTAAAGCAACACAGAAATGTAATAATAGTCAAATTCTAACAAAATAATGCTGCTTGCACTATGTTAACAACCATCTATTTACAATTTGGACACAAAATGCATTAGAAACTATGATTATTGTAATTAATCATGGAAAGTTAACGAAGAACCAAAGTGAGCAAGGGAGATATAATTAAGGCAGAGGCCAGATTCAAATTATGTCCGTATTTTTTAGCTATTTTATTGGATAAAATAAACTATCATTTAACCTCACATAAATCCTACTACGTGGTTTAATGTTAATGGTGACTATATTTATATTATGTTCAAACAAAGCGTAAAACAAAATAATTATACATCCAATCAAAAGCAGTGCTACGTTAAGTACAGTCAGTAACAAATTGTTATAAACTTTCTAAGGTAACAGAATTAATAGAAATTCGTTTAGCGTCGGTTAATGTTTTAACATTGTGAGTGCTTATTAATAGCCACGCGTTTGGCGGTACAAATCGGTACAAAATACCGCCAAACGAAAAAATTCGCAGGAAAGACAATTGTTTAAAAAAATCTTTTTCTCTCAGTCAGCCTCTAGACAACCAGTTGAAAATTAATGTCACAAAAACACAACTACCTACGTTGAATGGTGTGCTTGGACGAATTGAAACTTGAAATTATTTAAAAGAGGCGATATTTGCCGTGTGCCCGATCAGAAAAATTTGAAAAAAATAATTGAAAAAAAATAGATACAGTTTTCAAAGCCATTCACTATATTTTGACTTGGTAGCATATTTGGAAAAATAGAAAAACGCGGTCGAATAGCCTTAAAGTTTGTTTTCGCTATTGCCTTAGTAGTGCTACAAAGCCCTGTAGCAAATGAAGACCTTGTATATATATTTCAGAAGTCAGTTAACACCATTCTTACAAAACCTTTAATAAAGCGCGTGCATTCTTCTTGTAAATGTTCATAGTATAACGTGTTAATTTCACACCTAATAAATCATGATTATACATTGCTCGGACCAAGACAAATCACAAATGACTCTAAGGTGCGTACGACCTTCTGAATGCTAGATTGTAGGGAGTGCTTTCTCTACACTCAAAAGCGTGGTCAACGGCCAAGCCTTACTCGTTTATACTTCACTACCGACAAATAAAAAATAAATATCACGTAATTACAGGAAACACAAATCAATGTAAATTTAGTTGGTGTGATGTTGAAAGCAAATTCCAACAAATTTATGACTTCTGTCAATATTATTAAAACCGCAAAAAATTAAGATGTTTATTGCAATTAAATAGCGCCTAAAAAGTCTTCGTCAACCGTTCTATATAGAACACATTGGCTGGAAATAGATTTCAAGTGTGTATGGCATGGATGTTTTTTTAAATTGAATTCTTAAAGTATATAAAAATAAAGTAACATCCCTGTCAATTAAAATATACACTTTTTGAAAAAGCTTTTAGCTCATACGAAACTGCATCAAGTTGTTTTTTTTGCACTTTTTCAATGTTGTTTAACGGTTGTGAGATATGGCTAACAATCTATAACTTCAGGCAGTTTAGCTAAAAACTAAATGTTTTGTGAGACTCAGTCCAGAATAATTGCATTATTTTCCCCCTCATGAAAAGCAGTATTTTTCCGCTACTAGAGCAGAAATGTTCGAGTTTAACTCGAGTCCCATTAGAATATACTTGCGTTATCTCGCTTTAAAAAAAAAAAAAAATCTGACAAAGCCGTAAACATCGTTGCAGCCATTATCACAGGATAGAAATCCTATTCCGTGATCCATTATATTCAATTAAATACAAAAAAAAACAAATCCCAGTAAATTGTTCTAGTGTAAATATTACATTTATAATGTATATGGCTAGGTTGTATGAAGGCGCCAGGCGAGTGATGTGGGGCGTGCGTGCGTCCATCCAACATGCAACTACATTACGTGATGCAGTAGCGTTCGTAAACCCTCCATTACTGACCCAATTGACCTGCATGACACAAGCTACGTACACAAAAATACTGACCTGGATCAAAACGTACTTTTACTACAAACGGAAGCAAAATTAAATACTCTTTAATAACGGTAAAATAAATAATACGGTGAATATTATGAATAATTTACTACCGGTAGTCACATTCAGTTGGAAGTTGAAGATTAATTATTGCTCGCGTGAACAAATGTAAAATTAAAACGAAATACTTCGTTCGTCTTGTAGTATTATTTTTGCAATTCAAATGTGGATGGATTATCCCTTTTAAACACTTAGTAACACCAGGTTGTGAAAGAAGCGGGTAATATTTTCTAAATAGTTCTTGCTTCCTGTTTGAACTGTCTCTAGATTTGCCATGAATGTTAAATACGAAGATACACTATAAGGAACTTTTGAATGAACAAATATGAACATATGACAACCACGGACTTATGCATGTCCTCCGGAAATCGTCACCTTAAATGTAATTGTTTATTACAATTAGACAGAAAATCTTCCGTCTAAGCGATAAACAAGGGAATTCAATAGATTCAATGACAGTTTATCGTTGGATTGGATTGGATAATGCTTAACGTCTCATATCAATGCACTTGGCTATTCGAAACGAAGTTTATCATTGAATGAAGTTTACACAGAGACGAAAATGTCAAGTAATATCGAGACAGTGACGGTGCAAAATAAATACATACACTTATTATCGTGAAAATCACACGACTTGTGCATTTTGAAGACTACACAATCCAAAAGTAACAAAGTAACAATTGTTTGCGGTTATTTTTTATTCGCGCGTAAAGTTTAGAAAAATGTTGGCAAAATGTATCGAACCTACTAATATGGAAAACGGGGTTATTTAAATTTATAGAAATTAATACCAATTTCAAAATCAGCCAACATATATCATTCAAAACAACAACAAAACAGCGAATTTTGAAAATCATCTCTGAAAATTGAACATTGTGTATGAATGTTTCATTTATAAAAATTCCAGAACACTTTCAAATGTGACTAAAAAGGTGAACGGTCATCAAAGGGCTTCAACTGTATCGTTGCAAAAGAAGCCTGGAGAGGTTGGCGAAGCAGCCTTAACATCTCGGCACACAGAGCTAATAATGTCCTCCATTCAAAGCCAATCTTCAATTCAATATGTACACAGTGAGCAACTTGTTATTTACAAGACACACGACACAAACGATAATACGTGAAAAATTGATAAGACTGGCAAAGGAAACATCAAGGAGTCTTGATATCTTGGTTCGAAGGTTCCTCTTCACCCAACGTTACGTATGTGGACGAGTTCGCGTTCATGTATTCGGTATTGAGTCTCGTAAATAATAGAGTACCACTTTGTGTGTGTCCCTCGCGTTATTTGATGATATTATATTATTACGCGTCTTATGACCAGCAAGACAGACGCACAAGAAGACCAGAATGAAAGGGTTCAACTTTGTGCACATTAAAATAAATAAATAAATTCGTATTTAGAGTCAACCCACTCAGTCATATAACTAATTTTCAGTGGGGGACAGTAAGCCAAAGTGACCAAGCCAACCCTGTAGGCACCGACGCAATCGACGAGTGAGCGATAATAAATATTATATATCAATATTTTTAATATGAAATATAACAATCAGTGGTATGGACAGAGCGAACACCCGCGGATTATCACCAAAATCAAAAAGGCCGATTCAGAACAACTTTTAAATTTATTATGTGCCTCGTTGCTACGACGGCTCCAAAGTCACCGTTTACAAATTCCTAAGACAACAACTGATGGACTGATGGATGGTGAGTCCAAATCAGAAGGTAAAAATCTTCTGACTTTAGCGGGAATCGAACCCTGGACCTTCTGCATTGGAAGCAGAGGTGCTAATCACAAGACCAACGAGCCACACAAATACACAAATAACAAGGTATATTTTATAATATAGTATACGCATTGCAGAAAGTTATTTAGGTAGTACACTTGCAAATATATTCTTGGTGTTGGTATTAATTTTTAAAACTACCCTTAAATTAGTCAACTTACTCAATGAAATTAACAACACAATCCCTAGTTTTGTCTTTGGAATGAGTTCAAGCTTTAAAAAGCTCAAGATAAGATTACAATTGGCTGAATCGAACAAGGCACCTCCGTAGCAATAGTACTTGTGCAAGTACTGAAAAGCTACCTATATATCTAGCAACATTTGAAAACAAACTCTAAACAATAGTTCAATAAACTATCTTGGATGTTAATAAGTTACGCCCAACTACCTGAAGAATATCTAGCAATGAAATACAAGATCGACAGTAAATGTGTTAAGCTCGATTCCCAAGACATACATTATATACATCAATGTTCAAATTACCATGACAAAAACACAAACTTGACAATATCTGTTCCAATTCTTAATTAAATTGAAGTACTCTATTAATCTATTACGACTTGAAAAGCTCAACGAGCTTTGAAGGGAAGCTAGTTGATTGTGTAACTTTACTGGCTTGATATGCATATACAAGTTTCATCTGGCTCCTCTGCAGGCATTAATACAGCTAGACGTTAATCCTAATGTAATAATCCCCTCGGGAAGGCAGCGATGGCACTTTCAAATCGTAAAGTGTTGCCGAGCCAGAGCAACTTGAACCATCAACCCACATACTACCATCAAAGAAACATATTCAAGTGGTTTGTGAGGACATTAAAGAAGGAATATGTGACAATGCCTGGCGCGTGCAATCCCACATCTCGAATGACACCATTGTAAATTCTGAACGTGTTATCGTTACTATACACGGATGTAGATGAAATACATTGTGTTTCGCGAAGTCTGTGCCACCATACATGCATAGGAGATGTCAGTCACCTTGCTGGTTACAACAAGAAATGATTGGATATTAATGCACTAAGGCTATTCGAGACGATGAGTGGTGATAGATGAGGATGACGTATGAACAGAAGGAAGGAGGGGAAAGACGGTACCGGCACGTAGCTTACTCCTTTCGAAAGGTACCAAGGGAACCAATGGCTTTACGTCCCATCCGAAAGGACGGTGTAACCTTGACAATCATATAGGTTCCTCCACTAACCCGGCCTGCCGAACAGACGTCGAGGAGAACGAAGCCGTTACACTAGCTTTCGAACCCTCCATGTGCTCTAGCCTCTAACCAGCGGTATACGTGTGTCTCAGGGCAGAGCGGTCACCCACTCTACCCCTGAACCCTGACCACGCCCGAAGGCTGCTTAACTTCGGTGTTCAGGTGGGAACCGGTTCAACGACCACGGCTAAACTTCAACAAGAAATAATTCAATAACTTATTATTACACAAAAACAATATTTTTCACGAAAACAAAGGCAATGCTCAACACAAACCTCATACGGTTTTGCATTGCAGAGCCTATTTCACAAACATTCCGAATTCCTCAATATCTTGCAGTCTTACCTATAGATAAAACCTTGCTATAGGTATTGCTCATTACATTCAAAATAATAATGTTCTAAACATCTTAGTATGTATTGATGCCGGATGGTCATTATTAATGACATTCCAATTTGCATTGCTAGAACGACGAAGCTAATCTAAAAGCACTTCGGTGGATCCAGGTCTAGCAGTTTAAACTTGCTGGCGACGAGTTAGGTCTTAGTGTTTTCACGCTACATCGTCAACACAAAATCAATTACTTTGAGACTCAGTTTCAATAACTGAATAGAACACACGTTAAATAAATAAATTACCTTGTTTTGCTAAGCCACTATAGGCCTGTGTACAAATACAAAAAGCATTTTCCCCCCTTCTATAAACCGAATTAAAGAAAGCCGTCGGTTAAGCCTGTTGTATGAATACAGCGATATCCATGTTCAGTAAAAAGAACCAAACCAGCAGAAAATAACACTAAAACAGTTCATAATGTGCATATAAAACCTTGTCCGCTTAGTGATCAAAAAATCTATACGATTCCGCGTTCTCTGGCTTACTCAGTGCAATGTGAAGCTTACATTACATACACACGCACACACTCACACCCACGTGGTTAATCCACGTGGTAATACATGGTATTTGATGGGGGCGTTGCCCATTAGGCCTCTCTCGAGTTCCGAGGTATGATGTGGGGCGGGACGGGTGGAATACAATAACAGGAAGGCGATATACAAATGCGGCTTTCAACCAGACGCGGCGATCAAGTGACAATTTAAATTGTCAAATGCTAAATAAGTAGAAAAGCTCTACAAATAAGCTCAACACTGGCATTGTAATGCTACACAATCGGGTGTAGAGGCAAAGGTCGCAAGTGAGATTTCACACAGAGTATGAAAAGGTTATTGTGGTCCATGGCATGGATACGGGCGAGATAGTTTTACACCGCGTAAGTATATGGATATATGGTGTAAGCATTGATATTAAACCCCTATAGTAGGCTAGATTAGCAGTCTCCTATACCTCCGCACAGGCGCGAGCGTAGCAAATTGAAGACTCAACCGGCCCATTTCAAGATGGCGATTTGGTGTTTTAATTTATGCTTTTTTAATGCAATAAAGTATTTTACTGGATTGTTTGATATGGTTTTAGCTTGTGCAGCATGGTATTAAACAAAAGAAACAATACGAAGTGATTGCATAAGGGAATTTAGTAATCATTTGGTGTTAAAGGCTAGTATGCTTACCTGTCAACCTGGCGGCAATCTTGAGAACTATTTGGCCACAAATCGCTCCCATTTGATTAACATGTAAACTGTCATTTTAAGATGGCTTCTAATTGTACCGGAAGTGGACCACCGACTGCTGGTCTAGCCAATTATATAGGATGTCTATGGGTGTAAGTATATGGATATATGGCGAGATAGTTTTACACCGCGTAAGTATATGGATACGGGCGAGATAGTTTTACACCGCGTAAGTATATACAGTTCACATCGGACGGAAGATTGAACTATGACGGAAAATGAAGACGTAAAATATCAAAGCTCAATTTTTGAAAGTTAATCGAACAGTATCCACAGTAAATTGTATTCGCAATTTATTCAACATCAAAGTGAACTTCCATTTTGAAAGCAATTGGCAAGCATAGTACCCACCGGTAGCGAAACAGCCCTACCCACAACTTAGACGGTCGTAAGTTAAACCACAGGACATTTTTTTTACAGGCGAATTAACGGCTTTAGCAATTTAGTGAGTTTCGGTGGCCCACGACCACGACCATGTACTTGACTCGAAGTGTTTATCGAGATTACCCACGCAAGATAAACGTCAAGCGAACCACACTGTACATACATGCATTCCCCTCCTAACAACATTTCCAATCAGTGATGGTTATCTGAATAGTGTCCCAACTCAAAATCGATTGGCTATTAATTTTAATAAAGTGTATAGTGAAATATGCCTACGTCGAGGGTAACTTCGAGAAGGTTCCAGACTCAAATAATAACGCCGCTTCAGCGCTCTACTCACTTTGGGTGAATTCAATAATCTCTATTAAACCTTAATTAATACCAAGCTAACATTGCGTTGTAAATTTGTAATGCCGCCAAAGATAAGGAAACCGTAACGTTAAAGCTTTAGTTAGAGCTCTTCGGGTGTGGAGTGTAGGGTAGAAATCTCACATCGGCAAACATATTCCAGGGATAATATATGCGAAACTTAAACACTAAGTGAGCAACTTCGGGAGGGAATACTTAAAAACTTCCTCTTGGTGACAGGAGGTCGACATATGACCGGTGACGCTCTGTAGGGGAGTGGAGTGTACGACCGTAATGTTCTAGACTAGAGATACTGCTTAGTTAGGTATAGGTAGGTTGGTTGGACGAGAATTCCAAACTAATCTCCTCATAAAGATCTTTGAATAACTTAATTTAAAATCACGGCCCGAAAGAGTTGTTTTTATTTCTCTCCTAAAACGTGTAGACCACGTTCATAAACTAACATTGAGTGTCTCGAAGTCAAGTCGGAACAGTAAACGTGGATCTTAGCCATTGTTCTCCTTAATCATGCTATTGTATAGAGTAAACGCTAGAACTTCATATGCAGCTGCTATTGTTTATAAATAATGCTATTAATCCAGAGTAATAGCTCACAATAAATGCATATGCATTGTGAAGCATGATACAAAGTTGATAATTTAATCGGAATTTGAAACTTGTTCAGTAACTGATTAGACATCGAGTTTTACGGTTTGGTTTTGGACCAACGCGGAAACTGGGACAATTAAAAAATGAAATGTTTACGGCTGCAAAAAGCGAAATAGATAGGCCTAATACACGAATTGGCGAAATGTCTAAAAGTGTTTCGCTATTAATCTGAAACAGGCATTCAATTCAAGTATGAAGGTTAAGTATAATATATCCAGATTACAATGTCTAGATCAATCCAGGATTCAACAGATTATGAGATCTGATACCCGTCTCATACATATGCATGTCGAAACAGCGAAACATCTAAAAGCACTTCTATAGTGTAGTGTATAAGCTATAATGTATGGCAGTTTAAACACACTACATTACTCAATCTAACGTGTCATAATAGATGTTTTTAAATAAAGATATGCAAGAACAAAGAACAAAGATCACCGCCTAGCTTAGACAAACAAACTAGTGAGTAATAAAACAATAAAATTAACGCATTGTGTATAAATCAATCCTCATAAAACCTTGTTATCATATATTCTCCGGTAGTCATCGATTAATAATCAGAGTAAAATGTTTATAATAATCGCTATACCATACAACAATCTGGCGCATAAAAGTGGACAAATGATTTTTTAAACCACATTATCATATAACAAGTATATGGATGGGATGTTGAAAGGCAACTGGTATCAGGTTACACGCATTTAGAAAAACTGGTTGTGATTGTTGCAACCGGTTGGCCAATTTTGTATGATTTTTTGTATAAACACACAGTGAAAATAAATGTTTTGAGTTCAAAACATTTAATTTAAATAATAATTTAAATAATTTAAAATAACTTTAATATAAAACAGGTTCCAAGGAAGAAGTCACTTCCCATTTATTTACCTCGTTATAAATATTAGTAAGATGACACACTCGTCTATATTAGATAAAAAGCTTATTTCCCCAATAAAACACAGAAAATAAGTTCGATATCAGTGAAAGAAACCATCCGTAAACAAGTTGACGTATTAAAATACGTCTTTCAAAGCAATTCCATTGTAAAGGAAATTTAAAATGTGGATGGAAATCGTATGCGTATCAGAAGGTTACGGTACACGACGTAATTATGATAGACATAAACCAACACCCATGCCCCCCTTTTCATTACGCCAACAGCAATAAATTTTCCATGCACGAGTCCATAATGGGAATCATGTAGTATGTCTTAATTTGCATTTTAGTTATGCATGTATTTATTTAATGTACGTTAAATAAAGTTTTACAACAGGAATTAAATGTTTATAGCTGCATATACATCAGAAAATCAGGAAACGTGGAGTATAAACGCATCTTAATTAGTGCAAATAGTGTACTGAGACTTTTGTTACGACAATGGAACGTGTGCAAATTCATTTCCATGCTAGAGGAGAATATGCATGCGTATTCTCACAAGTGAGCGTGTCCTATACTATTATATAGCTACAATATATACTACAATATATAGCTGCATCGTTCATAAGCTGCGAACGTAGTAAGCTAACACAATTATACTTTGCATAGATCCGAGTGTGACACGCAAATTCATTTAGGCACCACCAACTGATATGACAGATTGTAGAAACTGTGTACAGTTGCCATTGAAGCAGTAATGATGTTACAATTAGATCTAAATAGTTAATGAAGGGAAACAAATATTGTATACACTAATTCTTGGAAATTTTGGGTTGGTTAATTTCAAACCCGTAACTTAAGTGTTTTACATCTGAACGAAAATGATTGTTGCAACACCTCTACCTCTATATTTCTACCATCGAAATGTTGTATCGTGGTATTGTAGGCAGAAATCTAATTGTTCTTATTAAAGGTAAATATTGAAATTAAATATAATGAATTACGGAATAAGTTATTAAGAATAATATAATACTCAATTCAATAATTCAATTCTAAAGATTTTTTTTATTAATCTTTTATATTTGACTTACGTTTTACTCCCTGATCTAAAACGGTTGTTTAAATTAAATTTTTATCGTGGGGGTATAGGTCATAGCCCCTTTCAGTGACTTATGTGTGGATAGAAATTTAAATTCGAGGCGTTAAGAGATCAATCTTAATTTCCCTTAACATCTCAAAACTTCATCAGATCCGTCTCACGGGATCAATCGGACTCCGAATCAGAGTCACGTAAGCCAACATCGTAAATTCAGTAACATATAATCAATTTCTTCGTAGCTACAAGGTTAGATATACATTAAATGCAAAATGTGTTTTATTTCCTCATAATATATATATATCTCTGTACAATACAAGCCGGAAATGACATTCAAGAAACTGAAATACACATATAAATGAGTAGGTGTACACCATACAGAAGCGCAGTAAGCTCTGCAAAACGACGTTCCGTGCTTGAAAATTAATTATGGAATGCTTCAAGTTACTAACGCTTAAATAATGTCAGAAAATACTTGAACAAACTACATTTCAGGCAGCATCCCGTCCTGCTGTCAACTCCCATTGAGAGCTCTTCTGCAAACGAGTGTTTGAATGCAACAATGTGCTCATGCCTTCTGAGTTCTGACAGATGTCTTGGATATGATTCGCGTCCGGCTGATGAATTATCAAACCATGGAGTTGAGACATTCTTACATTCGGAGGTGCTCCATTTCTCGAGACATTTCCATTTGATGAATGGGACAGGTCAACCTTTAGAAACGTGTTATTTCCACGATTTGTTACCGAGAGAGAGAAGGAAGAGGCATTTCATATTTGGAGAATTTCGATAACCGTGAGGCAATTTAGAAATTAAGTTAAATTAAGATGTAATTAAATTATCTACCTCGTTCTGGGCTTGTAAAGGGGATTTTCCGATATTTAAAAATAGCTTTAATAACGCGAGGTGGGTTATAAATGCCCTCGAAAGTATTAACAGTTAAGAGCGGCACCGAAACCTACCCTTAACTCCCTCTTGTTTGCTAACTCGGGAATCCCTTATGTCAAGGTCATCTAGCCTCCGCGCCACTGACGCTCAGGTTTTTCCCATATAGAATAGAACGATAGTTGAACAGTGAACACCCTAGGTATACGAGATCATGGGGTTGCTGGCAAATAGCTCCTAATTGCAACGTCACCACAAACTCTGCCGCGGCACCAGTCGTGGAGATAAGCTAGACTAAACAAGTAAACTAAAAGTGCAAACACAGTGGTTTTGAGAAAATGGTACTCGATCTTTCTCGCTGCTTTTCCTAGTTTTAGGTTAATACGTGATAGCGTAAGCAACATTTCAAAAACAAATCGTATGATAACTTTAGCGAATAGAAAAGAAAATGAAAATGAAACAGCCAAGTCATCACATTCATTTCAGGAGTTGTATCGTGAATAAGATATGGGAAAAGCGTTGGTCCATGACATAGAAGAGACGTAACAGACGTCAGCAATTTTCTTATCTCTTTACGGACTCACTGAAAACAATGGATGACAAAGGATTCAAGTGCACATTTTCCCTGAAGTACATTATTTCTACAGCTTAGTGGGAAGGAAGAAAAGCAATTATACATTCATAAATCATATAATTCAAAACCTTTTCTAAATGAATTAGGTTGATCAAAGAAAGTAAGAAACAGGAGGAATGGTCTTCTTCAAAGCACTCTTGAGATATTGTTAGCCTTTATTTCTCCACTCAAAAAAGACTAACAAACACCCCTTTGAATTTAAATGCATATATTATTTTAGCTATTTGCACGAATTTATTGTTTCTTCCTATTCAGATCTGAATAAATCCCATAAAAACCAAGTATGTAACATTTTAAAAGACAACTTGAACGTGGCTATATTTCATCTCAAATCAGTATGTTGTGGGTGCGTTCGTTCTTGGGTACAAAATATAGCTGACGCTCTTCAACCAAGTGTAAATGTCACTGAAATGAACAAGTATAACAACACTACATACTGCCGTGCATATTATTCGCAAATGCTGGGGGACTCGTTTCCTCCGTTCTTAATTAAATGTATATGAACATTCTCTACTCCGACACTCATTCTTATTCCGTTGCATTTCCAAAATAAGTAAGATCACTTTAGAACCCTCAGTTATATAACTGAGTGGGTAGACTCTAAATAAAATTTATTTATTTATTTATTTATTTATTTAAAGGTCTTATTTATTTCAACAATGCTGCAAATTACTAACTGTTACTGTAAATATCTATTTATTGCCGAAAATAAAAATGCATTATGGAACTTTTTAACTTTTTGTGAAGTTATATTAAAATCAAAATTCGTCCAATTATTTTTACACATTCTTTTGACGTTGTCTCGTTGACTTCGGTAATTAAAATTGTGTCGCCCTCAGTAAAATGAGCGTATATAATTGGGCCTCTTTCGACCCCATTACCGCATGCTCGAGGTGTCATTGCCTTGCATTACTTTGTAACCAACTATACGTACACTGGCATCGATTTGCCTTCTGGAAAGCAGCGCCCATTGACTTTTAAATTTTAATTACACGTCCACTTGTTAGAAATGGTGACATGTTGGAACTTCTCTCGCTTGTAATGAAGGAAATGTCAGAAAAATAATTAGAGTATAATAAGTATAAAAACGTCAAATCTGAGTTTGTTAACTGTCTCAGTTTTCTAGCGAAGTAACGCATAAAATTTACGCCGTACATTCCATTACCAGTCATCAATATCAGTTTAAAATCCGTGAATATTTCCTATGCAACTTTTGTTTCGCAATAACAAATGGTTAAGGGATAAAACAAAAATAAATTCTTCCTGTGGTGAATTACAATGATCATACGTAAGTGGACATTCCAACCTGAATTAAAATGTTATTAAATGTGTCAACATATTTTTTCACATTTTAAAGCTAATATTATTCAATTTTACTACACAAGACCACAACGTTGATTCAAACGATTACTAATGTCCGTAATGATCCACGTAAATCTTATCGGGTCATATAAAGACACACAGTGGATCATAACTTCAGACCAATCCATCATTGTACAAAGCCACTTTTACGAACAAAAATATACGTTTGAACATTTCTCGAAAAGTTTCAAGAAGAAAAGTGTATAAGGATTGAACACCAGAGAACGAGAAAAGCGCAAACCATTCGGTGTGATTCGGCGAGAATTGCTATTGTAATGAAATCTGTTTTAAAGCCACCAGCAGACTTGATTTGTTATCAGACCGTTGCAGCCCTTACGCCGTGCAGCAATATTTTCTGAAAATGTATATTTTTATTTATTGAGCAATTTTTATATTGGCATTATTCCAAGCTTTCTTTTGAATGTAACCAAATAAACAGGCAACACAGCTACAATTTCGTCTGTATACACAGTATTCAATATATACTTCAAATGTCTCGAGTGTAAGTCTCAAGACAAGACGGTATGAACTCGGTGAAAACTATCAGTCAAGCATATAAGCCGATAATTACAACTAATTTCATTCCAATTCTCATGATAATATGCATTGATGATGATGGTGAATTAAAATACATGCACACGATTTGAGATAATAATTACCAACAAACGTACTAACTAGGCTAGACCGTTCACAGAACAAACATTGTCATGCAATGTAATGTAAACGAGTGCTTTGACAGTTCACAGACCACAAACGGTTGTGCTATCAGCCATCACATTGGGTTACATAATTCGATTGTCGTGTATATTACATGAATGGTAGGCGGGACGCTGGTCAACACAACACAACACAACAAGGCCAATGTCCCCTTGTCACGAGAAACTCGCTCTTTTACCCAGGAGAAATACACTCGGGCGTATAAAATTTTAAAAAAAAAGCTTCATGGACGTATTAAAAAATACACGGCCAGCCAATAGCCAGTTGCATTTCACCGTCATGTGATTATTCAGTCTCTATAACCACTCTTTATGTAGCGTATTTAAACGCAATTAGCCAAATTTTACAACAATTAATTAGAGTAGGGTTTAGTTTTCAAGCCCTCTAAAGTTCGGAACAGATTACTATAAAAATGGGCAAAAAAACGTAAAGCTCACAATAACCAACGCGTTACCATAAATTTCACAAATCTGATTTACAAATAAAATAATATTGTATAACCAACAGGTGCATAGTTGTTCTTATAATTCAAGGATGCCTCTTTTGAAGATTATGTTTACGTTAATGCAAACAAATCTTCAATCTTTGTCACTCGTCCCGTCAACGTCTAGAGCTGAGTGTGTCACACGCACATATACACCCACGCTTCACGAAATGTTTCAGAGGCCCGCCCTAATATTCACATTTCACAACATGAAGACCATGTCATAAACTCAGGGTAATCTCTGCCTAGGGGACGATTCTCCGGTACGGGGGGCCCAATCCCCCGATTTGACTTATAATTATGATAGAGGGAGGCAGTTCTTCGTGAATTACACTAATAGCGTTTTCTAGTGAATATTTGGAATCGCGTAAAAGGGATCTACAAGCAAACGGTTATGCAGATGACTCGTACGGTAATTCCGTAAAGTAGTGTTACTTGCTTTATGTCTCTATTACGACAATGATGATATTCGAGACGATGATTGGTGATAGATGAGGATACTACATAATTCCCTACTTTATATACGCAGGGTAAGTCTAGGAATGAACGCTCTCGATCCCATGCAATAACCAGTGTGGCCCCATGTTCTCTGGGACTCGCACAGCCGAGGCAATACCAGCAAGTGATTAGGATTTCGAATCCAATCAGATGGTAATAGGTTCAATTTAACCATAAACAACTCAGTGGACTAGATGGAATTAGAAACTAATTATAAATCATTTTAATTAAAAACATATATGACCTGAGGTATATTCCGAATGTCTGTCGATCATGTTTTGTCTAGCTTAGTCTGTAAAAGTGCACCTAAGAGTATATTTGCGGCTCTATGGCAAAGTTATAACAATTATTAATAACCTATCTAGAGGGGACGCTGAGTAGGGAGGTGACCTGTAACCAGCTCGTGCCGGCTACCAGCGATCATAAATGCAACTTTAATTAAGCCATAAGCCGAACACGATCGATTCCTTAAACAGTTTAACTGGAAACTCATTCCTCGCTCCCAAACAATTAAATACCCTCCCTACTCTACTTGCGGATGTCCCGGAGGGGAATACTTTGTACCCTAAAACAGGTATACCTAGTAACCTAAAACATAATTTGTTAATAACGAATATAATTTTTTTAACTAGGAAACCGCTAAAGTTCCGTCGCGTTGTTGAGCGAGCACCGGTACGTGCAACACGACCCGAGTACGACATTCCTATAATGTTACATATACAAATAAGTCTTTAAGGTCTTGACCGATTTAGATGAAAATTTGTAAAATAGGAGAGAATGTTGTACTTATTGACCCTGCAAAATTTCATAACGATCGGAACATTTTTTTTATATATATAACCAATGATAGGATTTTGTTCAAAAACTATACAGCAACCGCATAGGTGATGGTATGGTACAGTCAGGTCATATAAATCAAGAGGTCTGAAAATAACCGATCTATTCAACTAGAATCAGTGGTCAACTCTCTTGTGCCATAGTTAGTATTGCCCAGTGAATTGCATTATCGATCATTGGAAGTTCCCTAGGACTATTTGATTTTTAATATTATTTAGGAGGCTTGAAAGACTCTGGTCAACAAAAATAGATCAATATCTAGAAGGCAGTCTCTAAGTAAGAGAAAATAAAATTTTTTTCAAAAGCAATAAACAATAAAACTAACAGTTTGGGTGGTTGCAATACATGACTTGACAGAATCTAAGATAGAATTATATCGAAATTAACTAGAAAACTAAGGCAAATAAATATAAACTAAGGAATAGATACTTTATAGTCTAATGCCTAGGACAAGGTATCGATATAAATTTCTTTACCTTCCATATATATTTCTCTAGGCTTGATAGTTCTTGGTGAGAGAATTTTCTTTGACATTATCAGCCATGTTCTTATTTATGTCGACAATGCAGTTCACAGGGCGATAAAATAAGACACCAAGAGTTGACCACGAGATGTCGTAAAAGGTTCTTTCAAACCTCTTGATTAATATGACCCCGGCTGTACATTGTGCCAAATTTCAGGTCGATCAGAGAAACGGTGCGACCTGTACCGAAGCAGTAACAGAAAAAAAAAACAAAAAAAACAAGACATTCGAGCCATAAGAGTCAAGTAGAGACGCTCGCTACGCTCGCTCAACAAATAGTTTGTATGTTACGGTATGCATGAACAGTAAACTCATATCAACAAAACGTCAAGAAAATTATACAAACACAGTTTGTGCATTCATTTACATAAGAATCGAGGGCATATGTATACAAACATTCTTACATAATAAATGATGGTTGTACTGTAACAAACCACAGCATATAGAAGCAATCGTGATTACGAATTCCACCTGGATGTCGATGAGGCTGCAAGAATATAGTAATTAAGATAAATTACAACGCAATAAAGCAAAGTTTCTTTCTCTCAATGGATTTTCTTCTATAGCATGATGGTGTGAAAATAAACCAACCGGGCGCCGTTTGATTGTATGCAAATAGCAGATAACACGTGGTACTTGTGTGTGTGGAATGTGTAGGTTATATAGGATGGGAATGTGACATTATACAATTCAATGACTCGTTTGCGATGTCGTATATTCGTACAACGCAATAGCGATACGAATAATAATTGAAATACGTGAAAATATTCAAGTATAAGCAAATCTTATGATAGAAAAAAGTGGCAAAAAATTATGAAAATTTAATAAAGAGGAAGTTGATGAAAGTACAATGTTATTTGACGTGTAAACAATGCCAGGTTGAACAAGTTCGTATATTACATAAGGTGCGTACCACATTAAATAAAATGTAACAAAATTGCGCTAAAACTACTTTTACCACAGCATTATGGGAGAGTAGGTGACCAAAATTTAACTTGTATGTTTTCTATTTCAAAAGCACTAACAATTTATACCCAGTAAGAGATAAAGAGCGACTAAGCCAAGTATATCTGTTCGCCTTTGAAACGGTTTAACTTTCGTAATAAATGATTTAATAAAATGCAATTATGACTTGGAGCACTCAGAGTAGCAATATGAACAAAAAGCTTAGACGCAAAGAGTCGAGCAGTGAGCAGCGAGAGGTGATGACTGCTCACCAAGGATTAAGGAATTATAGTTAACTATTTAAAGAAATATAATATGATGTTACTTTAAGGTCAATCCAGTGTCGATTATCACTAGCGGAGTTATTATCCTCGTCACAAGCACGGAATGTTGATTTGATCTTAGACTACCGAAGACCGCAAAGCGGAAGCTAAACCATCTCATGACTCACTAAAGTGACCATTCTATTTCAGCGTTTTATCTAAATATTACTGTGAGAGTACTATTATAGCAACCACCAATATATGTTCCGTTAAGCTGTTGAATCCATTGTTTACCTATTCAAAGTCCTATCATATTGGCATGTAGACGATTGTATTGAACAACTAACGTAAATGTATATTTTAAAACACTTTTTAATTTGAATTTATTGTTATTGTTATCATCAACTTGTTGTTTATCATTAAAATCTCCGCAGAAAATAACCAGTTACATTTTGAATCGAAGAGATGATGTTTCTTTCTCAATTTCATTATAGTTGGGAAACACTCCCGTAAGTGTAATTGATTATGTGGAAATCAAACCGGGTATCGAACCCGGGTCTCCCAATTGCCGATACCCAGCTAAGATAATTTTATAATTTTGTTTAGATTTGAATAGATCTGAGGTTGTCCTGCCCCTACCCTGTTTAGCGTTTCTAAAATAAAAAAATTACCTAAGAGTAACAGAAGGGAAATGGCCCGGTATACAGAAAGTTGGTTTCATTTCGGATTACATGAAGTTTCATCACGAGTAAAATGCGCACCGGAAATTATTGCCACGGCTTTTTCCCACTTCCCGCCCCAACATATTGCGAAGCGGCTCGGGTTGCTTTTAAAATCTATTACCACATTTTTTAAACTCTTGTACAATAAACTGTTTCGTTCGTGCATGCACCATTTTTAATACGGAAACTTTGTTGTTCCCACATGACGATGAATAAACTAGGAAAAACGCTTAAGTCCCGCCGCGTTGTTGGATGAGCGTAATTGGTGCATTGAGTTGTTAAGTGTTATGCGGTTTTTCTGTTGTACTGTGGAAAAATCATTACTTAGTTGATTTTTTTTAAATTAATTTAAATTAAATAAAAAATAAACTTTAATTTTAATTTTTTTTAATTATTCGTAATTTAAAAAAAGAAAAAAATCGGAAAATTTCGATTTTCATAACAAATAATTTTTCGATAACGCTCAAAATTCACACGAATATATCAATTCATAAAATAAAGGTTGTGTAAAAAAATAATTACAATCTGAACAAAGCATGCAGGTGTTATAAATCAAAGAATTTTGTTAAAAATCGAAAAAAATCGTAAAATTGCGATTTTCATGAGAAATAATTTTTCAATCGATTTTTCCCCCCGTGCAGTTCTTCGTTCAGAGATTTCATAGACCTCCATAAAATTTCATCGCAATTGGAGTATTGGTTTAGCCGGAATCGTGTTCACAGACACACAAAAAATACAAAAATAAAAACGAAAAAAAAAACATTCCGGATTTTTTTCTCCAATGTAGTGAAATGGAATCTTCGCTTCGCTCGCTACGCACATCCAATAAAATGGCGACAATCAATAAACGGAAGAGCGTAGTGAGCATATAGTGAAGACTTCTAATTTGACTACTCCGACAAAAATAACTCGATCATGATGTTTTGTTTTGTTTCTTGTATGTTTATTCTTCTTACCGGTCAAACACCTCCTACGATATTGATGAAATTTCCAGGGGATCTTATCTTCCAAATATCTGAACTTAAAATGCCACGTTTTTCGGTTTTGTTTTTTTTATTTTTTATTTTAAGTACATTTCTGTATGATTGTTCGCACTCTACCGGACAAACTGTAACTTCAAAATTGATTAAATTTTCATGAACCTTTGAAATCTAATTTTGGAAAATCGCAATGATACATTGTTTTCGAATGCATGAATGCAGCGGAAGACATCCTCATCCATCAACGCGACTATACTCATGTAAAATTGTTTAGTAACCGCAACGACAACAAAATCTACACCAAGACGACTCAATTCCGATAGAGGTAGTCAGTCGCAAACGAGTCGTCCTCAGGCACTCCTATCCCGACTCAAATGTATCGGTTTACCAATCATTCCAAACATGTGAGTCCAAACTCTCTCCACTCTACCTTTCCTACCCTCTATCTAACCGCATAATTCCTACGTCACCATAATTTCGGGAGGGTGGGTAGCTCATACGGCTGGGTAAAGCAGGCGAGCGTCGAGTCACATCCCTTATAGCAAATGATTTGTTTAATTCGTGTAACTGTAATTTATATTTATCTAAAACCACGTATCGTCCTGAATTACATTAATAGATAGATAAAGCAACAATTCCACCGTCTCGTTCATGTGATTATTTCCACGAGTACAATAATTTCCACAACTGGTCTCGAACGTGGACTCTGGTCACAACCAATAGATTTAACGGGACCACTGTGCAAATTGTAATTAAATTGCTATTTGTCTTTGTGATGGTTGTATGTATGATATACACATGTGAACCCTCAGTTGCCGGTTACATAAAACACAACATGGCTAGCCATTACTAGGCCGACTACACTAAACAAATAACTACCGGTACTTAATATGTGTTATTTACTTTACTTTGTGTATAACACGTTAGTCCAGTGCGATTATTCTTAATTCCAAAGGTCCAGGGTTAAAATCCAAACATTAATCAACTAATATGATATTATCTCGGTTATGATGGTGTATTATGTCTAGGCCTAAACGATGAGTTTGTATATTACAATGATTATAAAAACTGACATCAAATGGCAAGGTGTAAGTAAGTCTTCTTCATGTTAATTATGAGCAGCTCGACAAATAGTGACGCAAATATGAACATTATTCATGAATTATTGTTCGGAACAAGTGCACTAAACGATTCGTGATTATTAATGGCATTGAACAAACAGATCTAAAAATAGTAGCGAATGCAAATAGCATTGTGAATTAGTTCATGACTCATGTCAACGGTCATTAAATGAATCAGTGGTGTTAAAAACCGTTTTATTGCATCTGCCCCCGAAGAATATTAACAGACCATCACATGATGAGTTTATTTAATCAGTTTTATCTCAAGTCGAGCAAAGGTTATATAATGAATATTTCTAAAACATCAAATCATTTTAAGAATATTTTAAGCATCGTGTAGATTCTTAACAGTTTCTTCAAAGGCTTGATTAATTACTATTTGCCGTACCTTCTTTCGTAAAGAGGGTTATTTGATCCCAACAGTTGCCTTTTAATAAAACCGAAATTAAAATTTTCCTTGGAAGTATCGTGTATAAGGTTTCGTCTTTACAACGCCAACGCAAGCAACATCAGATAGGCCACACCACTATAGCCCCGACAGTTTCTTCTACGCGGGCAGATTTGTGAGGAGTTGCCTAAGCAAGGACTTGGCGAAGATTCAAAGCACAGGCTATACACGAAATTCAATTCACACCAAATCTAACCCTTTCTCTCGAGCTGGGTCTCGAACTAGCCTACACTGCATGGACAAATGGACAAACTTAGCTTTTCAGTAAACAAAATTGTTTTATTTGGCACAACCCATATTCAACGCTAGAAGGCTGGTATACATACTGATGAGTTCACACCAGGACGAGAAACAGAGGACCTTAATTCGAGTGATTTCGGCTCGATTACGCTAAACTTACAATCCTGGCTTAGGATTTCCATGATTTTCTTCAGTCATACGACGAATACTGAGCTATAACCCAGACTACAGATAAAAAACAGATAAATGATAAACGTACATGGTACCCTTATTTACAGTTCAAAATGAATAATCTATCCTACAATTTCTTATGCTGTTTATGGATCTACATTCATGTAGCTACAGTGTTCCATGGGCTACATGTTCTAATTGAAACAAGTTTCTCACATTAGTGTCTTTACGGCATAGCCACAAAATCAGCCTCATAATATCATGATCATGCTTTGATTGAATCATGATGACACGCGTATTCCAAGTGCTCCCACTTTGTTTATGTTATATGCCCAGCCAAAAATTGTTTGATCGCCAAATACGAACTTTCGCCCAAACAATTTGAAACTTTGGATTATTGATCAGAAAGGATGCGCTTGACTCTATCAGACTTTTCCAATTTTCAAATACACGTCTTATACGTAAACTTGGCAAAGTACTACCAACTGTGTCTATTGTGGCACATTTACTGCCATTGTTTTAAAAAAATTAGTAATACTATTAAAAAGTACTTTGATACACATACCGCAAATTCTTCCTAAACAACCTAATAAAATTTTAAATATTGTTGGTGTAAAATAGTGGCCCATACTAAAGCTTTCCAGAATAAACCCTCGAATTTGCCGGAGCAAGTCCAACATTGTAAATGTGGATAAGTAATTTCAACATGTTAAGAGTACATTGTCCAAGTCTAGCATTGGCAATTGAACAAACATCCTAGAAGTGTAATTGATTGCTGCAGTAGAACTGAAATTAATGAAAATCTCCAGAACTGGCACGATTTCGAGTCCGTATAAGTTCAGTAAGTTTGAAAAACTGCCCTTAATAACGAAGTCGAAAGGTATTTTGTTTTCATAGCAGTTTATCAAGAGAAATGCACACGTTGGGACTTCTAAATGTAACACGCCACTGCTAATACATCGTAAAACATAGCTGGAATTATGAATACAAATCGTTTTAATAACTTCCTACGTACGCCTGACTAAGAGATCAACTATCGATAAATGTGTAATATAACCTGAGAACCCTAGATGCATTGATAAACTTTAAACTTTACACACTTTTAACTTGGAATGGAGAGCAATTTCTATTCGACGTAATTGATTTGATAAAATGTTATACAGCTAATTTCTATACGTCCCAAAGCCAATGCTTCATTCAACCTGAATGATTATTTATTTGGAAACGGGGATTGATTAAAAACTATTATATGTACAGATTATTTTAAAACATACAACATATACATATTTTTCAATAGCTATTATTATTATTTTGTGAGCTGTACAAACTGTACATTATCTTTTGACCAATTATGTATATTATTATTTATTCAACAAGTTAAGATACATAGTAAACTTAAAATGTTGAAGAGAATCAGAGAGGGCATAGCCCCATAGCAAGTTAAGCCTGATTCCCTTCATTACAACTAAATAAAAAAGGATACAATAAATAGTCAAAAAACAAGCAAGTGTAATAGTATCAAAACATGGTAGGCCTTAAGAATACCTTTAAGTGACAATTTAACTAACTAGGAAACGCTCAGTTGGACGCGTTGATAAGCGAGCACGTGCTATAGCTAGACCCACATTGCACATTTTTTTAAATTTTAAAATTTGCGACGTTCGCTGTCCACAGGGCCATGTTTCCAATAATATTATTTATTATTGCCAAGGTATTTGGGGAAACCCGTGTGTAAACCTTTACTTTGTGAATAAAATCCACCGCCATCTAGAGGACCTTGACTCCTTGGGAAAACTATTTGTTGACAAATAATAGACTGCTTTCTCGAAAGTATTTTGATTACTTCTAGGTGGCAGTGCATTAGAAACTTCGCGCGTCTTTTCGTTGCCATGGCAACGTTACTTTTGTTATAATGTAATTTCCATCTACACTACTTATCGGATCAAAATAAAATTAACATATTCGTGACCGGACGGACATTCTAAATGATTTGGCTATCTCAGATTTTGTCCCCGTTAAGTTTTAGAAAAAAACTTTCGATTAACTTTAATGTAACTTTTTAACTTTTTGAACGATTTTGCCACAAAACTAATGGCATTCAATCGAGAACGAAGCTTGCGGATGGTCAAAATTTCAACTCGATCCGAGCCTCCGTTCGAACGTTATGGCGAGACATACAAACAAACAAAAAAAAAAAAAAAAACAAACAAACAAACAAACAAACAAACAAACAAACAAAAAAAAAAACAAAACCAGTGACTAATTTTTCCGGCAGAGTAAAATGGAAACGCTCGCTTCGCTCGCTTAAAAATATATTTTATTATAATCTTAAAATTTGGAGCATCTTTGATTTCTAGAGGAATGGTATTCCATAAAGTAACGGCACGGTTATAAAAATGATTTTGGTAGATAGATGTTCTAGCACGGGGAGGGTTTAAAATTAGGCCATGAAGTATAATGTCGGTTAAACTGTCTTTTCTGAATTGTTATTCTTTTAAATGGATCAAGGTCAGTAACACCGGTAATTAAGTTACTTAAAAATCTAACATCAATAGTTTGTTTATTGAAAATAAAGTTCATTTTTTAATAAGTTAAAATATTTTATTTCGATAAATAGGCTATTTTTAAATAAAAATAAACTCCACGTGTAGCCTGCGTGGCCTGTTTATCAGTGATGAGTTGAAGGCAGGAGGCATCTATCACATCACGCAAGAATCCCGTGCTAACTTGTCTGTGTATAAGTTACGTGAAGAAAAGTGCAGCTCGTCGTGTTTTCTGACGGGAAGTAGGATCATACGATGTATTTACGCACGTGTAAGGAATCTGTCGACAAGGGGAGTATTCAAATAGCAAACCAAGCAGATTTACGAGCGAATATGCGTCCTAACTGGAATTAGCATTAACAACCTAACGTCATGGGAAACTGCTTAAACTTTTAATCTAAACACACACAAAAACTATTTCAGTAATTCTTAGTTTAAAAAAATTAATATAAACCACAATTTACCTGGGATTAGCACAAATACTAAATTATACAAATAAACCTCACTCAGGGTCAGGAAAAATGCTAAAACTTTTTGGATGAGCGAAGCGAGTTTTTTTTTTGTTTTTTTTTTGTTTGTTTTTTTGTTTGTTTTTTTGTCTGTTTGTTAACTCTCTACCAGCGCAAACGGCATATCCGATCTTGATGAAAATTTGACAGGAGCTTCGAAATCTCTAAACTTAGAGGTGTATTGTTTTTGGGTACAATCGAAGAAATATTTCTCATGAATATCATACTTTTACGATTTTTTTTCGATTTTTAGTGCGATATTTTCGTGACATTTGGGCCGATTCTGACCAAACGGGTGGGGCTACAACGTTCATATTTCACATGGACATTAAGGTAAAGGTGATGTATTGCTTTCTGAAAGAAAAAGTTGGAAAAATTAGCCAGAATCTATAGAAATAAAGCTTTTAATATAAGTTTTTTGACTTTTTTTGTGCGATATTTTCGTGCTATTTGGGCCAATTCTGACCAGACGGGTGGGGCTACAACGTTCATATTATTCATGGACATTAAGGTTAAGGTGTTGTAGTACCTTTTGAAAGAAAAAGTTGAAAAAGTTAGCCAGAATCCATAGAAATAAAGCTTTTAATATAAGTTTTTTACGGTAAATAATGCCAAATGACAGGTAACAATAGAAACTTGACAACAATAATCACCTACAATGCGTAGGCAGCAAAAGTAAAGATATCCCACGCAAACTAAATACTTTAAAAAGCTCATCCATCAACGCGGCGGGACTTTAGCGTTTTCCTAGTAATTAGAACACACAAATAAAAACATTTTGAATAATTATTCGATTACTATATTTTCTCGAGATTGTTCCTATGTGTATCCTGTCCTCAAAAGAGACAACTTACCAAACTGCCGAAAAATTAGGCCTTTAGATAAAACATTTAGACAGGCAAAGTTGTTTTACCTGGTTCTGATAAGATATAGAGATATTAGGTAAAATGGAGTTAAACGGTTTTTGTAACTTAAGTATGAATTCGGCGCAAAAAAGTGGCTGGTAGCAGGCTTGTTTACTATACCAATGGTAGGCTTTACTAATTAAACATAAGGGACATTAAATTCAGCCATAACTATAAGGGTTATCACTAATCACTAATCAATATATGGGTCATTCTCAAACGTAATGACCATATTGAAAAAAATGCTTGCAAGAAAAAATTATAACATAAAATTGGATGCCTCCTTTAACAATACATTATCCAATAATTTGTTCTTACAGCCCTAAAAGGGTTTATCTAAAAAAACAATTTTTTTTACATACAAGCATTTTCATCAATCCAAGTGTACGAAAATGTCATGACTGTTACCGGACATAAAAGTGACAATTGATGTAAGAAGTTATTTATTAAATCTATATTCATGTGCACAATAGTTTTAGTTACATTATCACACAAAACTAATACATTCAATAAAATATACATTTTTATTTTAATCACTTTTTATAATACCAAAATGTCAAGAATGTTACTCAAATTTCAAAACCTGGTAATTAACTTACTAATAATGGACAAATGGCAAATCAAATTTTATCAAGATCACTGTTAGCAATGAAGTATTAATATTATAAATAAGATTAAAAATGTGATTCAGGTTTATTTTAAACTTTAAATAAGACTTAATTTAATAATTAGCTGGGTAACGGTGTTGACAAAAAGTAACATTCTTGACAAAAAAGTTACTTTTCTATCAGTAATAATTTTTTTCTAAGATCATGTTGCTTGTTAGTGTACAAATCAGTCAACCTAAAGATAAAATCCATCTAATCCAACAAGTTTGTGTTGAGTTTAAAGTAAAGAGACACTACGGGTAACGGTCTTGACAAAAAGTAACATTCTTGACAAGTGATCACTGAAAATCAATAAAAACAAGTGTTTTGTTACTTTTGAGTATGGCAATGAATTACAACCTCTCCCTTCAAAACACATCTACAGTTGCAGGAAATTAATGCAGTAATCCACGATGCCCTTGGTAATGTTACTTTTTGAAAGTAACATACCTGACAAGTAACATGCATGACATTTCAACTTCATTAATTCATTAGCTGTTAACAATCCCATTTGAAAAAGTAGGGTTATGTTTGCTATGAGCTGGAACTTGATTGTAACTTAACTCAATTGTTAAATAAAATATTAAATACAAATTAAATTGTTTTATCTTGGTAACATTCATGACATTGAATTAAAATACTCACCGTTAAAATGTTTACTTTTCAATTTTAAAGAGTTCTCATGTCAAAACAAACCAAACTTCCATGATGCCATGTCAGGAGCTGTTCTTCTTCTTCTTCTTCTAGATTGATCCACTGCCTTCTTGAAAAATTATTTAAACTCTTTTACAATGGTAACAGTCATGACATTATTATGATTGCCACATTAGGGACAAACACTTTCCACTAGTTATTGTTTGAAAATGTAAATTGTTAAAAAAAGTCACTAACACACAGTTATTAACTGTTATTTCTGCATTAATTCCAATCTAGAGACTAAATAAATTTTAGTCTTAAAGTCAAACATTTTACAAAAACACTTCTGGTTTTGAGGATAGGGACATGGGTTTTAACACATTTTGCAATACCCGACATTGAATTAAAGGTCAACCTTACAAGATAGAAGTGCAAAAATTCATGGAGCTAATAAAAACTATAAGTATTCTGAAAATGTACAACCAAAATTTATGCAAATCAATATCTTGATCTAAAAAAAAAATAATATTAAGGTGGGACAGCACAAGGGTCATTTTATTTGAGAATGACCCATATAAGAGAGTAAACAATCACTTTAAATTGATTTTTTAAATATTTTCTCGTAAGTTAACCTGATAATTTACACAAACAATTCTTCAAAAGTGTGTACCTGTATTATAGCCGTAATGTGACGTACACACACTCATAATAGTGTGCGCACTGGCATCGTATCTAAGCTAGTTTCGCGCTTGATACGACATCCACCGGCAAGGCAAGCTAGCAACATATTTCACGTCGCGTTGACGTATCTGGCAACACGCCTTCCAACCTCAAGCTGCCTGTCTGTCTGTCACCAGATATATATATAATAAAACCACAGACCACAACATAATAGCATTGTAATTGAAGCCGTTAAGTAACACTAGCGGATGAAACTATATCATTGATGTGCGTCATAACACAGCTATCTCCCTCTCAAACGAGAATTCCCAGAAAAATGCGAAAATGAACATGAAAAGGGCAGCCTTTTCTAAGTCCTGCGAGAAACAAATCTCTGGTGAAGTCGTGATCAAACATGCCGTAATTAGAATTATTAACCATACACAAAGTTGTAAGATTTTTTCGAAAATTTAACTCAGCTGACATCGAATACTTAATTTTTCCGCGAAAGTCAGTATACTGCAACAATCTATAATCAAAGATTCTACAACAAGGTGTCACATTGTGCTGATTTGATTATACATCCGAAATGATTTCGAAAAGGACAATTTAAAACATGTTCACTTTGTTTTAATGTTTAACAAGAATGCAATCACTCCATATTATGATATATGTCATTTACATGGTACGGACGGGTAAACTGCTTCTTGGTAGTGTAGTGTGTTACAACCACGTCGATAACAGGTAACTAGAAGTAACTAGACCGTATACGTGACATCTGATTCCGACTCAACTCTTTTAAAAAAGGTTTGAAATTAACACGAACAATGTACTTCACTGTTGAGCGGATTGCAGGTCTTAGAATTGCGGTAGCCAAGGGCGTGTCTACTATAAGAACAAGCTTACAACAGGAAAACATCAGCTTATCATAATATAATCTTAAGTGATTGCAGCAGAAATGTTCAGTGTGCTCTGGTCGGGTTGGATTTCAAACTACCGCAACCACCACTATACCTTCGCACAACGACATGCTATGCGACAACTCAAACCAAGTATTAACGAAGTCATCAGCCTTTAGCATTACACGATTAATTAATCATGAATTACCAACTACGTTATACAGAATTGGAATATATCGATTTTTGAAACCAAAACGAACAAGACTAATGTTATATCCGCCTATGAAGGGGCACCAACGACCGCATGCAAATCCTGAAGCATATGGTCAAAGTCGCCTACCTCCTAACCACACCCTTGCAGCTATTTCGAGTGGAGACGATGTAATTTCCGGGCTGATTTCATAAACAGGGACGTATATACGCGCGGGAAGCTGGAGTAATGTTAAGTTTTAAGCTTTAGACGTCGCTAGAGTGGCTTATAATATGTGAGCTGAGTGTCGTAGGTAGTGATAGACAGACGGACAGACAGACGTCAGAGTCCACACTTATCGAGCGATGCAAACAATTCGGATGGACCAACTCAAAGGGTGTAATTAAAATACGTATTCAACTAGCTTTAACGACGAGCGACGTGTCGTTTTGGGGAGAATTAGAAAGTAAGTGTGTAATAAACAAAACAAATAATTTAAAAAAGATAAATAAAATCATCAAAGAGCATCTTGTACATATTTGTATGTGATAATTGTTTCTTTTCTCAATATAAGACTTAAACATTTTCTTGATGACAAGATACTGTTCAAACGTATGTCTGCCTCAGAAACTTTTATCAAAATTACTAAAATCTCGTTTATTATATCTTCGAGAGAAAATACATAATAATAAATCAAACTTCTAAATTTTCACACTGTTTTTTTTGATAACTTAGTTGTTTTGCAGACTGCTGTACTATCTTATTGTAGGAAATAAGGATCACGTAATGCGATTGAATAATAAAAATAACTATGAGCGTATAACAGTTCCAAGCCGCATTCAAATTAAAGAAAAAGAGAAGCTGTCACCTTTTCACCAAAAAAAATCCAAAAATGTAGTCAGCGGATCAACAATAAAAATGTTGTGTCTTATAAAAATGTCGTTGTCAATGGTGCAACAATATAAATCGTTATGTTTATTATTTAATCTAAAAATGTCGTTGTCCATGGAGCATGGATATAAATCTTACAGCGAATTTATTATTTAATGTAGCTTAGTTGTTACGAAGGGAGAGAATCATACTGAAAACGTGTCCTGACTGCGAAGACTGTCAAGCGTCATTAAGATCTAATAAAACAGCTGAGGATGAAACTTTCATCACATTTTATTAAACTAAAAGGCACTCAAGCTGCAGGAAATTGTAAAGCTTGTGCATTAATTCTTATCGGCATTTTACGTTGCATTTCATTCCATGTTACAGCTCATTGTGATATTCTATTTTCAGCTTTTTATCATTTTCTCCTCGAAACTAAGTGGCTTTTCTACTACGTTGTTTTGTGCAAGAGGTGATGGAGTATTTAAACTGTGATTTTGATTGGAAATACATAGAGCAATATACTTCATGAGTGTTGTCTGAAGTACGTCTATGTTGGCAAAGTGGTTCGTTATAAGTGTTTGGATCAATACTATTGAACAATCACTCAGTATTTTCAACAACTTAATTATTTCCTATAGTGCATTGTTGACCTGGAAATTATCTATGTCCTAGATAAATAATTGTCTAGTAATATTAAATTGGAAGTTGAGTACATTGGACATTGATTAAAATTTCGAAATAGTAGGTAAAGAAGTATAGTTACTGATCAGTAGGACTGGCGTTATGTTAGTCAGGTAAAGGTCGAAATTTAAAACTTAAAAAAGAGTACGATATTATTTAAATTCAAAATAGCTCATTAGCCTAAAATGAGCTTGTAAATCAATTGTAGGGCCCCCCCCCCCCCTTGTTAAAAAACAGTGTTGTTATTGTAAATTGTATCCACGTCTTGAAACCTTTAATGCGTTCCCAACCCTGATTTAGACTCAATCCTTGTAGGCTATACACACATTTTAATATTGCTTTGCAAAAAACATTTGATGACGTATAGGGCCAGTTATTTCTGAATGAAACTCGGCATGCTCAGAATACATTTCTCGAGTAATATTTATCTGATCTTATAAGTTAGATTTAATAACAGCGACTGACGGTGTAAGACTTCCTAGCGCCTTGTGAAGGTTCTATCTAGAAATAATTCCCATCTACCCGCCTAAACAGAGCACTCGGTTCTTGGAATGTGTCTGGATACTGGATTCAACAAAATACAATTGCAACCCAAATCAATTAAAGTATAAGCTAATTACTAGCAAATGTTGGGTGTTGTAAAATAGGTTCGTTGCTTAATCGCACAATCAAAATGGTGGAGGTGCCGGGTCACGTATCCCCAAAGTTTCTCGGGGGCCAGACACTCCTCCCGTACACCCACGGCCACCGAAAACATTCTGTATCAGCCTTGTCCAATGCAAACAAACGCATAACACATGTCAATCGAACATCACACGCAAGGACGGACAGAAAAGTGATGCTTGTTATGAGAGCCTTGCTCCCGAACATAATCATATTTTTTTACCAAAACATGAAGGAAAAAATGGAGAGAAAAATTGGGGAATATAATTCGATTGCGTATCAACGAAAAACAACATGACATTTTTCAGCGCCGATGATTGTTATCAATACAGCTTTAGTAGCCTACCAAAATTTCCTTGGCGACGATATGATCGGATATGGATCGGTAAGAAAAATTACACGCCTTACCAAAGCTCTGCAATAGCAAACTCTGTATAACTTACGCGCAAATTATTTTCACATAGAACAAAGGATTTCCAGTATTTCACTGAAAAGTTTTACAATATGAAAATAACATTAATTAATAACAAAACTTTTAAAAACGTACTTTTATAATTTGGTGATATTATATAATGCAACTTCAATCGCATCGTTGATCTTGTCATGAACTAAGAACTGAAACTTAAAGGTACTTCATTTAACCGTTTCAAACTTACAAACCTTCAGCTCAAACAAAGAAGAACTCATTAACTTGAAACACGTGCAGTTAGTGAAACGTGAAATAAATTCTAACTATCATTTTTCTCGATTCCCCGGAATATTGTCATCTGCAAGTTTATTATGCTCGTAAAAAAATCGTCAAACTCCCGAAGGCATTTGCGAGATATGATGAAACATAAAATGCTACATCCACATTGATGACTCTGCGGATTAGTCTACATCTCACATGCAAACCGTCTACGGCCACTTTGTACAAGCAGAATTTTATGTTAATACATATTCAAATAAAAACCCTTACGACTGTACTGATTTTTAACACAACTACAAATCTATCTACAGCCCCGTTTGGAGTCATGAAAACAAAGTCGTCATTTCCTTTTCAATTTGTAAGATAGCATTTATATTAAACCGTTTGTGTATATTATTGATTTTAAAACATAAAAAGTCGTTGTGGCACAATCAACCACTTGCTTTCACGATGTATAAAACCTGATGACAATTGAGTCTTTCAACGTATATAAGGCACATATTGCACAATAATATAAGTGATATTATACTGATTTCCCACAACAAATCAATTCAAGAACATATACTGTGCGCTACAATCGTTGAGTGACTAATATATCTACAATCGCTCACCTACATAGCACTATAATATACCTCACTCGCGCATAACACGTCAGCCTAACAATAGTATGCGGTTTCCAGCGTATTATCAGTCAACCTAACCTTATACGCTTCCTGTACCACCTACGAAGCTGTGAGATTAATTACATGATTACCAACCAGGGAATGAATAATATGAATATCTCCAGTCGCAATATCAAAGCAAATAGTTCTTTAAGTAGCACTATAAAACTATCGTAGAATCAGCATAAGAAACACGCATTTCTCTAAACTGCAGCGAGCATTGTACAAATAGCAATGAAATGTTTCGCTAAAATGAGGTGTTCTCATAAGAATTTCGATTAACTATCTAGCATTTCTTTCTCTTGCTTCGTTTTCTGAAAATGTACCGTACTTTTTTGTTATTATTTCTTTATAAAAAAGATAATACAGTTCATATAATAAAGGGTGATATTAAAAATATACACGATTAACGTAGTTTAATACATCCAGAGAGCAAGATACGAAAAATGAAACGAAGAGCTTATAACGCTGGTTTGTAAATGCTGCATTACGTAAGTGTATTACACTGCAATCTGCAGTGGAATCTTCGAATCGTTAATACAAAATTGAATAATCCTTTCTAAATCAACATTGGGAACTTTCCACACACCAAAATTGATTAATCCTTTCGAAATCAACATTGGGAACTTTCCACACACAACCCCCTACCCCTACGAACTCAGCCATAGATCAATAAAAATCATTTTTATTTTACAAAATCTTAAAGTTAGTAAAGAGGTAGTAGCCTACATACAACTCACAATTTTTCACCTGTTGATGATGATTGCAGCTAATTTAGAATTATAGGTAGCATCATCCCCGACGTATCGTCCTTTTGAGACCCATGCGGAGCTGTTAATTGGCAAAAGCAGATTAACCTCCACCTCCAGGTATTAGGTCTTAACGAAACAGAAACACTTCTATTTCACAAGGTAGATATTATTTGCAAGTGCAATAAATCAAATAAAACCCTAGAAGAGACAACCTGTACTTATTCTGAAATGCTTAAAACCGCATCTAAACCACAAGTTTCCTAAACAAATTTCCTGCGGCGCTATCCGACACACGCATTCCTGAGTACGCCACTGGTAAAGATATTACACAAATATTTACATTTCCCGCGAATCTAATAATGGTGGTATAACGTCTTTGCTGAAGACTAGACGAGATACTATGTTGCTTAAATTTCCTTACATTTTGCCACCTCATGGTGAAACTTACCATAGCTTTTTTGCTATTTCTTGTGATTAATCGTTAAAATAAGTGGGTGTTTCTTTTTTTACACCTACCCTGTATATTAAATCCGTCCTCAACAACTTTAGAACTCATAAAACAAGTAATAGCGGCACCTAACCATAAAATAAACTATTAAAGATTAATTAAACTCCGGAACAGCCGTGGGTATAAAGTGATATAGGATTGTTGAGCACCAGGGCTACTATTATCAAGGAGCACACTAGACTCATCTAGCCACAAAACAGTGTCAATACTCCAGCAATAAGGTGTCATCATTACCTATTACGACTGACAATTGTTAACACAATGATTATGTTACAAATTATTCCGAACCAAAGTTGTCAAAAGGAGTAGACTTACTAATTCAAAGTCATAAATGGATGATCAGATTATTTGTATATACCTCGAATTCATTAACATTTTACAAAAAGTATGTGCTTTTAATTATACTGAGGATTAAAAACAAATTTAGCGTTTTCCCTTTCAGCAAATAATAAAAAAGCAGTGGCAGAAACGAGTGTAGTCAAATCTTGTTCAAAATAATAATTTACAATTACGACGACTACGATAATGAAAACTAATTGACAGAAACCCATAATTAATTAAATTGAATCAGGAATGCGTATTTGAAAAACACGCGCGCAAGTTACTTTAAGGCAATGGCGGCAAAGCGAAACAAAAATGCGTCGCTGTTCTCGGAAATGAAACCTTAAAATATAATAATGTAATCTGTCAAAAAAATGTTGAGAAGTTAATCAGAAAATATTTATTTAACTATTCGTTATAATATTATTATAAGCTTTAATTTTTTTTAAAGAAATCTTGTATCTTGTTTTTTGTTTGTTGGGAGCCTTTAGAAGTCTAAATTGCGTACAGAATATACCTATCGAACCGGTGAGTGGAATTAATTTGTGCACAGGTCAGCTTGTATACTAAACGCTGGCCAGTGCATCACTGACCACTTTGCAACACTCTCCACGAATTTAATTAAAATAACATTACGTGCATCACTAAAGCCGTTTATCAAACGCGACACTTTTAACTGTATGCATGATGGCGCGGCGCTTTGCATCTAGTGATAGAATTGCAAGGCCCGGAGGTTATCAGCCTCTTGTTAATAAAAACCACCATCACGCGAGAAATTGGCTTATTGAGGTTAATTATGTTTTAATAGGGTTTATTGGGTTAAAGCGCCGCGATAGAGCTGTAAACTTGTTCACAACGGCGCCCAGAGATGATAAAATAACAACTTGATTCAATCGTTTGCAGTGGGCAAAGGTTACGTAAAGAAGTGTGTGCTAATACCAAGAAACTATTTTTGCTGGAATATGCAAATGTTAAGTTCTGTCAATAAAACTAAATTAAACAAAAAGGGAAAGTTCAAGAAAGGCCCACAACATTTTCCTGTAACAACCAAGATGTCATAACTCCTACAAACAATAAAAAGAAAGGTTTTATTAAACAGACTGTAAAACCGTAAATCGTGCTTAAACACCATTATATTGTACATAGGGTATGTTAATATAATGATGTGTGTTAATAATTACTTGATGAAGGCGACAAACAATTTTATAATTGAACATAGATAATTATTTAAGGATAATTAATTTAATTTTGGAATAGAATTTTTTCAGAAAATGTTATCTTGGGGAATCTTGGGGAGGGGGGTAGTGTGGGGGTAAACGTTCGTTTTTGTGAACACGTATATTCCAGAATTAATCACAATATTATATACATTTGGTCAATTAACATCGTTTCAAAGCACAATTATATAACAAACACAACTCAGCCTACGTTGCTAAACAATATCTGCTGTGGTTAGAGCCAGAAACTCGAGTGCAGCATAAGTAAACGACAACCGTTCGAATACATTTCATTTAGGCTTAATGAAGGTATTTGCAACAGAAATTAAGGGTTGTTAGGAGAGGAAGATGTATAGAATGTGAATCGAGTTCACTGTTGAGCCGAGCAGCGTATACACCTTGCTCTGCTTCATAACCAACACCACAAATTAGCAAGCTTGAAACATAGAATTAGCACTTTACAGTTAAACAGACGTATTTCCTTGGCAATATGCCTCTACCTCGTAAACTACACCACGAAACTGATTAAATTTCAATTATTGGTTGGAAAGGATCCCAAAATTACAAACGCCGGATTTCGCCGTTGAGTTTTAGGCTTGCATTCGTTAAATATGAGGAAACACTTCGATGGCATACCCCTACAGCTGATGTAGCCCCCACATGTGTCACTTTATTACAAGGACATTATCTGAGAAAATAAATAATAATATGTAATGTTTGGTCGGTTTATGTAAATTAAAAACCTTGAAACAGAAAGAGTACATTACAATATTGTATCAAACAAAAGAAAGCAGTGTTGTGGTGTAATGTTTTGTATAGACCTATAAACGAAGAGATTTCAGAAAGTTTCCGGTAAAACAAATGAACGTATTTTTCAGTTCCAGTCAGATTGCCTCAAAATCCACTTTTTCGTAAAGGCGAACGAAAAAATAAAGACACTCAAAGTTATTAAAGCTGGCTCCAATAATATAAGAAAAACAATCCTAGTAGCTGTCGGGTTTTATGTGTTTACTCTGCGAAATTACGAACTGAAATGATCATATCATTGACTTTGTATTGATTTGTGTTTTTCTACAATACGAAACATATTGCTGGTTAAATTAATCAATCTGTTCATTGTGTTTTGTATTTCCATGTATGTATTTACGTCGTGATTTTCCTAACTGTTTAAAATGCAATAACCGTTATTGAATTAGTATAGCAAATAAATGAGAAATATCAGCATTCAATTTACAGCCACTTCAGACAATTAAATTTCTAGGAAATGGCATATGTTGAGACCTTGACTTATCGACGCTTGCCGCAACTTACCAACTTATGCACTTAACACAACATATACAAGTGTCATGAACACTAGGTCTATGGTCTGCGTTTATACAAGTAACGATGCTAAAAAAGCACTAAGTGGCACTGCAGAGTTGCTCGTCCTTCCAGTTCTGAGCCAATGAAAGGAATTAATATTGTTTTATCTTGTTCAGTCCAAGCGAATACCCCCCAGCCGGCTGCATAATGAAAGAAGTAGCAAGGAGAGACGTATAGAAGCATGAATGCCCGCACAGAATTGAATAATTACTAACGAAAAGGATTACGATAAGAAATCAGCTTTGCGAAACGCCTTTTATTACACCAGCCTCTTTTGATGAGTATTTCTGGCTTTCGTGATATTTCGTCAACTTTTCAAGTTAATCCGTCGAGAGCATTACCTCATGAATGGCCGGCCATATACACTGCCCTGTCATGGATGGCTCCGACAAAAATTAAAGAAGATGTGAAGAGACTGGCTAAAAAATACAGGGACAAATTTTCTGTACTCAAATGCTATTGCTACTAGAAAACTTGTAGTAATCAACATTTTAATGATCTTTTCTTAATGAAGGGATGGACACTTACTTTTGTTTAAAAAATTGGAGATCCTAAGTACGACTTAATTGAAGCTTTTTGATATTATAACCTAATTTTTTGTTGACTTTTATTTACTGTGTACCAATAACTAATTGAGATTTTTTTAATTATTAATTAAGTTTTTAATGTGTAATTGCAAAATTTTATTTACATTATCAAATAGGCCTTACAAAAACTACGAAAAAATATTAAAATGTATAAAACTAATAACGCCAGCTAATTTACACGATTCATGCAAAGCTGCGAAATATTAACTGGCATATTTCCAGGTCATCAGTACTTGTTAATTCGAAGTTATCTTTTAATTGCTATTAAATTATAGGAACATGGGGAAAATTGATAAAATACCTTGGTCTAAATAATCACTTTTCATTAATAATCACTCGCCAGGCATCGATTGAAAATGGTGTTTATAAAAGTTTATGTTATGAGATTGAGGAAGATGTTTGATTATCTCTGGCCAAACAGTTCGTTTATCCGTGGCAGATTTCTGAAAGGACCAATGACGAACAATACGAATAAGGGAGTGGAAGGAACAGATGGATAGACAGGAGGGAGTTCGGATAGATAAAGGGCAGGAAAGTGTGAAGCTGAGAGGAAATAAAAGGGAGGAAGGTGAAATGCTCGACTGCCCGTCTCCCTTAGAGAGTTGGGTTTGTTCAGAGGCTTCTAACCTCGACCAGCATCTTGCTTGCAGTACCAGAAAGATTAGGAGCAAGTATACAGCCACAACTATGAGCATGATTTACATTACTAATATTCACAACTGTATCGCCTTCTACCAAATATTTTAAAAGTTAACCTAAGATGACTAAAAACTTAGCAAAATAAAAGAGGGTATAAAATAAAATAGGAAATATGTTTTTATTTTTTGGGCGAGCGAGACTTAAAGTTCCTGTCAGCTATTATATGGATACTTTTTACTTTGGGACAAAAGTGGAAACACTGAGATAGATGCTACAGATAATTTAGAGCGACGATTGTTTTATATTTTTTCTACACATCATTGGCTTCCACTTCCTATTAGGAACAAACGATTTTCTAAAGTATCGCTCGATGTACGATTTTTTTCGTCCGCAGGTACACAAAACTCCTATTTGTACCGTCTGACAAAGAAAATCGTACATCAAACGATATTTCAGCAAATTGTTTTTCCTGCTAAGGAGGTGGAAGCCAATAATGTGTAGAAACAATATTTAAAAAAACGTCGCTCTAAATTAACTGTAGCACCTAGCTCAATGTTTCCACTTTTGTCACAAAATTTGCATATAATGGCTGACAGGGACGTTACGTCCCGCCCCCCAAAAAGTAAAAATGTATTTTCCTGTTATATTTAAGACTAAGATTGCAATCATTTTCCTCTGATTTTAAAATATCGATTCGGGGGCGATACAATAGCCTTAAGTCGCGATAATGCACAGAACATGACAGATAAGATTTTTTTTAAGTATATACTCGTCAGTCAGAAAATGTGTTCAGATCGGATGGAACGGGTGAAGTAATCACTTTAAAAACTTTTTGGCAGATTCAACAGGGGTTACAAAATGCCAATTTACACAGATATGAAGCTTTAAATTTTACAAAACGTTCATAATTATCGAAAGAGAACGTTAGTGCCGCAAATACAGATCAACTTGAATGTAGATGAAAATAGGTATTTAAAAATCGTCAGAATCGTTCAACTGCATTGTACTGTTAATCTTAATAATTCTTAAATATCCTAATTTTCAGAGATATAGGCTTAGTTCGGCCGCATAAAAAGAAATTGTATGTAATAACACACAAATATACAACTGTACTGAGCAGCAAGATATGAGAACTCGATGTTCAGTGAAATCCTCAATAGACTTTAACTACCAATAATCTATACACAAATCCGTCAAGGCCACCCATCAACGCTTTCTAATAGACAATATTCGACATAAAAGTATCCCTTTCAGCGGCACTAATGGCACTCTCATAACCGTATTGATTCTCTCGATGGTAAATCCGGCGAACTCTACGAGGACGAACTCTAATAACACGCCAGAGTGCGAGTGATCCATCTTCAGAAGCCAAAGCTTGCTCTCACGTTTACATCAGGCTCCTCTTGTGATGAAAATGGGATGGTTTTTTTACGAGATTTCGTTAATGTGATTGAAAATATAAATTCTACACACATGCAAGTTGATGCTATTACGGCCTTTTGAAAAAAATTGAAATTAAATATCATTAGGTTATAAATTCGGTAAGTTAAACTTTAAAAAAGTACTCTCGTTTTAACAATATGAATATGTAATTTTGGGCTTCATTACAATACATGTTCCGTTCTTTCCTACGTGATTTTGCGCTGTTCGAACTATCGTTTTAACCTGGTTTTAACCTTGAATAGAGCCGTTTTGAGTGAACCAGCTGTGTAAGAGTAGTGATATTTGTGTAAACCATTCATTTCCTTGGTGCATGTCTCGTCCAACGTCCATGTTAGCGCATGTTATGGTCACCTTGGCCCCCCATGGTTTGAGCTTCGGAGTTACACCCAACTCCAAAGCAAGACTGCCAGGCCAAAAGTGCACCACCCTCATAGTCATGCAGCCAGGTCCCAGGAACATATACACGATTGAGATTAAAGTTGCTACCTAAGTTAATTATCACGCAAGAGTATACACACTTAAAAGCGTAGATTGTAAGCAATATTGTTTGAGTATAACCAAAAAGAAATACCAGAAGATATACGTTTTTAGCAATTTTTTTAAACAAAATTACGAACTTAAATTTTTATGATTAGCCAAAACGCAGTTTTTTTTTAATCGCATATTTCCCTCTCCTCGAAAAATGAGCAAAAGTTTCGAACATTTGTTGCCAGTCGGGCGTGTAAACATGTTTTTTTTAAAGTCAAGTGTGGTGTAGTGTCTTATAACCTGAGCGAGCTAGAATTATTACCAGAATAGTTTCATTAATTATATCCCAGACAAGAGTACACCGCAATACAGGCCATGTAAGGACGACGATGTGTCTTACATCACGATTGTTTCGAGACGACGAGTGGGCAAAACAAAACAAAGTATACCCTCCCCATGCAGGATTCAGCCTAGAGTGACCCACGCCAACACTCGCCACCACTAAAAGCCCCATTATCATCCAACAAAGGAACCCCGGGATCTGGCTCTGCTACTTCGTGTGGTGTAGACATAACGAGAGGGTATCTACTAACACATACGCGTGTTCTAGAAGCCAAGAACAAATAGGATGGATGACATATCGAATAGACAACTTACAGAGTTCGAGCAGTGTACACTTCGATAGGGTCGATTGTGATATATGTTATGTTGGAGTATGTTAATAGACGAAACCATCAATCAATTGGGTGTTGTTTTTTAATGGTGTTTAAGCCCCCAATATAGGTGCATGTTGTATCTGAGACTACACAAGAGAACAGTTTAGATGAAAACAATGACCCTATTTTCGTAGGAAACCTGTCAAGGGAAAACTTTCCCCTACGTACAAGTGTGCAGATATTGTGAGAGAATGACCAAGTGATATTTTGTGATACTCGATTTAATACTAGGCCGCATCGCGAACGCTTTTATTAGTCGCGTTGATGGATGAGCTTTTTTTAATTTTAGTATGCGTGGGATCTCTTTACTTCTTCAAGATCCATTGCAAAATAATTTTTGTTAAATTAGGATAATTTTTATAAAGTAGTTATTATTGCTATGGTATTACCAATAAATAGAACATAAAATATCTGGAGGCCCGAAGATTTTCTTTTGGAGCGCATTGTAGGTGATAGTTGTCAAGTTTCCATAGTTACTTGTTAATTATTATAAACCTCAAAAAACTCATATTAAAACCTTTATTTCTATGGATTCTGGCTAACTTTTTGAACTTTTTCTTTGAAAAGGCAATACATCACCATTACTTTAATGTCCATGTGGAATTTGAACGTTGTAGCCCCACCCGTTTGGTCAGAATCGGCCAAAATATCACGAAAATATCGCATTAAAAATCGTAAAAAATCGTAAAATAGTGCGATATTCATGAGAAATATTTCTTCGATTGTACCCAAAAACGTGGCAGGTCTAAGTTCAGAGATTTCGAAGGTCCCCTCCAATTTTCATTAAGATCGCATATGCCGTTAACCCGGTAGAGAGCGAACAAACAGACATAAAGAAGAAGGAAAAAAACGAGCATTTTTTTTGGGGGGGGGGGGGGGTCAGTGAAATTGAAGTCTTCGCTTCGCTCATCCAATTAATTGAACCTTCAAAAAGAATTGTCGACGGCCGGTATATAGTTCCGACGATATCCCGGATTAGTCCATGTGGCGAGTAACACGTGGTCTACCTCTATCAGAAACCCATCACCCGCCCTACTGCAATAAGGAAGACTTTTACTACCGTCAGCCCAGTGTAGGATTACACTAGATGAAAGCTGATACGTGATAAAATTCAAACAACCTTAGCTTGATTGTAATTCATATTATTTCCGCGCGTCTAATGAAGTCTAGCATTGAACAACGTTGCCTTTTGACCCCGGGAATATCTCTCGCATTGACATCACAAATTACTACTAGTTTACTACCTACGTACTTGACGAACTGCACAACAGTGGTTGCCAGAGATATATATATATAGAGCATCGCTTACCCTTGGTCATTCCTTCCAAACTGTCCTATACCAATACCCAAATCACGTATAACAGTCATTTGAAGCGGGCAAATTTGGAAAAGTGATATGTACCTAGCAACGGGCACAACAGCGATAGCTCATGCGTGATACTGATACGGGAAGTCGAAGGTTCGATCCTCGCAACCGGCACTCATGACTGAAAGTGTTTTAGACGGTTTTCTTCATCAGTCAATTTAGGCGAATTCTGGGATTGACTCTTTTATACACCCCAAGTGCATTCCCTTCACAATTACCCGAACATCAAAATTACCTAGTTGTTCACCTGAAGAGGGTCACAACGGGTGGAAAAAAATTGTGTGTACCCATCCCTAAGAAAAAGTAAATATATTTTTACAGCGGGCTTTCCAACACGTGATTATTCACATGTTGACCTACGAACTTAGGCATTAGTCAAACTTGATTTTAAAAATTTATTAAATCTAGCGTGATTCCTTATAATATTACTAGTAAAATCTTGGTAGGGTGGACTGAACTCGCTTGCAAGGGTTGAGAGGGGCCATATCTTCGATATTCGCCCCGGCAAATGAGCATACCTCGGCAAGTCGATGTCAAAAACGTGATGTCTCCCGTCAACTTGAGAGATGGTGCGCTGTGTGCATGGCATGTGCGCTCATGTGGCACCGAAGGTAATTGCGAACGAACGAACGAAGCGAGTAAGGTATTCATTCGAATCAAAACGGCAGCCAACTCCTTTTATCTCTCGGTTTTCTCAAGTCTACAGCTCGGATGAAGAAATATAGGCCTATATCGCAGACATTTTCTCTGAATATTGTGACTATGGAGAAACTGAATAAATGATTGATTCGTGGGGGACCAGGCCCTGTGGCAAGTAACCTCTTGACCGAGGAAACCCGGGGAAACTTAGTCAGGATTCCCGGAGATGAGATTCAAACCTGTGTCTGTCATATTCTGCTGCATTGGCTGCGTTGGTTTGAATGTGTGTCCACACTGGATCACTGCAGTGCAGTGTGTGGCAGTCACAGTGACCCAACCATGTCTCGGCTTGGAACCAATGTATTTCTAAAGACAAATATCGGTGACCGTCACCGGGGTCATGCCCCATTGAGACACGAGCCTAAAACGTGCCTCTTCTCATGTTGCACGGTGAATTAAATAACTTTGTATCTGAATGCACAATAATGTCTCAATGTCAGGGTTCGATTCCCGTTCAAGTAAGAAGTTTTTTAACTTCTGATTTGAATTTAAGTCCATCAGTTCTTGTTTTAAGAATTTGTAAACGGTGACTTCGGAGCCGTCCTAGCAACGAGGCACATAATAAATTTAAAGTTGTTCTGATTCGGCCTTGTTGATTCTGGCGTTGATCCGCGGATGTTCGCACTGTCCATACCACTATGGTTATATTTCCTATTAAAAATTATCGATATTTGGTTGATTATCGCTCACTCGTCGATTGCGTCGGGGCCTACACGGTTGGCTTGGTCGCTGTGGTTTACTGTCCCCCACTGAAAATCAGTTATATGACTGAGTGGGTATAGACTCTAAATACGATTTTTTTTAATTTTTTTTATTTACATGCCATTTTGTGGATTACAATTGAAGTGCGACACAACCAAGAAAACTGTAATCTGTGTGTGTGAAAAACTGTGACACAAATAAAATATATTGGAAAACTTGACGTGCAATAATTTCTTCTTCGTGTGTGTCATCTCCACACAATTGCACAAGAAGGTTGGTGGAAAACTTATTCACGAATTAGGTACAACAAAAACAAACACTAATCGTAAATTTTTCGCAGAAATGTATCACCAAATTGCTTTGCTATGGGCTAAATAACTTTTTATTTACTACATAGCAATGGAATCCGCTCTCGGCATAGCAAATAATTAGGGTATATAAAACCTGATACGCCGTTGCAGCCCAACTCATCTCAAACGCTTCCAAGTATTTGGTTACTTTTAAATACCTAGCTTCTCAATAAATCGTTTAAAAACTGTCGTGGACTCGAATAATTAGCACGGGGCCCACGTACAAGTCGTGATCGACTGACTGTTCAGAGGGTGAACCATGGATCCATTTCGAGTTCAAATCCGTATTTATTATATGTAGGCCTATATTTTGCAGTTAATTAGACGGATTACAACGGGGCAATTAGTACAACTTCACAATTCTACAAAATTGATAAACGCTTATCTGAACAATAATTTTACAAAATAATTACAAAACTATCAATTGATGTATTTTCTATTGATATACCGTGCATCGAAATATTATGGAATTGCATTTTTTTTATTGTAGAAAACATGAAAATATATTTATATCAATATTCCTCGAATTATACATCAATACACCAACCATGTAATTCTTGTAACCAGTGGCGGCCGCGGTGCCACTAGAACTAGGGGCGTCAGTTGATTCGAACGGACACCTCGTTCACTTCGTTCCCTCGTAATAAAGAAAATTGGATGTGCGGTTCTCTCCTACGACATGACATCGAGGACAAGACTTCTGACAGGACGGCCATTTAATAAGGCGCGCTTGCTTCCGACTCCTTATATCTGACAACTCCACACTTTTCCGAGAGAGGGACAAACTTGGCCTGGACGTCTACCAAAAGATAAAACCGACGAACAAATCTAAGAAAGAGAGAACGAAATAATCGAAATAACTTTGCATCTCTAACCCATATTTCATTAGAGTAAGAAAGCGCTAAAACGTGAACTGCGGTTGTCTTCAGCGAGGAAAGTTGCACCACTGATAAATGTAATGAAAATATTACACCGTGAAATGAAATCTGTGCAATCGTTTGGCAATAATCATCGTTTCGACAAAGCAAACGTGATGGCAATTAATTCGTAACGCGGTCTGGATAAATAACAATAAGTTGGCGGATATGCAGATTGTTTCCAATTTCCACTTACACAACAGTTACTATTGAGAAAGACACGAAATTGCATTAAAACTACATTTAAAAAAAACACGTATAAAATTGATTTTTTTAAATTGGCGGTTATATTACACACTTGTTTCAAGCCTCCTGAAAAAAATCCCAAAGCTCATCAGTCTACTTGTGGCGAGTGAAACAGAACAGATACCAGACCAGTCTCGCCCACTACCTCTCTCGTTAGACGTATTGTTACGAGCAGCCAACCCACAGACGAAACTAAACGGATTAGAGAGGTAGGTGGGATGGTGGACCACATTTTATAGTGTCATAAGTAACTATAAACAGAACAATCACAAGTATTAAATTGTATGCCTTCAATGTTAATCGTGACGTCTCCCAAACGGACGTTCACGACAATGTGTGTGTAAATAAAAAGTAATGACACAAATTGTTTTTATAAACCAAAACCACCCAAGCGTAATTTGCCTCTCTATGCAGGTGACTAACAAGGTATAAGGCGTGAGAGTAACTGGAAGGGAATGTCCGAGGAATATTTAATAGGACTCGTCTGACTCAGGATTCGCAGGGAATCTAGGAATACTTCAGTCAGGATTGCCTCTGACCGGTATAGATCCGACGACCTCCTAAATTAGAGCCAAATATCAATAAATACATTCAATTCAGCAACACACTTTTCAGTTCGAAAATTCCAAATAAGATTCTATCTCAAAACGCCGACCACGTTCCTTTAACGCTTTCTTCAAACGAAATTAACTTTTCTTAAAATATAATATATTCACCTTCCTGATTCTGAACTTGTAATTTTCTGTCACAATTGAAAATTGGCGTTTGGACGGTGATTTCAACCAGATTTTATTCAATCGCGATCAGGTGGGAGCTGGAAAGTGTCACAAGTTACGAGTGTGCTATCAACACACGTGTACAAATACAACACATTGACCAGGAGCCACCGTGCGTTTCCTTCAGGCGGTTATTCCTGCTACCTTACCGAGAACCAGTAATGACGAGGATGTGGTCATTCACAGATCATTATCGTCAAATTATAACATCTTACTATTTAACTCGTGTGTTCTCTTAGTGGCCTAGGTCAACAAAGTTCACATTACGTCTAGTGGCAATTCTTTGGCACGGGCCATCATGCATGCAGTACTATATACACGAAGAAGTAGAAATAGTAAACATGAATATGGGCACGGTAAACGCGTCCGTGTCACGTGGCTACATTCTCAGCCACTGCATCACGCCACTAACGCGTCACTAACCGGTTGCAACAAGAAACCAGTGGTCCATGGGACAATCAACTCGCAATACAGACCTCCTGGCTAGGTCACTTGAGCATCTTCAATTAAATACCTTACCTAGTTCCATAGTCTTACAAATACAAGCTCGCGAGTCGCGAAGAGGTACCGTACACCAAACAAAAGAGGTTGCATTCCTCGAGGGATTACCGTAGCGCAGAATTTATATTATACTAGGCCGCTTCGCGAACGCTTTTCCAGTCGCGTTGATGGATGAGCTTTTTTGGTTGACTATTTCTGTCCAATGATTACCAAGTTTTTTGTATGCTTAGGATCTCATTACTTTTTCAAGTTTCATTGTAAAATTATTTTTGTTAATTAAGATCATTTTTATTAAGTGGTATTAATTGCTATGGTAATACCAATTAACAAAATAATGTAAAAAAATATATATTTTGGGGTTGATCGGGTGAATACCTTACCCCTTTATTCACGAGATTCTGTAAGGTTGGGAACCTACAAAGCTGCGGGTTCGAATCCTACAAAACATATAATTATGTTATTTCTTTAACTCAATTATTACCACTCGTCGTCTCAAATAACACCAGTATAATTATTAAGAAGTTAAGCAACAAAAACAACCAACAACAATATTTACTTGGAAGTAACATTGCAAGGACTTGCAGTATAGTTAGCACAGTGGTTAGAGCGGTTTGAACATAGACTGATTAGATAACTAACTGGCGTCAATGTCGCAAGATGTTCGGTGCGATGCGGTGAGCCATGGCGAAAAAACTAAATAACTACGACAAATCCGTCACGACAGAAACACACAGAAAATAACTAAAATAATTGAAGGAGAGATAAATTTTAACCTATTATTAAAACCACATTCATGTTTGGTTTCACATGTATGGTCTCGTAAAATTCGCAAGAACTGCCAAAGAGAGAGGGTCTCAGATTATCGTTATTTAAAAAATGTGGATTGATTGATCAATTTCGAGCCCAGAAAATACATAAACTGAAACATCGCCAAACGCCGATATCCGATGATAAAAGCGAAATTCTCCAACGCACTGCGAAACAATCATTAAATACATAATAAATGTAATCTTAATTTAAAAACTAGGAGAATCAACATGATTGTGCATTTTTGTAAATAGGCCTACAAAGCCAAATTACTCATAATGCGTATTAAAAAAGTTCGGGTAATGATTGATAAAACAGCAAAGTGTTTCCGTAAAAACTGTAATACACCATTTTTATAACGAAATTTGTTACATAAGTAACGAAACCACTTTCAAAAGGCAAATGTGGGATTACAAAAGACAACAAATTGTACATGATTGCAGGTTTTAAAAGTGAGACATTTTGAAAAAGTGAAGTAGTGTCTCCAGCCCGTCCCGTCCGTATATTAGAGTTCCAAACTAAAGTTACAATTTTTCATTCTCATCACTCAATTCAGCCACAGAATACAACTTTAGAAGTTGCACAAAGTCTTCTCCCGTCTGTCAGTATTACCATTGAGTATATAACCATCCTTAGGTTCCATACTCAAAGGTATTACCGTGCACTCTTGCGAAAACTTCCAGCAGATAAGATACTGAAAGAATGAGTTTCAAAATGCATGCATGTAAATCATGAAAACGCTTTGTTGACACGATATTCAAGTACCACATGCAACCATCCCAATCCCATCTACCTCAAACCGTTTCAAAAAGTTTGCTTTTCTTTACAGTCATTGCCTTTGTCAGCACACGATTGAGCTCTCTACATCCAGCCACCCTGCAACATGTCTGATATACAACGATGCTTGCTTATCTCGTAGAGCACTTTCATAAAATATCTCATTCTGCCATTTATAACACAAGAATAGTCATCACTATTTTTATTTGCCTGGTACGCCACAAGAGGTTCTGCAAAGGAGTCTAGTCGAGTCGACTTGACCCATATCCATGAAAGTCATACACATCTAATGGAATGCAAAGTGTTTTTTTTTTTTACGTAAAATAAGTTAATAATACTTGTTTGATGCACCAAGGCATCAAATCAACCAAAACGTACTACAGAAAACTATGTATGTCAGGAGTATGATAAAAACCTTCTTCCTATTGTAATTATATTTTGCGCATCTTGTTACCCAATATGGCTGCTGATAGTTGTCAATCATATGAATGAAACCTATTGATTCATATGTCGGATAGAATAAAAACTAACATTGTAAAATTACACGAAATAAACTTGGGTAAAGAATTTTGCGGTCTGCGGATGAAAATACATTCCAGCTAAAATACATTCTAGCCCAAGTATTCCGGAACGTCAAAAATGTGATTTTATAATCATATTATCATTATTAACAACAAAACACATATTGTTAAAAGTACTAGTTTAAATTGACCTTACAGGTAGGATCTACCTTCAATCCCTCAAAACGTATCATACACACACAAGTACCGCATAAACACATCCATAAATCCTATATCCACCGAGCATATAACTGATGATTGATGATGATGTTTGTGGGGGAGCGATGGGGGTGATATTAACGCATCGAGGGTAATACTAGGGTGTATAATCATATGAACCATTAAACATTGTAACAGTATCCGCACACGTCCATGGTTATGAAGTATGATAGTCGAAGATGGACGATTGCGGTCAGAGTCAAATGTACAACAAGCCATCAGGACTTCAGAAGTCTTACAGAAGGAAATCGGGAGAAATCTAGGCCTATTGGTTGATGAAATACTTAGGCTATAAGAAAGTGTCCTTCAAAATAATTACAAACGCTTTTCTTGAACTGAGTTGAAGCCAGGGACTGAATATGTGTAAAAACAATTATTTCGTAAAGGAATTCCCACTTAAAGTATACACATGTTTCAGCAGGTGTTACCCTCTTCAGTTGACTAACTATAAGAAATGGAGGTGTTGTGGTCGATGTGGAGAGAATATGTATACAACGACTGAGAAAGATATGGAAAATAGTTTGTCGGATGGCGGGTAACAAACCCATGACTTCCAAATTCAGAGTGTTACGCGTTACGCAAGAGTATACCTCTGTCGGTAACAGATGTTAATATGCAATTGATTGGTTTACGAACATAAAAACAAACAAGCACAACGATTTAGAGTTTTGAGTATTCAATGTATACCAGACCAGAACATATTTGTTTTCATACATTTTCACGATAGTTTGTGGAACATCAGTTCGTATGAGGTACAAAGCAAGGGTAAAAGGGGGTGGATAATATTCAGAAACATTTTCAATCAATTGAAATTTCCATATTCACATTTCAACTCGTTTGTGAGTAGTTCGTTCATCATACCGATAGAGGTAGCTCACGCGTTGCACGTGAGACTAAATAATTTGGGAGGTCATCGGGGTGATACTCTCCACTGGCAATCCACACTGAAAGTTTCCTCAGAGGCTTGCCTCGGTCAGAAGGCAAATTCTGAGAATTGGTCCTATAACTATAAAGTACATCTCTGATGGACATTCCATTCCAACTATTAGCTAGTTAGTTTAGAGAAGGGCATATAGTTGTACTTGAAAGGATTATTAATTAATACATCTAATTAGAATTGAAAATTTTACTAAACCAATCTTCAATTTAAGAAGTGGGTGAATCGCGAAGAGGAGGAACAATCATATATCAGTGAATGTCTATATGTGAATGCATTCTTCCAACCAACGCAAAAAGATTCTCTAGTTATCTGGGTTTTTTTTTGCGAGTGCGATACACCATCAAGCATCCTTCGTATCGTTCAATAGTAAACATGGTGAACATTTGCAAAATCATCCGTATTGACGAGATTTGTGCCATCTCATGCGTGCTTTGAATGACGCAAGACAAATAGCGATAGGGTCGAGTAGCATCCGGTTTGACACTGCCGGTAAATCTCGAAGAAGAAGCTGGATATTCACTAGGAATCAATCGCGAGCTCAGAGAGAAGTGCCAGGGAGTGTTGCGATAAAACAGGAGAATTATCCAGGAATTGCCGCTCGATGCCACTTTTGGTGATATAAATTTTGATTCGGTTGATAATCAAGTATACAATCGATCGATGATCAGAATATCGAAATTAATATATGATAAATCTTTTAACGTTGATTTACTAGATGTTTTATTATATAATACAACATTAAGCTAAGTATCATTCACTCTCTCACTGTCACTACTTCAAAAATTATACTCTTCAAATATAAAATTCATATTGTTGTGTGATAAGCCATATACTTATATTGCTTGAAATGGATAAGTAGAATAAAGAATCGATTACTGATGGATTAATCTACGAACCGATGAACAGCAATAATCGGTAATCGAGAGATTATCCAATAATCGATAATGTAATCACATAATTCACAATCAGTGGCAGCCCTAGTATTTACCCGCTAAGCATTCCAAAATATTATTGATATCGAGGTGAATTTAGTAATATTACGTCGTAAAACAATGGGTTCCCCAAAAAGCAAGGAAACATTTTTTTCAAAATCGACTTCTTCGAGCTATAGGTCCCTTCCGAAAAGTTATTCTTTAAAAAAACTATCATTGGGACGGTTTTTCACCTTTGTCTAGGAACAGTTGCGTTCAGACAAAAAATAGTCGTCGATGACACACATGTCTTCTAGTCTATCTTACAATTTAATAATATTGAGTTTTGAACAGCTTTCCATGCGAGTGATTCGATCGTAATCCACTACGTGCCTCAACACAAAATCACAAATTCATGATGAACATAACAAAACATCAATCCTCAATTCACATCCCCTCACGTTAGATTTCCCCCTGGCACCATGTTGTATCACGTTTAAATTGTTATTATTTCAGACGATGAAGTTGCCACAAGCATGTTTGCGAAATTATACCCCCAAGTAAATTAATAAATGAAAATAAACTGTAGATATTCGGAGACGCGCATGGAGAGAAGGGCTGGCTTGTAAATTACACAAACGTTTTATTATGATGAAAAAAGAAAGAGTCGTTTAGTATGATCATGGGTTGTAGTAACGGGGGTTCCTACTCCAGCCCCAAGGGAATAGTTGCAAACGTTTTAAGGTAGAGTAATATAGTAGGGCCTAAGTACGAGGTTCAGGATGATCAAAGTATCGTAGAGGAGTACAAATTTGGAACTTGGATAGCAGCTCTGGATGGATTGTTAACTTATTTCATTACTTTAAATATGTATTAACAAACTACCGATAAATAATAAAACCAAATCATCACAAATCAATGGGTAATATTATATTTACAAATATCGATATTCCAATATCGTATTTTATATTCTCAACCTTGCCAACCCATTGAAAATTATATTACATTTTTCAATTATAATGTATCCAGTCTTCCTTGCCTCTCTCGTCCATGCAGATATATTCATATCTTTCCTAACAAGTAACAGCTTCTTTATCTACTTCGTATCCGTAGAACTTCCAACATTTCATAAACAATTATTCCATACGCTGCAGCAACCTTGACAGAACTAAATAATAAATGTTATTGTTGGAGTAATTAGGAGATGTTATTGTGAAATGTTGTGTTATTGTTGTTATTCTAAGTAAGCAATTAAGAAACGCAAAACCATGAAAACTATAAGCCTTAGTATGAAAACTATAAAATAAATTAAGGAGTTTTATACACTTACTGTTTTTAATCAGAATTCTGAGCATTTCGACATTCCTTCTGCAGTCCCAACAATACAAATATCTGCATAACCCGGGCAAACTGATGTGTACCCTAAAACGGGGATTCCAACAAATAAACATTGCAACACCCAGCATATAAAGTTTCGGAATGCGTTGATAACGGGGCTGCGTTCCTGTGACCAGTGTCCTATGCGCTTTTATAAATGTGCACGGAACTAACTATATTTGCGATTTCGAAAATTGTGTATATTTGTTCAAGGTTTTGACAATTTCAAGAGGCGTTTATATCGGAAGTAAGAGTGAATCAACAAATCTACAGCAAATACACAAACGAGGCACCTTTCTGCACCACTTGTCTCCGAAAACCTTTCTATTTGCAATAGTAGAACGGTTTGTGTGAACCCAAATGCCAGGCCGCCCAATAAAAATCACACTTGTGGAAACCACCAAGAGAGAGGGGAGCCGAGTTGAGTTGAGGAACATTGTTACATGAATCACGAGCAAGCATCACATCGCAACGTCCAACCTGCCAGGAATATGCACTTGAGATATAACCAAACGGGAAGTATGGATTTCGAGCTGGCACCACGCAAACGATTCTCGATACAAAACTTCTGAAAGGGTTGCATAAATGAATTTAGATTCCACAAGAAGACATAAATAAGAAAAGGATCGGTGTAACGCAAGAAAACGATTTCGTTCTCCATCCCTAGTCTCGGGGCTGAAATATCCCAAGTAAACGCACCAACAACTAAGTAACAGGATAAGGAACGCATTTGTAATTCTATTTTAACGCAGTTGGAAAAATGAATTTGAAATAACTTTTTTCATTTCTACGACTTTTAGGATAAATGGCTTTAAAATGTCAGTGTTTATTCCATTAACCAAGTTTACTTTAGTCATTAAGATCCGCAAAATGTTAAAATGTTTATTGCTTAAAATTTCCTTGTCCAGCAGCCATAAATCATTACATCGTAATACAACTTGGCATACTTGATAATGAAGGACATCTGTACGCCCCTATCATATCAGATTTTTTCAATATTTATCATACATCAATCAGAAAATGCGTAGTTATTTGGGTGTTTTTGACCACTTTGACAGATTCAAAATTCTAGAAAATTGAATTTATTTGTTGTTTATTTTATATTATCAATCAATGGAAAAGTGCTTTTATAGATGGCTTCATTATAAATGTTTACACAATTATATGAAATCACAAATAGATGCGACTAAAATTGGCTGATAAATTTGAAAGCGCGTAAAATGAGTTTTATTAGTCGAACGTTTTATTTTAAACGAGCTCCACTCAAAATGGTGGCATCTTCTAGCCCAGCACTGCTACCGAAAGAGATAAATAAGCTGGACGAAATTTCATGTGTAATTCCTCGACGATTTATTAATTTAAAAGCTTCGCTCCCGATATTAAGTAATCCCACACCCGTGCTTGTTTAAGCTTGTTGTGGTGATAAAGCTCCGTCCCAAAGTGAACTTCATGACGAAGAATCAAGAAATACAAGAGAAAATAAATGCAACAATTAAAAATGAAGTGACACAAAAGCAAAACGCCACACTAAGTTTAGGCTCACGCGAGATTGAGGTGCGATTGATCTGCTATAGTTGAAATCATTAATCAAGTTAGGTTGGGTTTATCATCGTTGAATAATCCATGGTTCGCCATTTCAAAATATAAACCATTCAACCATTTCCTTTTATCCCTTTGTATGCGATTTTTCGATTTTTCAATGTGTTTATTGGCGTTAAAACTTCAAAAAGGAAAAAAATTTACGCTTTCAGATAAAAAGCCTCAGGCGGCTGGTGGTTTTGCCCAATCCCCCTTCACCCATTGTAGTTGTTGGTCCCCTAAAGCCTACACCATTATGAACTTCTGTGAGCCATTAATGTAAGCATGTTGAAAAACAATAAGGAAAGCTTGAAAAAACTTCAGTCAGGCTTGACGATGAAATGGACTGGCCGACGATCTCACGATGAAGCGGGTACTTTTCGTTCTCTCTCAATATGTGATCAGTTATACATAAGTAAAGACAATTATAGCTACATATCTACAATCTACAGAACACGTGTGTGTGTGCGCGACATCAATCTGGAAAATAATTATAGATTTCTGACAGTGTTCCATGTATTGTCACAAGGAAGAACCATGCAGGCACGGCGGAGCTAGATTATAATAATTATATTTCGAGCCGTGAGAAGAATTCATCGCCATCTGGCGAAGAAAAGTTGGCAAATAGTATAGAACAAAGCAAGTCCCTTTAACATACAAGGCGGTGTTGTTTTGTATTTGCCTTTGTAGGCAAAATCAGGTGATGTAGGTGATGTCATAGAAGGAATATCCTACCACTAACAATGTTAAGTTGACATCAAATTTGTGTGCAGAAATCTTGATAAGAGAACGGTTTGCTGTTTGCTTAGTAACCTAACAATAAGTTTGGCTTTTTAAAATAAGACGGACGAATAAGTATTTTATTGATTAGCACGCTGACTGTATGACCACCCTGAGTAAACATGTATCCCCTATTAAGCGTAAAGACGGTGAATTTCTAAGTTTTTAAGTTTTATTTCTTAGTTTTAGTTTGAGGAACTGAATTAGGCAAATGGTATAATTAACTTTTTTCTTGAGTCTGCTCTTTGGGCCAAAAACATTGAATAAAGCAAACTTTTGTTGGTACGTATTGCGGGCGGGAAAACACGTTTTTTACAAAGAACGTTATCACTACTCAACCACTTTCACAGTGTTTACTTACTATCTGGCTTTTTGTACAATATTTGAAATTAATTGAGTTAAAATTGAATTAAGTTAAAAACAATAAAGAACATAACGCGAAATTGTACTACAGAGCTTTGTATAGAGCTCTTGAAACTAATAGCGGGAAATAGAAAGAATGAGCCGGTACCCACGTATCTGTTCTAGTGTGGCCACGCTAAGCCATTCGGGACGGCGAGTTCTCAGACCACATCTCTAAGAGTTTTTTCTGGTTTTCCTATGAAATCACGGGATTGAGTTTAAAATGAATTAAATTGACACGAACATACCAGTTCACTGAAGAGGCTATTGACCTACAGCAAATAATCCCCCGATAATTAAATTTAGATGATGGAGATGAGTTATAAACAATAAGCAACACTAATTCCTAAATATTGAATGATTAATTTAATAAAAAGCACCAAAATAGAAAAAATACATAACCAAATATATTAATATCCCATTTTCAAACTTTAAATTAGTCTCGATCTATTGTAAATGTTAACTAAGAAACAAGGTATAGGTGAATGCGTTATAATAGAAAGCGAAATTGAATCGACGGTCGCCTTCAAGTTTAATCTCAGCAGTGACTCGCGAAGACGTCAACCTAGCTATGTACACGTGCGGTCGGGGCCCAGCCCACTGAGTACGCGCTAACTACTCGTTACCTAACGCCGGCATTTCGTCTGCCTCCCAGTCCCTTCCACTAAATTGAGTTTGAGGTGAGCTAGAGCATCGATTCACTGATCTGCATACCGCTAAGTAGAGCTAAGCGCATACTAAGCAGCGTATGCGCGGTGCTTGGTGGAATTGTATGTGCTCGCTTCTATGTATAGTTTAGTAGTAAATATCGAAACCTAAAAATAAATAAATACTTAAATGGTTTTCAGAAATCCCCCTTGAGGGTGAACTTCATCATGTATTAGTGTCTGGGGTTAGTTGAACTCATAACACTTTCGACTTCTAACGAAGAAGATGATAAGTCAGGATTGCGGTTGCTGGAATTGACCGACGATCTTCGCGAATTAGAGCCGCGACGTTTCTGAAGTGTGTGCACTACACAATGTGTTGCCGCGATTCTAACGTATGAACATTACCGCACATACGGTTGGGACACAAGTCCAAAACGTATGGAACCATGCAATCGAAGGTTGAATAAAATCCTGAAGAACATAATTAGATGATTGTGAAATTTCTGTTCATCTTTCTGTTTCAGAAAGTTTCGTTTCCAACAGCACCCGTTCATCAACAGATACAAAATGGAACTGCGAAAAAGCGCCTTCGAATAGTATTATCCATGTGATGTGCAAACTGGACGATCAAAACGAACTCGTGATGAAGATACGGTGGTGTGGGGAATATCGAATGTTGTGCTCTACTCAAAGCATTACACGCCATTGGCACACCATCAAAACACCATCATGGCGACACCTCCTCTCACCGAGGACTTCAAACGTCGCACTTTTATGGACAAACACACCTTTACCACAGACTTCACTGCATTTTTATGGAAAGGAAATACGATGATAAGAATTTATTGACTAGGAATGTTAATTGAACTATAAAATTCAACTACTAAAATTGTATACGACTGCCAGCAGACGAAAGATTTGACCTGATTCCGGACAGGTATTTTTAATACTAGTGGGTGAACCCTTATAAAAAACCATAATAATCTATCAAGTATGTAGTTATTGGTAAACTAAATCTTTTAAAATGGAAAATCAAAGGTAAGTTTTGAGTAACTGCTCGTTTACCATTCATTGCTAGTTGCTATGCTATTGTAACAATTAACAATTAAACCTATGCACCTAAGTAAGAATTCAGTTAGTCATTCTACTAAATTACTAGTAAACATGTGTTTGTCAAAATAGACGATTAGCATGCTCTTAAAAACAATCCGTATAAATCTACCGATTGGAATAAAAATACAGTTACATTTACTGGTAAATAATAATAATTATTATTATAATTTTTGTGGGAAGCTTGCCCAAGGGTGCAGTTCATGTCCCTCTTCAGGTGTCTAACTAGGAATTTGCGGATAGGACAATTGTGAAGGGATGTCCGAGGGCTGTCCCTTGCATTCCACTGAGGAAAACCTCGGGAAAACCTTCAGTCTGGATTGCCGGTCTCGACGGGATCAGAGAATCAGAGTCACGCGCTTAACGCTCGAGCCAACACTGCACAATGTGTTTATCAAAATAGACGATAAGCATGATCTTAAAAACAATCCATATAAATCTACTGATTCGTCGAATACTTCGTTTAGCTTACATTATTATATAACAACTTTAAAACGACTTTGCTGAGATTCTGAAACATATTTACAAGCATTAGCTGTGGCCCAACAAACATTGTTTTATTTATTTACCCAGAAAAGAACACAAAGCACACAGGATGAAAAGTAATATAAGAAAACCTTAATTGAAACTTTGTCCTATTAATCATCCATAATGGTTATGTTTTACGGTGTTAGTAGTAGGTATAATGGAGTTAGTTATGGTGATGGCTGATAATAACTACGCTAAGACACAATGAAACCACTCTCTACGTTCGGTTACGACCTGTTGGATGGTTATATACTCAAAGGTTGAAGTATTCCCCTAATGACCGAACTCTAAGCTGGAGCTGGGGTCCTACACGGTATATACTCAAGGTAACAATAGGTTCAACGCATCTCTTGCCGTATTGAAGGGTAGGTATCGTGTTTGAGCCATGTCCTATCGATGCAGGATTCAGAAAATGTATGCGATAGAACATCGATAGAATTGATTATCGAGTGCGGAGTGTATCGACATAATTCAAAACAGGATTGTAATTAATAATTTACGAATAGTTTTAATTACAATGCTGTTTTATGGCAGCGTTCTTATTATATTTCCGCGGGCGAAATTGTTGGTATGTCTAAAAACTAACTGTACAATTGAACATTCATTTTCCTATCGTATTTTAGATATTAATTTTTGAAAGTTTGAGTTCGCGAATTAAAACAACAAAGAGCGTCTAGTTTCTATTATAGTCTGTCCTGTTCGTCCGATGCTGATATTCAGGGGGCTGCGGGACGTACAAGAATGTTTTACGCTGTAGGTACTTCAAACTTCGGTAATTAGCTGCAAACCAAACTGTCATTTCCTCTTCAACCACGACTACGATTAACATGAAATTCAATAATAGATTAATTATTGAATTGAAAATTAGATCTTGAGCTCAAACCCTAATATCACAATGGCATTGGGCGCGGCGCCGAGTCGAGAGAGCTTGTGCACAGAAAGTTCTCAAATGTTGAAAAGTTAGAAGTTAATTTCTACGCAAGATTAGACGTGAATGCACTAGCTAATCATCTAGAGGTGGTGTTATAACCCGAGTCAACGACCAGCACAACCCAAGAAGCCAAGCCAATTACCAGCATTTCGTTACGCTCAATGAAGAAGCAAATATACGTGTTGATTTTAAAAGCGGGAAACAATAAAATCTAAGCTATAAGTTGAGCAAGTAATATTGACACAAAAACTACTAATCAAAAAGGTATGCTCGACTTAGTTCAAGAACATTAAAATAAGACATGTGACACTGCATTCATTGTTAAGACAACAATGCAACGTTAAATCTGTTTGCTAGCATAGTCTTCGGAAAAATAGGTTAATATTGCTTTGAAAACAACATAAAGTACGTTCTGAATAATAAAGTAAGGTAAATGACATCCAGCCTGTATGGAACGACAATGTGCTTCTCTGGGATTGGTCGACTTGAGCAAAAATGATAATAGCTAATACCAGGCTTATATTTTTTTTCGAATTGTGATTAACTACTCATTATTTGCTTCAAGCTTGATATTATTGGATGAAATAGCACCTCAACTATCTCTTCTCGCGAATTTAGACTTTGATAAGAATGAATTCAAAATTAGTAACAATAGGCTACGCCCAATGCTTAAGTTAATTCACGACATTTCTAACTCTAGGCTTTGCACTTTTTGTTTTACCATGGGAACTGGGAAGAAGGTGGAAAAAATGAGTAAAATTTAATCAAAATTCAATATTTTTAATTCGAACGAAAAATATCAATCCCGAAACTAACAATAATATTTAGTTTTCTTTCAAAACGTAGACCTACGAGCTTATTTTCACTATTTTCCAATTTCAATCCAATTTTTCAATTTCAACTCGGGAAAGATTCATCTTTGAAACAACATTATTGCACGGTTCTAGTTATAGGATAAATTATCGGCAATCACAACGGGATTAATGGTAGACGAGACGTTACCTTCGGATCTCGTATGGCACCATCAATCTCAAGCTGTCGATAGTATTGACGTATTCCCTGTGTCTAGGGCAAGACTGAAATAATTACCTTCTATGCATTTGAAAACCTCAAGATGGACCAAATCTCCTGTCTCAATATTGGCTCTGTGAGGGATCTTCACCAAGGCAATGCTAATTTATTCATTCGTTATTCAAGCTCAGTGAGTATTAGAACTCTTGATATATAGGCGTAGGGAAGATGTTATTGATACCAATTTCGCTGAGTACATATTGCCATTTGACATTTTATTCCGTATAATATTTCTTTGTCAGCTACCGACAAAAGTGCGAAAGAAACTTGAACGTGGGTGTAGAGGTTTGCTGTATTGATTCTTTGAGAGTCTTAATTATACCATTGAAATAATAAATACTACTACTAAAAATATGATAATATGAAATATGTATATTTAAAAGAAATTGTTTTGTTTAATTAACCTTTCTATGAATCAATTTAAACTTCCCAATTAACAATATATTGTTATATAAATATGTAAATATGAATTGATAACATTATTTATTCAAATGTGTTGAATTGTTACGAAGACTTGTAGGCAAACTGACATAAATTTCGGTAGGTAGGCATCATCACTTAAAATTTCATTTCAAAATTTTTGTGTTCTTTGATACTTTCTTAAATAGATATAATTCGTTTTAAGTAATTGCAATATGAATTAACATTAGGTACCGTACCGGTAGTAGTGTTTGTTAACTACACCACTATATAAAATGAAAGGATAGACATTATAAAAACTAACTGAATGTATCTAGGGGTTCGCTAATTTATCTCAATATCATTTCTGATAATCACGTAATATCTCTGAGTATATAACCATCCTTAATGGTAATATCATGGTGTATACAGTGATATTTGAAAGGTACATAGTAGGCGTACCAATGTCAGACAAAGTAAGACCCAAAATGATTACGCCGCCGCATTTTATTCAACAGATAGTAAATATGAATGAAATAGTAGAGCGTATGTGAAAAGGAAATCGCGCAAGAAAAGATTTGGATATATATTACAATTTTGCATTGTGCTGTCTAGGAGTATGGCTTGTGACCTGTCTAAATGAATTATTAGATTTTGTTGATTTATTGTTAAGTTGTAAAGTCGAATTCAGCACTTTCTAGGTTTTCGTCCGAATCCCTTTTGTCTGTAGCTGGAGACGGTGATTCTTTTATATATTGCTATGAACAAAACCAATAAAATGGCATGCACAAAGCTGTCGTGTAAATGCAAAAAGTAAATTCAAAAACTTGAACAGTAGGCCCTACACAACAATACATAACATAATACATAATATGTATAATAAAAATAATCCAGAACCTGCCTTAGGTAATTACATAATCAATAATGTTCCAAGTTTACAATTTTTTTTATGTAGTAACAAATTAATTTGATGTAAATGAAATCAGAGAATTTCAATACCATTTTGATTCTCAAATGCAGGCTACTCATTTAATTCAATCAATTTTAAGGTTTTTAAAATACACTATCAAACTCACCACCACTGCAAATTTTCTTTTTAATAAAGTTGTGAAACATCTCAAAATCCGCCCTGTTCTAGCTCGCAATATTGCAGTAAGGTAGTGGGGGGGGGAGGGGGAGGGGTAGTCCTAATCACCCCTCGAATGACCACGCTTGACCGAAGCTTCCTCCCCACCCCAACAAAGCCAAATGACCGAAGATGGGCCGAGCAGTGCGGTTACTCATGCAAATCACTACAACCACTTCTGACCCGGCCGGCTATATTGGTATTGGTTGTCACTTGTCACTCACATCACACGGGCAAGACTATCCAAGCGCTTTACTTTTGCTGCAGCTGCATTCTGGAGCTCGATGTTATCAGAATTTGCCATAAACGGATTGATACGTGGCTATCAAAAGTATATTCAATAAAACACGTGTAAGCCTTTGTTGTTCTATCATTTGTATCCAATTATATTTATAAGTTGACCAATGTCTAAATATTGTCGTCTGTTTAACACTAAGAAATAAAATGTGAATTTCCCATGATACTCTTTCAAATTCATTGGATTGGATTGGATATTGCGTCTCATATTTATGCAAACTATGGCTAATCGAGACAATTCAAATTCATGTTCATGGCAGTGTAAAATAGAAAAGTGTGAAAAACGACAAAAAGATAACGGTAGTCAGATCAGTATGTTTATTAAATAAACCGTAACGATGCAACATTGAAAAATTCTATCATTTGTGTTACTAATTTACATAGATAAACAATTGCAGTATACAAACTTGTTTAGCAGCTCTAGAGACCCATTTTGATAATACGTAAGTAAATAACTGTTTGCGCGGACGAAATCGCCAGATCACAAATATCTCAATTCGAGCATAATTCATATCAGCAACCCCTAGGTCCACATTAGAGTCTAACATATACCAAATTATATTGATCAGTTCTTCACTAATTGTTCGATTATGATATCAAATATGTGTTTTTCTAAACAAATATGTTCACATATTTTGTTATATTTGGTTTATAAATATATATTTCTCTAATTCTTGCCATTAGCACATATTTTAAAAGAAAAATCAACGATTCTTTAATAAAATCAAGAACCGTAAATTTACTACCCAAATCATTTTCTACGATGCGGCCGAAAATTTCGAAGTGCGTGAACTAGAACGGGTATGTTCGCGAGTATGGCTCTTCAAAACTGACGGTAAACAATTAAAAAATAAAAATGGCAATGCTACAGCAACAATAACATTGTTTTATTGCCAATGTATTTTTTTTTCTTTCTGGTGTTATATTGCACCTGACCTGATTTGATTAATTTATGCCCATATTGTGCTGGGAAGACTGACTGATGGTATACGTAAACAGCAATATTTTGGAGCAAATAATTTTGTATTTTTAAGTCAATATTTTTGTATTATTAAGCACATGCAACAACAAAAAACATGTTAAGCATATGTTTTTAAGCAAATAAAAAAATACATATTTTTACGATTTTAAGCAAATAATTATCCGAGACCAATTAATCAGTCATTCATTATTATGTTTTACATTTTTTTAAAAAACTAACTTTGTTGAAAAAACACCAGTGAATTGAAAGTCGAATTCGAATAAATCATTTATGAAAATAAATTAGTATTGATGTGTAGGGTCTATGCTTAATTGTACCACAGATAACTAATTAAAGTGAAAGTAATATCATTAAGAGGATTTGCGTCAGTGGTATTTGCCTAGTGATCTTTGTGAATTCTGACTCAGGCAGAAACTAACGTCCAGTGGTCAGTAGGTTCGGGTACGAGTCCCATACTCCTCACATCGCAATATCTAGCACGCGTCACATGTTACATGTTACAATTAACATATAACCAAGAACGCAAACTCGGTGTCGAGAATGCTCAACTCCAATTTGCATTTCTCTACACTACGACTTCTTATTTTCTATGCGCCATCAATAACAAACGACAGACTGGTGTCAAACTAAAACACAGAGCAAGATCGAAACACGGTCACGCAACCCACACATGGTCAGAACTGGGCCTATATTGGACTCGGGGAAACAAAGCCAAGTAGAACGTGGAAAGGGCATTGTTCGAACGGGTAAATTATGATGCCTGTTGATCATAAAAGAAAAGCTCGTCTTGGGCATTGTATCTATATTGAAAGATGGTGTGTGCAGCAAGGAAAAGACTTCTCACACATGAAGTTACGTCAGTATAATATATACAAAATGAAATAAATAAACATTTAGCACCAAGGCATTTCGCGTAAGTAAACGATCAACGTAAGCTCCCAACGTCAAGCTGGAGTTTTCTTATAGCCAAGAACAACAAAAGACACACGTGACCTTTCATATATTGCTTATTCAGTGTATTTGCATAGAAAGTCTAATCGGCAGAGGGGATCATTTTATACGTGATATTACGTTATTTACATAAATTAAATAAGTACCTACTTTCAATTAACATGAAACCGATAAAACGAACATTTAACGAAGATAATTCTAAAAAAAAGTTAATTACAACATTGATTTTGTATCAAGTATAAAATCAATTGCACTTCCGTTTAATAACGGTTGAACGGAATTGCGTACGTGGTCTCTAATAGACTGCGTTATTTGGTCATTCGAGTTCAGGTAATTTGAACTTGTGTACGAAACCAAATTAACTACAATCCAAACGCCCCCACCCCACCCCTACACATACCACCCCAACCTGACCCACGACCACAGGTTAGCTATCATCGAGCGTAATTCACACATTCAATTCAATTCAATCATTTAATCAAGAGTGATCACATGAATGGACGTATAAGTGCATGTTCAAAAGTTACAAACTGAAAATTAGGGTTTGTTTTCAAATCATATGGCAAAGTGAATTTCCCAAAATTTATAATATATAGGCCTATGGTAATTACTATATACAACACCACTAGCATGTATACTTTCGAGCAGAAGTAAATTAAGGGCGGTAGATACAACTAAAGGTGTACAGATGTATTCGGTTTAATTAGCAAAATCTTGGTTTGGTTGTATCTAGTTGTGTTTAGTATGTCTTTGTGTGAATTATGTTTTGTCAGCAGGAGAAGATGAAATGTGGGCGAGGAATAATGAGGGAACTTGCAAGATTATGATGGCAAGAACTTGCATTTCCCAACCAGATTTCTTGCACGGTTGTCATTGTCAGAATCGTTTGACTTTGAGAATTCTCGGAAATCCTGTTAAAAAGCTTGTGGATGTTTGTACTTGACACGTCCCAAGACGAAACGATATTACCCCCTCAGAATTATTCTTCGTTTTAAACCTGTCTTAGAGAAAAACATTAAAAGCTTAATATTCTTGAAAGTTATTCATTAAATTATATTTTGACAAAAATTTAACCAAAAGTCTTCATTTTTTTTTTTGTGTGTGTGTGTATATATCTACGAGGGCGATGAAAAGCGAGCTCTTTTTTTGCCTACCGTATATAAATAGGCATAAAATGCTAAGAGCGTTCGGGCAAAAAGTTATTATGTGTAAAATTTTATGCAGAGGTTGCATTTTACGGGAAATTAAAGCCAATGTTTTTAATGGTATTTTCCTCTCTTATATCCACAGGCCATTTTCCACCAAAGTACTCGTGGTTAGTTTTCCCTTGTATTTTTCTGAATTGAATACGAGAACAAAGGGTTATTGGAGCTTTCCAAGATTTTCTCGCTAGATGAGATGCTTTTGTTCGGTGATCTAAGTGACCCAGAAGCTTCGTCTTAGCTTCCAAGTAAAACCTCGAGGGATGTGGCTGCTTCACGTCTAGCTCGTTCAAAAATAATAGGCCGTTGCAATAGTAGACGCGTATGCACTTTTTTTGTTTCATATAGACGAGAAAAAAATGGCCAATCAACCGTTAGTAGAGTGGCTACAGCCTACAGGGCTAAAACTTGGGCCCTACGGGTTCAAACATTATTTCGAAAATGAGGTCCATAAAATTCATACACATTTCTTAAAGGTATTAGCGTAAATGTACCATGTTCAGCATAAGAAACGCATACTTAACCATAAAATAACAATTTTTTGCATTAATCATCTAAATTCAAATGGTTAACGACACACAAAACTTATCGAACATTACACAAATTAACTCTTAAATTAATATTTTTAACATTTTAGTTGATAACAACTTTCATTAATAAACAACAAGTACGCAACTAAAGTTGTAGTATTTATTCTGCATTTCTAGTTAGAACTCATTTCACGTGGCACTTAGTATGGCTCAATGGGATCAACCAGTTTAGTCATTATAGCTATGACGACATAAATAAAATGAATTTTAATCTTGCTGATGGTTAAGTTAAGTACATGTTCATACTTCTTGGGGCGTAGTAAGTCAGTTTTGCGCCGTAAGCGCGACCATCAAAAACACATTTTAAAAAAATAATAATATTACTTTCTTTCAGCTTATTTTTTTAGTATGTTGAGTTGAGGATTGCATGTGGGTAACAGAAAGACGGGCATCACAACTTACGTAAGCTATAAGGTAAATAATAAGACTACAGTCAGTAATACAAAAATAATTTTATGATGGTCATGCTTGTGTTACATACAAACAAGTTATGTATTGTTAATTACCAATGATGACGAGAGTGAATTGTAAAAATAAACGAATTAAACACTTTCGCTCGTTTGAACCATAAATGTGTCAGTTGTTTCTATGTTTATGTATGTATGTTTGTCGTTATTTACAATTGAGATCTGATTAACATTTTGACAACTCGGGTAGGCTATAGTTTCATATGTTATGTGATAGCCACTCAGAAGACACGGGAATAAGATAGATTTGTGTACATAAATGACGTGAACTTTAAAAATTGAGAATGCTTTCCCCAAACGCGTTTAAATTAAAAATACACATTCTCTAAAACTCGGAACAAATTCAACCTTCCTCGCTCATCCATCAACGTTTTTCGTTTTCACGCGAGATTGTTTCCTGAAAATCGTGGGAACGGTGTTTGCTGCGGCAGAGGCGTTGGAAGGAAATACGATGGGAAATCAATGAAAGTATTGGAGTTGCTCAGGCAGGCTGGTAAATATAGTTGATGGCGCTCTATGGACTTAACGGTCAGAGCACCGGCACTCTTGATTCGTAAGAAAACCGCGGGCAGACAGGACCGAGCAAATATTGACGGAGACCTATCTCTCCAGTCTCCACCACCGCCACTTCGCCATACAGATATCACTTTTATATGGTGGTCACAACACAACCTGGTGTGGCGATGTACAGCCACACACACACGTAAGCTATTATAGATTACGTGAAATAAAAGCACCACACGAGGGAGTAAGAAACGTTGGCGAACTTATGGGTGTAGCACTCGTATACTTTCCAATACCCTATAAGAGTGAAAATTAAGAACATTTACAGTATTAACTAGAATGGACTTGTGCTGATTTAATTAATATAATAATCGTTAAAGTTAGATTTGAATAGGTAGAGCTGAGCTTGGCCGAACTCAAATGCGCGCAATCAGGTGTTGATATCTGCTGAACGGTTGGTAATATCTTTACCAAATTTTGCATAAATGTTAATAAAGTACAAAACGTGGGAAAAAGGGGAAATCCAAAATATGGATTTCAAATTCTGGAAATTCTCACATCACCGTTTATCTTACGAAAAAAAAATTAACCTGCGCGTTTACATTGATCTAACCGTTAATACCCAGTAGGCAAATTTGCGTTAAAAAATCTGTAGGCCCTACACTTGGAATAAACTCCCGAAGATGACCAAAGCGGAGTAAATTACGGTGATTTGACTAAATTTTAATTAAAAATCAATGAATTAATTTAGGAACACGCATTCTGGATAATAGATTTATTCTTTATTAACGTTAGTGTGAAATTTGATAACGATGTTAAAAATCGTTTACCCGAAAAAAAGAAAAGAAAGAAAGAAATCTGAGCGCCTAACTCGTCTCCGCGCCATCCTCAGCTAGACTCCTCTTAACATTAGCCTACTATTGACTGCCACTGTGTAATCAATTATTTCTACTATAGGTCCCTAGTAATGAAAACTTGAAAATACAAATTATTATTACAACAGAAAAACAATAAACACAAAACAAAATCTCTTATGATACGGATCAAATTTTGAAACCAATCTGTAGCTCAAGGGGTGCTCAAGGGGTTGTTTGATGAAAAGTTGGTTCGTGTTTAAGTAATAGGCCCTACAGACAAATATTGTTAAAGAACCGTATTGATCTTACTAATGGGTTTTAGTTGTGATAATGGAAATATAAAACAAGAATCATCACTATACACGACAATCTGACAACAAGCTCGACGCATCTTGTCATGCAATGCCAGGCTGAGTATTACCTCAACCACTTGCTTTTTACTTTGAGGTGCGAATGTGAATGTATTAAAGTAACAATAAAGCATTCGGTATACAATGCCCGCCCCCTCCGCCTAACATTTTACTAAACTAGCAAGTTTTCAAAGGTTCAAGCCATTTGATAAAAATCGTAAACATTGTTGATTCGAGCAAACTTTTAAGTGACTACTAAAAACTCAAATTCAAAGTGCATGATTTACCTACAGATAACTAGATCCAGATTTCATTACAAGTTCTCCCATCTCTTACTTTATCTCTCCATTACTTTACAAAGTTAGTTAGTATACACCTTTTTAAATACATTCATGTCTCTAGTCAAAGCATCAAAGCACTTTTCGGACTGTCCTCTAAACCACTAAGACTCATACAGGGATATACCATATACATGCGGACCAATTTTGCAACCCTCCCCCTTCCCCACCTCACCATGCTTTTGAAATAATCTATTCCCAGTACATTCAATCTGCTCCGGTGTCACTTCGCGTCCATGCCACTATACCGTACTATAACTATGGCAACATGCTTCGCGGGCTTACATTTACAATTTCAGAATAATACGTCGAGCGACGAGTTTGAATGCCTTTAATCCCCTTTGTTCTAGCTCGACGCACATGGCCGTGCTATAACAATATATAAGATTCGAGAATGGCCTCATCGCAGTCCTACTGAATTCAGCTGGTGAAATCAGTCGAGCTGCGTCGCTCACAATCACAAGACGCCAAGAGACCAGACCGCGAGAATATTCCGAGTGTCAGTTCAACTGAATTTATGAAGATCAACGTAGACATCTCATTTGAATACAAGCCGTGAAAAACACGCATACAGCGCCATTTAATCTGTTTGTACGTTATTCTCCTTCAAAGGTTCAATTGTTTTGTTTTTTTGTAATTCCTAAATCTCGCAATCTTAGTCGACGATGATAATAGGTCGACACAGTTGTTAATGAAACCAAGCCACCCTGAAGTAAGCCTAAGCGTCAGCCTCAGACGTCACCCGCAGACAGCCCTCTCTCCAAGATGAGCAAACCATTGTTACACTGTCTCAGGCGATGACAGAAACAGACTCAATACGGAACAAAAACCCTGTCAGAAGTTTTAAAATTAAAATCTACGTCTCCGATTGAAAATAGAGTTTGCAAAGTAAATACTAGAAGGAATATTTAGTGCTACTTTCATCAACTTGCAGTTAGACTAATCTACAATTATCTACCCCTAAAAAAAATCGTGTAATCGAAATCGAGTTAGACTCTTTTAAATGCAAGGTGTGAAAGCACTTTAGAAGGGTTGCCACTGCAGGAAATGATGTGAGTGTGTTTTATAAGCAGGTCGGGAGATGAAACAAAATCAGTATTCGTGAAGAGTGAACTAATTCAAATCAATTGCAAGCCTTGGTGTCACCTAATCAAAACTCAAACGTACACTTAGGTTAAATAAATACAACGTACGGTAGTACTAATATACTCCATAGTGTTAGTGTCAGTCCAATGGAAATAACTTAACTGGATGAAGTTGTATATACAAAAAATCTTAATGCAATATTTTGTTTTTCGTTGTGTCATGTTTAATAGAGTAAAGTTAAGTAAAGTAATTAATAATGTAAGTAATTTTGTAATTACATAAATATAGACTACAAAGGGAAGGTAAGTCACTAATCTTTTCTCGACTATAAATAATTCAAGGACCAAAATGTCATTAATCGTTCTTCCATACCGTTTTATTGTAGTGCATTCAAGCCTCGGTAAAACATGTTTGCCCAGAGGCTAATCCAATTTTATAATAAGCATAATGATTATAATTATGTAACGTCAAGGGTACGGAAGTACCCAAAAGAAGGAGCGAAGCTACTTAATCAACAACGTCAAAGAAAAATACACACATAAAATAATTCACCGTGCGTTGATATTTTTGGTGGTGGTGCCGGGTTATCTTCCCATTAAAAAAGTTTGACGCTTGTTCTCGCATTCAGTAATGATGGAAGTACATGTACATGAATTTTTAAACTTGCAGGGGTGCTAGCCATACCTCCACCAAAACTTTATGTATCATCATTGTCGAAGGACAATGCCAACAAAGCAATCGTGTCAGGTTTTTATTGTGAGACGTGACACACGCACAGAGGGTCGGACGAACGCACAGAAAAGTAATACTTAGATGTACTTATTTTATGCTTAGTACTTGTACTTTTTCACAAGCACGATCGATGTAGGCCTATGTGAGACGTTTTACACAATATCGATAACTTAACCCATTCCAAACGCGTACGAAGATTAAAAAATAATATAAGTAATTTCACTAGCGTGCAATATAATGTGGAATATGGAATATTATAATCTTAACTGATTGTTACAGGTACGGAAAGTTAATTGGAAGAATTACTCCATAATCCCAGTTTCCAGCCGTCTACCTAAATAATCCCAGTTTACACTTGCTACATGAAGCAATTCAAGTTGCAAGTCACGTATTCCTAGACAAGACTCAAGAGTAAGACCAACCAGTCCATGTGCTTGATAATCAACGTAGGTAGCAACAATGCACCGATCTCTGAAAGACAACACGTTATGAATGAACATTAAACGGCTTTCAAATGATAGAAACTGACATTTCGCCGTCAGTGACTGTCTAGACAAGTTTTCAATGACATTTCAATGTACCAAATTAAATCAAAGGCGTCAAATTATCGAGGCTAAACACAGATAACAAATAATCAATTTGGGGTCACTAATAAAATAGCACATAAAACAGTCGCCAAGTCTAGTAATCAATTGCCATTAAAAATAACTAAGCATCAGAATAAGTGCACAAGTTTGCAACATAGTGAAATGTGTTACATTTTATGTGTCAAATAGGCATAGCCCCACAGCTTGGTATCTAGTTCGTTACCCTGCCAGTTACGAAGAACAGTTCAATCGTAACTAATATGAAACAGGTCGTATAAATGCGATTTCCATATCTATAAGGGGGGTCGGGTTTAGTTCGAAGATGTCAAAGATTCCAGAAAATATCTTCGAGATTAAATATCGAATCAATTAAGAGCGAATACAAAAAACTAACAAACAATAAATTAAACAAACACAAAAGTATTTAGTAAGCCCGAAATCAAATTGATGTTTTCGCTCCACTCACACTACACGCTCAATATGCTCACCCGATCAATTTTCATAAATTTCCTGTTGGGTCACTTTGGGTAGACCCACCGTTCTTACGCAAGGGATTTTTGAATTTATTATTTACTTAGATCTACGCATGCCCTTAAAAACTGGGAGTGATAAATTATTTACACAGAAAACAATGAACGAAAAATCGTCAGAGGATGCAAAAAATACGGACATTTAACGAATGTTTGTCAAATGCTGCATTGAGCGCATTTAACGGTACTGAACATAGAATAGAATGTTGTCATAAATCAAGCTTTCCTATACAATTCGCAGTTTACTTCAGCCTCCGTTTGGCAATCAGGCCTTAAGTCAACGAAGTGTCCCGTAATGAGACTGCTTTTAAAGAGGCAACTTTTACAAAGGACAATAGAAAGAACCCGGATGGTGATAGGAAATCAAATATATTAGATATCAAAGGCTTGACACCTCAATACATTTCATCTTTCTTAAAATCTTTGCGCTATACCAGGCTGACAAAATTTAATCAGTCCCGTGAGAAGGAGAGAGAACATTCTCCTTCTAGATCCTTAGAAATGGAGCAAAGTGGAACGCGGTTGAGTCTGACGAAGTGCTCTCGAACCTATGTACACACACATCGAAGAGGAGACGTGAGCCCTCTAAGAGGACCCCGACGACCGACGACGACGACGACGCCTCAACACAAAAGAAGGCAGACAAAGCCAAGAGAAGTCGTTTTCTTCTTTTTACCACTCGAGTTCATAATAAGTGCCTGCATTTTTAATTCTGTGGTTGAGTTGAGGGTAATAAAAATTAGGCATAGATGCCTGTGTGCTAAAAGGGGTGTTGTCAATGAGGGAATTATATCCCCACAACGCTCGCTCTCAGAAATAAAATGCAAACAATTCTTTTGTCTTTAGAGTGTGGAGTATAAGGTTGCAGCAGGATCGAGTTTAGATCGTCAGGTTTTAAGCCATCTCACATTTTAGGTCGACCAAGTGTTGATCGGAATGTAGTTTCAAGAAATGTGAGGTAAGAATAAATCCAGCAAGTTCCATTCCTATTAGTTTACTTCGGGACGGACGGAACAGTCAAGATTTGTTTATATTTCCTTGGCTAATATAATAATATGCCCTACATTGTTATAGCTAGCTCTTTTAAAAATATGTATCGACTTTTGTGTGCCCTACGTCACAGTTCGTTAAGAGATAAGAAATTTCACAGCTTTTCAGGGAATTTACACCAGCTCACATTTATTTCATGTTCGATTGAAAGCAAAGTTTGTACGATCGTCTTCAGTAGAAACGTTACAAGGAAATCACTAATAACACAATGCACAGACCATGAAGCTACTGGAGAGCCGGTTTCCTCCAAATATGCACAAAAGGTGTATAGGCCCCTATGACTAAACATTATATAACTAATTTTCTTTAATAGTAACAACACTACTGGATACGGTTTGTGCAGGTAACCATCTTTAATCATGTTAATAAGATAGGCCTACTAAAACATTCGTCTTCTATGACTTTGTCTCAATGTCAAGGCAAGTATGCTAAGTCGTCTAAAGCTGTCGCATACACATGTGATGGTCATGTATGCACACTCGAGACAGTAAGTAATTCAAGGGACGAGAATTACGGAAACTTCTTTAGAATACCTTGGTCGGGTCAATATGGTTGACGACAGTGCTTAGTCGTCAACGAATGTAACTTTTTCATTAATAAATTTGAATTAGACAACGCAAACAATGTTCGTAAAAATGCCCGATGTAGAAGGGTAGGCCTACACTTAAGGTTTTCCTGGTGTAACCATCGGCAGAGGATTAACTTGGAGGGCTAATTTGGGTACATATCCGTAAAGTTGGGAGAAAATATGTTAGGGTTCGATTCCAGGGCTCGCATTTTGACTGCGAAAAACCTTGGAATAATCCTTCAATCTTCCTTGCCGATGGAGGGTATTGAATAGGCGACCTCCCGAATTACAGTCTCGCACGCAACGCATAAACTAACTCTATTGGCACCAAGACCAAGTACAATAAAAACAAGTATGAGCAGAACTGAGAAGGTAAGACGTTTTCTGCCGAGTGCCGACCCACGATTTACTTCGGTCCGCGAATGAAGAAACCCCAATGAACGCATGTTGTCTTTGACGATGAGTAAATAAATTACACAAGGATCAACATCTCCCAGTCTCCTTATCTCCAGTTTTATACAACGAACGACATTCTAAATTAGTCTCGATGAAAAGCGACCCCACCCACATACGACAATTATATGGTAAACAGTTTAATGAAGTAGTTAGGACGCAGACAGTCTTGATGGAACTACTACACACAATAATAAAAAGTTAAATGGTTAGGGATAGAAATAGACTGTTGAGTGTAAGACATTTTATGTTATGCAATGCAAGTATTTGCACACGCATTGAAAAATAGGTAAAATCACATTCTAAGTAGGACCTCAGGCCTAAAGAACATAATCATGCTTTTGTTTGAATAAATTAGTCGCGGCAATGAAATGATTGATGAATGAACGTGGTCGAATCCTAGCAGCAAAGCGAAGCCTGTTCCCATCGGGGCCAACGGTAAGAACTGAGGGGGGGGGGGGGGCGAACCTTGACTTATTATAGATAGGTTCCTGTACCTGTAGGTTCCTTCATGAGTGTACAGAAGAGAGTCTAAACTAAGCAACTGGCTTTTTGGCATGGTGATACAGATAGATAGGCAAAGCAAATACATGGGAGTGAACTGGATTGAATCCTACGACGAAGGTTTTTAAATGAGAATTGAATCCCACTCAAGACATTTAAAAGTGATCAATGAATCTTGAATGAATCGGGTGTTGTTATTATTATTATTTATTGCACTTCGAGTTGTCTCTCCGAGGGCAGTAATGCCAGTGTTAGGGCAATCTCTAGACACTTATAACACAATCCCAAACAGATTCGATAAGGTCAGAGCAACGGTCAGACCCTCACCCACCATAACACGAGTAACGACACATATTGGCACAAGGATGCAAATATGTAGGAAGGAGTAAGGACGCAGCGCTCGTTACTAAATACACACGTGTAATGACGAGGCAATTGATGTCGTACATGGGCGGAGAAGTGCACACGTCACTACACTACACTAGTCATGCATGTAGCTTAGTAATACTTGACAAAAAAAATACATCGTTCAACAAGGTGACAGCAAATCTGAGAGTTCTTCCAGAAACTCATCCAGGCAATGAAACTTTCCAAGAACCGCGTCCCGCGAAGAAAACTGTGAGCGGTATTTACCGACCAGTCTCAACATCAGCAAAGACATCAGTCCCGTATCTCAGAACTGCTGGTGGTGCTGGTGTTTTCTTTTTTGATGGCGGGGGGGGGGGGGGGGGGAATTGTGCGAAGTATCACAAATGTAATACCTACTTACTATTGTAAGCGTATCCTAGAACCTAATATTGTCTACAAAACCTGGAAATTCGACTTTTGTTTTTATTAGAAGTTACGGTTACCGGTAACAACAAAACCAACACAATGCAGATGCATGTTTTGCAAGGAGACCGTAAAAAATAAACAAACAGGGGAGGGATGATCCATAATAATTAATGTGTGAAATGGGGGAGGCGAGATCTCATAATTTGTAGGGCTAACATATTGATAAATTACCCCTCAGGCAAAAACCACGATCGTTTTAACAAAACCATATCCACTCTTTCTGTGGGTCTATTTTGTCAAATGCTATATTTGTTAATTGTAATATTAACGTTATTAAAATATTTCAGTACCGTAGGCCTACCTACAGTAGGTCCCTATGTTGGTAAACAATCTATTAGGCCCCCAAATTTGTCACTTTACCACTTGCAATAGGTAGGGTTGTCATGTGTAAGAATTCGGCATTTCCATCGAAAGACTGGCCTACACTGAGTAGGGCAGAGACCTACATGGGAGTGGGACTAGCAATTAGAATAAATTGTTATCCTCTAGGCTATGATTTATAAAGAGAGATTAATTAACAAAATATCGAGCCATCCCTGTCTGTACCCCACAACCAAGGTTAATTGTGCATTGGTATGGTATTCTAAATTTGATTAGGGCCTAATATTTAGGGGGGAAAATACCAATAATTAACATTACTGTGTACAACTGGACAAGGTTCAAAATCAAAATCAAATTAGTAGGCCTACCTCTAGGTACAAGAACGCCAGGGTTCTAGCAAAAAATACGTCTATTGGTCAATAAAAATTCAAATTATCGACCAAAACTGAAAATTTTTAAGGCGAGGACTAGCAGGTACAATTTGATGAGAAATAAATTTTGGTAGACTCCTACTTAGCCCTAGGTAGTTATCTTGTATGAGGGTGAACCAAACCAAAAAAAATAGACTTTCCTGTAGGCGCAAAAAGTACAAAACGTGGGTAGACCACTGCACTCTATGCAAAAGGACTGCACCCAAACCTTTTAATGTGTCTTACTAATATTAGGCATGAGAGTGACATAGCCTCAAAAGATAATACTTAGATTAAAGTATGCCTAGGTACTAGTTTCCCTAGACCTAAACTGATTTTGCTTTTTAAATTCATTGTTTACTTAAAATGATTTTTTTATTTCAAGTAAGCCTGGATAATTGAATCCTTAAAATTTGGAAGCCTACACCAATTCCAGCCTTGAATCAACACTTACAAATATAAAAACGGATGTGATTTACAGAACTGCCGACAGGTAGGCCTACCGTAGGTAACGAGCTTGAATATAAAAATAGAGTAATTTGCCATTTCAGCTTGTTTCCTTCAGCATAGAATGTAAATGTAACCTACAACCTGTTAAACAACAACGTTACAACACTATTAAAACTCTAATGCAGATACTGTGTTAGAACTCGAGGCTTCAACCTAGTGGATCTACATGACTCAACACGTAGGTAGGCCTACTGATTATTCTTTGTCATCTAGGAACTACCCCTAAGACTGGGATATACACGTTTGATGTCCGACTCCTGGTGAACCGTTTGTCTATCAGATGACTTTAAAAGGATGTTTGTATCTATCTACAGGTGGAGTACCATGTACCACCCAGTCAAATAATAGTACCCTACTTGACTTGACCTACACTAGGCATTTACCCTAGACAAAAAATAATTTGAAATATAGTAGAATCTTACACTAACATTTTGCAATGCCTCCTCGGTGTTTATGTGAACACAAACAAATTCCCCATGCAATACCGGTAACAACATTTTTTTAAATGGACCTACGGTAGCGTACCAGCCAGGCGGTACCATAATTAGTTGCCAATTTTTTTACATTTTTTAAATGAGGTCTACCCAACTACCTACTTTAAAAGAACACATTGATAACACGTTCACATCTAAGCCCTTCCTATAGGTACGTGAAAAGGGAGTTGTACGTACCAATAGACGGGGTACAAGATTAATCAACCAACCAAGAGTAAATTAAAAATTAGAGCTAGGTATCGGTAGGCCTAGGAGTAGCCACTTATAAACAAAATAAATTTTACATTTTAACTGGGTTCTTACAAGTCACAACAACAAACGCATAAGTACAGTTATTGTTGTAAATCACATTGTAAATGAATAAGGATAATAATAGTGTGACCGCACGGTTACACTATGGAACTTACCGATCATACTCCGCATTGTCTTCATCACAGCGTTCATCTTTTAACTCCTTCCAACTCTTTCCGTGGCGGCATGTTGTAACTAAGACAATGTCTTTTTCATTGTGGAGATGATACAAACTGTTTCTGGTTTCCGAACCTATGCCATGGACATACCGTTTCCCTTTGAATGCTAGCAAGTATTTTTTTGACACTGGAAAATTGTTTGTTGTCACAAATCCTGATTCACCACCTTTCTCAGGATGATTTTTATGAAATAAAGGAATCGAAATATCAAATCCGGGTCGGAGGTTCGTAACAGACATGCTTGCTTTTGCGAGGATAGCAAAACCCGGATCAAATCCTAGACTATCCTCCGCATAGTCCGGCCAAGTACCTGAATACAAGTTAAATATAACATGATTACGTCCACCATTCCACAGACTTAACTTCTGTAAATGAGCCGGTACACTACGCACATAATCGGACGATAGCGTGTCTCGATCTAATGTGTCTATTGCTAATATAAAGATACACGCTTGACTAGGGTCTGTAGTATAATATCTTGATTCTTGTATCACATTTAGAACTTTTTGATATGATGCACTAGGTGTCAGAATTGTTGCTTCAGTTTCCTCGTTCTGCGGATAGATGTACACTTTGAAGTCGCTACGACACTTTGAAAAATCAAAACAAGTTTCCATGCGACACTTTTGATTATTTGTTACGCTACCACTCACCCACTTCGCTACTCGTACATGTGGAGAACTTGCCAAATCTCGATCAAAAAAATCACTGTTGTCAATGTAAGAATTTAAATTTTCATAGGGTGAATATAACCGTTCACTTTTCAGCCTATAACCTCCAAAATAGCAGTAAGCCAAAAATGCACATGACAGCAACACTAGTAGGTAACGTTTTTTGGCCTGCATGTTTTTAAGTGTCAAAAACTAGGTCCTGGGGCTAGGCCTAGGCCTATGGCAGACAGGCTAGGGTAAACCTAACCTAACTTTTCATAACAAAGTCATGACTTTACAATCATACACATGACATAAATTTTATACTTATCATAATACGCAAGGACCTTTCTTCGTGTGAATTCCACATTGTTTACACTTAATTTTAAATGTTTTCACGCCATCTTAAACATTTTTATTTCTGTAGACGCACCCCATCCAAAATGCTATTCATCAGGCGAAGTGACACGAAAGAGAAAATTCGAAACACAGGCATTTTATGTCATGTCACTACAGAAAAATACACACCTTTCTTGATCACCTACGTAATGTTATGGCAAATTTATAGCACAAACACGAGGTACCTGCACGGAACAACTCTTCGCGCGATGTTGTCCGTGTGATATCAAAAGATTATTTGGCAGATGTGAATTGCAGACGACTTGACCGACTGGCGGGATGGTCTCTGTCGACCTTCCCTCCCTCCATTCCCCTCCGACACCTACCACGGCTAGTACAAATGCAACCATACTTCCTCAAACTATTTTAATACAAATAATAATCCGAGAATTCAAATATTGATTCGAAGCATGAGTACAAGGAGTGAGATTGTTTTTTCAATATGTTGCAAAATTAAATGTGATCATGTTTCCTAATATACATTTCAGCAACATTTTTAGAACTCGTTTTTAGCAACCTTTTCAGCGCTTGACGTAGCCAAGTGCTTCACTCTATCATCAAACAGAGCAACTATTTAACCCGCCATACATCGGCAGATTTGAATGAACCATCACGCTTTCGAGCAAATTAATCTCAATGTTAATACATAATAATATTATTATATAGGCGTTTACATACATTGAAATATGTTTGTTGATTTAGACTTTCAACTCCATTGCTTCAATTGTGAAACAATCTACATCGTTATTACGATCCACTTGGATGTTTGTCAATAACATTTTTTTATTGCCTATTGTTAACTTTTTATGTATTGATAACTTTTGTAACTTACCGTCTTACTACGGGAACCTGCTAAAAATAACTCTGTTTAAATAATAATATTTATGGCGAACAACATTAACTTTAATTATACAATGCTCGCGCTTTGGTAAATTTGGCTAAGTAATTACTAATAAGTTATAATAATTCAGGCAGATGAGACGGAATAACCAAGGACGGTTGGTAGTAAACGCAATATATGTAGATTTTTATTGTAAATGGATTACCCGTGGCTGGAATCAATCCGATGATTCCTGATTATTATTGTCTAAAGAGAATTACTGGACCACCTCTGTAGGCTAACTGACCACAGTACGTACCTAATGAGTTTCGATGTAAACGACTATTGAGACCTAAATTATATTTAAAATAGCATAATGCAAATGTTTTATATGCTTAGCACCGATATGTTTGGTATAAGACCTTGTGCTGACTACTGAGAGCCCCAGCGTTTTGTTTATTCTACCATAACGGTGCTCTGTGGACCATGCAATCCAGTACGTTTGAAGGTAAAATCATAAACACTATGTTAAATTTGTAACGCATTTAAAATTAGGTAACATACATTTGCAGGTGTTTTTTCTTGATTCTTGCAAATTTGTACACGTCATGACGTATGTCGTGGAAAGTCCTCGTCACGGGGTATACCGATAGAGGTAGCTAATCCGCACGTGCGAGATTCTAATTCGAGAAGACGCCAGTTCGATACCTACCACCGGCAAATCTGACTGATTTTTTCAATGCATGCTTATTCAAACTTAGCTTATTCGACGAATAAATTATTATTTTTAAAGTGTTGTTTGTGGAGTTACTATGTGTGCGTGCACGCGTGTTAGAGGGGCAGAAGCAGCAGTGAGCTTGTTGGTGTTTTATCTTCTGCATGCGAGTGAAAGTGTGTGTCTGTGCGAGTTTTTGTGATGTGCGGGTCATTCATCTTAATTTGTTACAATTTCAGTCTATTTACACTTAAGTTAATTAGCTTCAATTAATATTAACTCTATGTATGGGCGATTAGACAGTTTTTTTTTTTTTACAGTTAAATAGAGAATTTCTAAACGTGAAATCCATCTAACTAGACAGTTGGATGGATAAGCGATTTTGGTCGATTGAGCCATTTCTTCCTATGCATTTAAAAAATTGTGTAGTCATTGTAAAAATACATAAAATCATATATTTTTTTAAAAGAAGTATCAAGCTGTGTTCATCTCTGTAGTTAAACCAAACCAAACCAAACAATTATGTTCAAAGTTCAAATTTTCAACAAAATGCTTTTAGGATTTTTTTTTAAATTCTCTGTTTAAAATAGAGATATTTAAAAACTATACTGGATACATAAATCTACGATTGCGTTAAAAACGTGGCAGGATTCGCTAAGTTCACAAAAAAATCCCTTTTCCCATGGATAGACCAAATTAATCACTCCGCTCGTACGCGCACATCCAATCATATTCGGATACTTGCTATGCGTTTCATTACAATTTTCCCCTTGTAATTATAGAAATTCGTGAATAAGTAAGGGTGTCTGTATTCTTCTTCAGATAAGAGGTTGTTGCTACAAACAAACAAACAAACAAACAAACAAACAAAAATGAAAACAGTCTCGCGTGTTAGCACTCAGCTTCGTGTTTATCTCATGGGTAAGAGTGGTAACAACCGAGATACTTTGTATTCGTATCTATCCTGCAAAAGAGGTCATTAATGTATGTAACGACTTGTCTTAAATAATGATTTAATATTATATATTTTTAATGTACCTGATTTAATATTAAAATATAAAATACTTTAACTACGAAGTGATTCGGTTTCAACACTAGCATCCAGCTAGCAGCTAGTTATCTCATGTGTCCCACTGGAGCACTAGAATATAGGTCTGAGGAGGTCCTTAGGGATAACCGGGATATGAAGGAGCTGGAAAGTAGACCCCAAGAGTGCATCAATCAACTGTTATCAAGTGTTGTAATGCACAACGCTCGGTGAAACCTCATGCGAGCTAATACTAACGCTGAAATAAAATAGTGAAATGCTACTCAATTTTGTCACGTATCGTGTATACGTGTTGTGTATTCGTCATTTACTCTATGCAACAAATAAGAGTTAATTAAGAGAAATAATTTCGCTTAATTAAACGAGTGAGCGCAGCGAACGGAGTGATCTCCATTCGACTTAAACGGCCCTTATTGTTTTTCTGCGTGCGTGCGTGTGTGTGTGCGTGTGTGTACGTTGAAAATCAGCCGAATCGCTGAACAGATTGCGCTGAAATTTTAAACAGACATCCGGTACGAGTTTATTGAGAACTGCTAACAAAATCAGGTAGATCCATTGCGATTTAAACCTACAAGAAATAATAAATTGAAAAATAGGCTTCCAATGTTTAGAAATTATTTTAACGACAATGGTTTAGAGTTTGAAAAGATAGTTTTTGTTTGTTTTACCAGGCTGTGAAATGCCGTGTCCATGCAAGGTCTGTCGAATGTTGCACGTCAAGGTACCCCCAAATTCAGCTCGTAGATTGAGTAAACCTTGCAATATTTTCACGTATTTCGTACTGGCTATGTTTTCCTTGGTTTCATCACAGATGATGGACTACACTGCGTTATATGCATTTCAAAACATGTTTAATAATTTTTAAAATACAATCCAGAAATTACAAAATCTTTCCCGACCAGGGGATTGAACCCACGTCTTCCATATTTCGGCTATAAGGGCGCTTTAGTCAACTAGACTCGGGAAACGCCAAAGTCGTTGTTAGACGAGTGAGCGAGTCATGTGTTGAGTACCCGGGAACATTTGCATTTAAGATTGATAATTCAATTCATATAAATATTAGTTTTTTAAGTTTAGTTGGTATACGGGCGCGTCAACTGTAAGGCCATAATGCGCCTCTCTAGCCAATGATAGGCTAGGGAGGCCTAAGGTAGGGGGAAGAAAAGTAATGTTACGGGGTACTCAACACATGGCTAACTCACTCGTTTAACAACGACTTTGGCGTTTCCCTAGTTTTATGAACATACAGAACAATAGCAATATTTTGTTATAAAAATTATGTAAACTAATTTCCTTGAAATTTGACAGCAGTGATAACATTTTAAATACTCGAAGGCATGTGTAAAACGTTTGGTTGTAAAACGGTAAAACCACATTGTGAGTCTTCCCTATTGCCATTGAGCATTTGCCATGAGCAAAACCTCTACATAAGCATAAGCATAAGCTGTGCTAATTATGCTTTTTCTAACAACGTTTTTTTTTAATTTCTGCAATGAATAATCTTAAATTTCACAGTTACAACACGAGTGCACGGAATTATAAGGGTGGATATCGTGACAACCAGTCAACCTTAACATAAGTCAACCGTGTCACGATGACATTATAAATATTAACGCATGTACAACGCAACTAAACAATATTCTTTTATAATTAATTTATTATATCAATTTCTGCAATGAATAATCTTAAATTTCACAGTTACAACACGAGTGCACGGAATTATAAGGGTGGATATCGTGACAACCAGTCAACCTTAACATAAGTCAACCGTGTCACAATGACATTATAAACATTAACGCATGTACAACGCAACTAAACAATATTCCACCTCATTGCGTTACACAATTTTAAAATACACATTACACTGACATGTCTTGCAATACCTACAGGTAACAATATAACAATGCGGAGAAGTTTATGGCAATATTAATGGGATAATAAAAATAAAATCAAAGACTTTCTTTCCACATTACTTCGTTTACAGAACAATGCATTAAGACAGTCATTATTGATTGTCGCTAAAACAATTAAAAATTGATTTTAATTACAATTAAATGAATGCAGTGGAGACTTAAAGATAGGGCTTATTACAAATTACTTAATTTTTGTAAGAATGTTTGGCTTATTTCGTCATATTTACTTGCAAACCAGCATTGTTTTGTATTTGAGAGCAAAGGCACTGACAGTTTAAAACACTGTTTACAAAAAATACTTAAAATCTCAATAAAGACAACAAAGCGAGAAAACACAGTAGGACACCCAAACCATTATAAATGAGATTACAAGCTTTGCATTTCAAAACATTACATTGAAAGTATTTCCGATAAAAACAAGTGTTTTAATTGGGCCCACCTCGACTAATTGTCACCTTGTCTCCCCTACGATTCTCATAGATCGGCCTGATTTCAAGCCCTCATGGAGTCACCATGCCTGAATTCCGGTGTGCCCCCCCCCCCCCCCCCCTCGCTTCGCCACGGTACTAACAGAACAGGTGCTCATTGTTACAATTAATACGGGTGATCTAGTCGGAACAAGCACCAGTGCCGAGCTGTAGTCTACATTGGCAATGGTGGCATACATGAACATTCAGGTAAGTTAATATGCATTAATTTGTAGTTTATAAATAAAATATTAAATTCTCAAGTTATCTCTTGGGTACGGGGCTGTGTTTTAACATACTGAAGCAGGATGTTGAAGTGCCAGACGAAATGAATTATTGTTTTAGGTGCGCACCTGGCAAGTGGCAGACCTGGGTTCAAACCCCGGGGGGTCTGGTTTAAACTAGGTGTTTTCACAGTCACATCACGTATTTGAAAAATAGTTTACATCAATGATAGTGAACAACACGCTACTTATTACTTATTGAGTACACAGAGAAGACTAGAGATTCAATGAATTCGTTTATTAATGATGAAATTATAGGAAAAGATTATATAAATCCCATTCAATTTCAGGCACTTTTAAGTGATTGGTATATAATTTTGTTTTGTTTTTATAGATCAACTTTATAGTTCACATAAACGAGCACTTTCCGCTTAGAATAGTGAACTGTAGACACAATTTGATCATATAGAAAGAATACCCAACAGATGAAGTAAGATGGTTTAACATTTAACATGTTAACTATTAAATTTATTAAGAAGTATATACTCATCCAATTTTTTAATTCCTTTAAATGCGATGAATTTTGAATTTTGTGTAGATAGAAATTATTGATTTCGACTATAGCTCACCGTAGTTTCGGGGGGGAGGGGGTGGAGGGGGGTGTTTGACCGTAATATGACTCTCTATCCATAATTTTATTTAAAACATTACAAAAAGTTAAATTGTGTTTATAGTCTGATTAACAATGTAGCAACATTTTCGTCAAGTAGTGCAGGGCTATTAATTATTCCTCAAGTGTGTAATTATGAAGCTACAATCTTTGTGTGGGTTGAAATGTCGGTGAATGCAGTACGATATATCACACAATCAAAATAAAACGAATTGAAACACTTTAGCTCGGATTGCCGGTGGCATTCTCGAAGTAGCCACCTTGGTATTGAATCAAGATTCTGCTCACGCCTAGTGCGCTACCTTTAACATCACGTGCGGTTCGTTTAGCAGTTAGGCGTAACTCAAGTCATCACTCTTCAAGGGAACTACCACCGTGTTTTGTTTTGAATTAAACCGAAGAGCTTTTCAAACTGATTCCGATCAACAAAACGTTCTTGTCAAATTTGTATTTTTTAAGAGATCATCATGGCAGGGTTTTGCGAGTTTTTTTCTTGGATTTTAAACAGCAAATGAGAAGAAAAATTCTAATCGATAGAAGGGTACGTAGACAAAAACTTTAATTCCATTGAATAAAGATTTAAAATCAGAAAATATACAAAAAAGTAATATTAAAATGCTACTTTCCTATACAAATGCTCTGGAGGTTGTATATTTTTGTAAATTCATTCTGTAAAATTTGAGAATTTTGAGTTCAACAAGGAAAGCTTGCCATTAATTGCAACAAACTAACCTAACATTTAAAAAAATACATTATTTAATTTTCTTAATTTTTCCATAAAATATGTTGTATTCCGAATCCGCATTAACTTAAAATGGCAAATTTTAATATATAATTTATTTAACTAGGAAGCTTCGCAAACGCTTTTTCAGGCGCGTTGTTGGATGAGCGAAAGTTAAAAAAAAACGTAAAATTGCGATTTTCATGAGAAATAATTTTTCGGTTACGCTCAAATTTCACACGAACATATAAATTCATAAAATAAGGTCTGTTGGAACAAAATCATTACATACGATAAAGCTTATAAGGTGTTTATAGGCGAAGGATTTTTTTACTCGAAAATCGTTAAATGCGATTCATGAGAAATATTTCATGCGCTAAAAAACGTGGCAGTTCTAAGTTCGAGTATTCGAGGCCTCGAAAATTCATGCAATTGGAGTATCGGTTTAGCCGGAATCGTGTTAACGAACACACAAAAATACAAACAGAAAGAAAAAAAAGAAAAAAAGAAAGAAAAACATTCCGAATTTTTTTCTCCTGTGTAGTGGAATGGAATCTTCGCTTCGCTCGCTACGCTCATTAATAATCCGTCAAAAATTAGTCTTACACAGGCCTAAACTTTCTAATACGTAGTTGTGTGTACGTAGTGTGATAGCAGTTTTCTACCCCAACTGGGGATCGAACCTCAGACAAGGAATATACAAGATTCGAACACATAACCTCCGGCTTTGAGCACGTACGTAGGTACAGTAATTGAGAAATAGGGGCCACGGGGCAAACCTTTACTAAATTGCTACTTGTAGTGAATGCTGTCCACCGTGATGTAATCTAACAATGAAACTGACATGTAGGGTCACATAATCACTCTTCTCTATCACTAGTTGGGTAATATACAGTAAATTACAAAAATAATACGTAAAAGAGAGCCCCAACCTCTAAATGACATCCTTTTAAAGCGTGATTTGAATAAAACGATATATTTTATATGTATATAATTATGTATTTAAGCGTTATACGATTGCATTACATATTCCCATCAAAGCAAGCGGCTTCACCGCTCAACCTTTGCATTACTTCCGCTGCGAGAGACAATCGAAGATCGCCACACCCAACAAAGGCGATATTGTAATTTAAAATTACATCAATCAAACCATCAGACAAATGTAAATCGCTTCTTGATGCAAAATAATTATTGACTTGTTTCGCACGAGTTCACACAAGTATGTGACGGTATGAGATGACCTTCCGTCCGTGCCGGAAATAGAACAATAGGAGAGCGGAAGTCGTTCTTGCCGCGTCGCTATCAAAGCACCCACCACCACCACCGGTGACGGGTTCTATTGGTACGGGAGATAGATGCAATAGCACATGTAGCCTACTCACATATATCGGATGTGTCGACGGGATTTGACGTATGTTATGAGAGATTTTAGTTCATCGCTGAAGGGAACGATCAAAAGTGTGAAAAACCATACCGGGAATCGAACGGTGACAAATTGAAAAATATCGGTTTTGTTGGGGGAAAAGAGTTCAGTGCAAAGGTAAGCTCACGATTTATAAAATGTTCTAGAATATTATCACATTTTGAGAGAGCAAAGCAGGATTGTATTTATGATCTTCGGCGGGGCATAGTAAAAAATATGAATCATTAAACGTTATGAGGGGGGTAATTTTTTTTCGTAAAATGCAGCCGAAAAGTAAATGAAGTGTCCTCATCAGCATGGAAGAACTGCTGCCTTCAAATTTTATAAAAGTAGACAGAGGATTTAGAAATTATTAATTAAAATATTATGGCAATTGGTAGTTTTGGATACTGTACGTGTATGATATTAATGCCATTGTCAAATCTAGATTTCGTTTCATATGTAAATATATTTTATTTTTAAGAATAGTGTAACGTAAGTATTGTGGTTTACAAAAGGCCAAAGATATATTGTCTTTGGCTTATTTCATCGAATATAGTTAGGGGTAGCTACGGTATCTTTAAATTAGGGTGTCATGTTTTCAATCAATATTAAATAAACGAAGCATCGTTTATGCGTATTCTGAACTGAATCGATTAATTTAAAGCTTGCTATTAAATTAAGTTGATATTTTTTATCAAAGAATATAAACCTTAATTACAAGAAATATTTTAAGCAGTTCAAATTTTTTTTTAATGCATCCCGATTTTGAGTTGTCTATACTATAAGTTCCTAATATAGCACTGCACTTTCATTCTAGAGTTAATAGCATTGCTCGTTATCCAATTAAATAGGTTGCACAAATGGTTGTTAATTAATCCAATAAAAATATGGGGAAAAGAAAAAACCATCTGCACAAAAGCGTTGCAGAAAATAAACAGGACAAATGATTGCATGTTTTACCTTGAGCTCTTTGAATGCATGTCAATGGGATAATTCGAAAGTGTGTACTGCATTTTGTGCACGAAATTATCATATGTACTGAATTTATTTATGATGAGTACTATTTGTAGCTTCACGACCCACAATAGAGTATTTTAAGTTTTAATCATATAATATATAATGGGTCGCAAGTTTTTATATATTTTAAAATAATGTACATATGATACTGCATTTAACGTGACTTTGCAGGTATTTTTCTAAGCCTTAAAAGGGCTTAAATAGTTACGTTGGTTGACGTGAATTAAAAATTCAATAACGCGTTAGGAATTAACAATCGGCACGTCATGGATATGTCATTTCATACGGTGTATCAGTTGTGAATGGTTGAAATGGTCGAAATCCAGGGAAAATATAACTCGAGATGTAACTTAGTGAGTAAATCATCGCGTCAAACTTCGGTTGGACCTACGGTGGGTTAAAAAGCTGATCCACGGATAAAAGAAAGTACTTCAATGTAGTGGCGTTTGACTAATACTTTAAAATTATTTAAAATTTACAAACATAATAGAATAATAGAAAAGAATAATAGAGTACAACACCTAGTGTACTCTATTATCTGTGATAATAGTAAACAATGATATAATTAAATTTGGTATAATAACTTGTACGAACCACTTGAGATCAAGCGATACAAATTAAAAAAATAAAAACATAATAATATATTTATTTTAAGCAGAAAATTGTCAATTGTATCATAGCTTGTAGATGCAAATATTGATTTTCGATTAAAATAATAATGTATTTGTAACTCTTCTTTCCACCGGCGGACGTAAATTGGCGTTGGATATCATAGAGTGGAGGTAGATCAAGCCCCCATAAGGGTCGTAAATTCTACCCTCTCGGGTATAAGCCCATCTTTTAGACTTTCTCGTATATATAGGTTGCAAACATCTATACCCCACATTCCCACTTATATCAAAATTCAAGGTAACAAAAGTGAATCGTAAAAATAAATTGCAAATCCTCACTCCTTTTCTTCTTCCTGAAAACCACCAAGTTTTATATTCGAATAGAAACGCATTCTGTTCCCTGACTAAAACGGTAAAACCATATTGTTTGATACTGGACGGAAGTTTTCAAAAAGATAAACGTTAAAATTAATAACGACGACGACAGAAACCGAGTTAACGAGTTGAGAACTCAAAACGAACTTAATAAACGACGACGACAGAAAGGTATAATGTAAGAACATACAAGAAAGGATCAATAAATCAGGTGGTGATAATAATGATTGCCAACCACAGAAATCGATAATAGCCTAATCGAGGTGAATTTTCGTTAACGGTTTTCTAAGGTCAAAAATGGAGAAAATTGCCATTTCAGATCGTGTGTGTAATATAGTAAAACAACGATTTTCATTTTGCAGTTTCTAACAGATAAAGAAATGACCAGCAAATATTAAGTAGGGAGCAAAGCTCCCACATAAGCATCACTTTTCTATCCCCTCGTCCGTATGTGCGCGATACCCGATTGACATGCGGTTATTTCGTTGTCATTGCCAACAAGGATACAGAATGTGTTTTTACTTTTTGGGTGACCCTAGGGGTAAGAGACAGGGTGGCTGGCCCCCCCGAAAGTTTGAACGACTCCTCCTCCATTATTGAATGCGGGAACAAGAGAGAAACATTTTTAATGGTAAGCTGTGTTCTGTCACCAAAAAGATCAACGCACGGTGAAATATTTTATTTTTGTTATCTTCCTCGGCGATCTAAAGATTAATAGGCTTCGCCTCTTTTGCCCCTACCCCCGCCCACACCATACCCGTGCTTGTATTAATAATGATAATATATTTTCAGGAAGAAGACTTTGCAATGAAATTCCGTTAGTTTCAAGAGAAACTAGTCTAGCTTCTGAGATCGCCCATCATGGATTGGTCCAGTGCCGTGGTGTTCACATGGTGGCTCATTGGCCTTGACGCCGTGGTCAACCGCGCTGTTGGACAAGAGCCCTCGGTCATACTGCCACAGGGAAAACTAACGGGGGTAAGCTACGTTTTCGTGCTGTTAGGTGGCTGGGGCATGCTCATATGTCGTAAGTATTAGTAATAACAAAACGTAATAAATGTAATGTTTTAATAGAAATATTTCAAATAAAAAAACTATCATGAATAAGAATTTAGCAGGCATATCAATTCATTGAAAACTATAAAGAAGTATTGCGCATTTTTAAATTAACTATACTTTTTTAAAAAAATTAACATATAATACACAAAAAAATCTTGCATTGGAAATTGATTTGATTATATTACAGAAACATGTTGAAACATCTATGCTTAAAGTTGTGAATATATTAGATATTTGATTATACGTTTTTCAAAATAAATTTGGTTCAAAGCTACAAAATACAATTTCAGAAGTAATATCTTATATGCAAAGTTTATAGTTGAGTCAGATGGAATTAAAGTTCAAAACATCAGCCCTATTATACTTTTGTGCAGTGGTTTGGTGTATTGAAAAAAATTAGTGTATCAATAACGATTGCCAAATATTAATGCTACTAATATTTATGACATACTGCCATGAATAATTACATTATTTATTGTGTATTACTTATATTATTATTGCTTTGTTTGAACAAGATTTAATGAGCAAAACACCCCTCTATGCATCACTTTTCTGACCGTGTCTGTACGTGTGTCACGTCTCACGATAAAAACCGAACATGACCTCCGATTGGCATACGTTTTTGTTGATAATGACCTTCAACAAGGATGATATTGATACGTCATAACGATGTTGGTGATCCAGTGATCCTAGGGTTGAGGCGGAAACTCAAACAGGGGATTTTTCGAACCCGGCACCGCCACAAAAAAGTGAAATATCGCTCTGCATGTCATCCACTAATGTGTTAGAAGGGGCTAGGGGAGTGGGCGGATCGCATTACAGTGTATGATTTCATTCCACTGGTATGTGTGGTAACCATATTAGATGAGGAGAATGCTCTCATAGAAATATAAAAACATATTTTGGGTGTCACCGTATTGCGTGTGCAAAGTACCAGCAGAATGTGTAATACTCACGTACATGGTGCATGTGGGCTTCACTGCTCGCGGAAATGCCGTTATGGCACAATACAGTAATCCTAATTACAGATGAGTTTTTTTTTTGCGCGCTCAATTTATATTATTATCAGCAAAAGCCTACCATATAAAAATACATAACGAATATAGTTGCATACATATAGCTTTATCACATTCAGAGAATATTCTAACAAGTTAGGAAACGTCAGTTAGAAAAGAGGCAGATCTCAAAAACTTATTTCTTTTTCTTTAATTTCTACAAGTTACGATGCTATCAATCAATTGTTGGGTCTCTTTCGTTTTTAAGTAAAATAGATCAATAGACTATTGTGTGATATTTGAGAAGTCGTTCACCCACAATGCCGTTCATACTTATAACAATGTAGGAATTGACAAATCTCTCAACTACAATCAGTTCAAAATTAAACTAAAAGCAAAAATGTTGGATAAAAAATGTTAAGCCATTCAAAATTAGATGCCGCCAAACAGCTCTTGTTATAGCCAGACCAGCGATAGTGAGAAGGCTTAGAATATATGTTTATTATGAGAGTAATCACCAAGTTCAATATAGCATAATTAAACTACTCTAGCTAACTCAACTGAAACTATTTCATGTATATAGATCATAAGTAATTAAATCTTAACAATGTACTATTTGTAGATAACTATGATATATAACTATATAAATAATTATGAATTAGGCCTATGAGTTTGTGAAATTACAACATTTCGAATGACTGTTAAAGAAGCATTGTTTAGATTGTTTAGATTAGTTCGTATTAGTATTAAGTATTAGAACTAATTTTAGAAAAAGGTAAATTGTAAGAGAAGCCTCAGGCTTAACATTCGCCCTTTTCCTTGAGAAATAAAGACAACTTATTATTATTATTATTATTATTATTATTATTATTATTATTATTATTATTATTATTATACATGAGGAATCAACATTGTAGAAAAACAAGCAAGTGGACTCTAGTGCCCTTAATCGGGAGCGAAGCTACATAAGCTACAGATTGTCCTTGAACTCAAATCAAATCTTATCGTGCATTGATATCTTTGGTGGAGATGCCCCGCAGAGAAAAATTCCACTTTGGGACTCCTTCACCCCAGGGTCACCAAAAACATTATGCATCATCCTTGTTCAAGGTCAATGTCAACTAAAACTCCACATGCCAATCGTAAGTCGTGTTCAGTTTTTACCGTGAGACGTGACAAACGCACAGACGGAAGGACAGACAGACAAATGATTGTAGAGGTGCTTCGCTCCCTAAAACAATGGCAGAAACAATACATGAAACATTTGTTTATTTTTGACGGATATTAGTTTACTTGGGGATAAGCCAATATATTGTAATCGCGTTTTCTAATTATCTTTTATCACTCAACCATCCATGAATGTTCGTGATGTTTCATGCTGCAAAAATATAGGCCTACCTCTGAGATGTTTATCAGTGAACTGGTATCAATATGACTCCACTGTAAACAAACAACAGAAACATACTCCCACATTCACTGACCATACGCCCACTCAATGCCATCTTAGCAGCGTCTTCACTCGGCCCCACTTAGAAACTTATAACAAGGATTTATTGGGCAAATAGAATCGAGACCCTACGTCAGTTAAGTGGAATCGAGACCCTACGGCAGTTTTGAGAGAGTTTTTACGAAGCATTAGGTTGCATTCTCATTTGGACCACAATCAACCAAATAACACAGCAAATGTAACAATTGCCAATTGGCAAAACAAAATTAAGGATTGGGACATTTTACAATATAATTTAGAGAGTAACACAATAAAAAATTGCATGGGAAATGTATAATTTATTATGCACTGAGATAATTTTGAGAATAATGATAATTATTGTATTCAAGTCTTTGACTAATAGTCTATGAGGATGAAGGATACTTACAAAAATCTGCGCCATCTGAGGGATTCGAACCCACGTCTTTTGAGCCATTTATAACCTAATATCTGCATATAATTTGTTAAGCATACAAAGAAACTAATGACACAATTGTTTGTTTTGTCAACGCCATTGTTCACAGATTAAGATGTATACGGACGCGCGCTCTGTCGTCAACGCATATTTGGGTATTCCGTACGCAGCCCCTCCGACTGGGCTCCTCAGGTTTGCTGTGAGTACTAAACTAAATAATGATTATATGTATTACATTTGCATGATTATATTATTTTAATACTTTCAGTAGTATAATGATGGTAATAACGATTAAAATTATGGTTAAAATTGTGTTTATATTAAAATTATGTAAAGTTTGCCCGACTGGGGATCAAACCCAGAACTTTTAGCTCTACGGCCAAAACACATTCCACGGTTTATATTATTTGTTTCTGAACATTAAATCAATTGTTACACATTTTAAAGATAAGCCATCGTTTAGAGAATGTTCTGCTCTTCCTTGTGAAATATATTTTGTGTGTAAAACGTATAATTTTGTTTTGTAACTTTTAAAACTTTGTTCTCAATTTAAAAAAACGCGTATTCAAAATATGGTACAAAACAAAATTATATGTTTTACACAAAAAATATTTCTTTCACAAGAAAGAGCAGAAAAGTCTCGAGGTAATGACATATCTTTAACGTAAAATATAATATAACCATGGGATGTGTTTTGTGTGTAGAACGGGCGAGGAGATTCAAAAACAGAAAAATATCGTTTATAAGCTTCACAATCATTATTGTTGTTATGATTTATGAATCATGTTTACATATCCATTATACCTAAGGGGTATTATTTGTTGCGTAAAATACAGTGGTTCAGTGGGGGGGGGGGGGGGGACTCCAATGTTATCGACAGGAATACAGACTCGATGCTAGAGCTGGGTTATTTCTACCGGATCACAATACTTATTCGAGGGGGGTGGGAGTTAAGCTTTTTTCTATATGGAGGCTTCCACGCATATCAATATCGTATCTATCTTAAAGACAGAAAGCAATATGCGTACGAAGTATAATTAGTTGATAAAGTAGTTTTTGTTTTATCTCATTATTGAGACAAGACCCAAGACCAACAATGAAATGCAAAGCTACGAGTCACACGAGGGGTGGGGGGGCTGTCCAACCGCCCCTGGCATGCACCATATTAAATCGCATTCTTGTACAACAGCTCTAGATAATAATATATAGTGACATTATCTGCTTTGTTTCTGACGGCACGCGATTCAACAATGAGAAAACGCTAGCCTCACTCAGAGGTGCCTATACTGAATAGCCGAGAGAGGATACATAGTGTGTACAGTGTAGCCTAACACACTAACACATCGACCTAGGCCTAGTTTTAAGTTTATAGCGTGCATGAGGAGAGGCGAGGGGCATGAAGCTGTTTCACGGAAATGCTTCTGTGTACTATAGAATGTTATGCTAGAGCAGAACTTGATTACTCCGATGACGATGTTGTGTGTTTTAGGCCCCCGAACGTCACCCAGGGTGGAATCGCACACTGTTCGCCGACAAGTTCGGAGCTTCTTGTCCTCAACTTCCGTCTGTGATCGCGACTGCCAAGGTGCCTATCGTTCAGGACGAGAACTGCTTGTTTCTCAATGTGTGGATTCCTGAGGTAACACGGAGCTATGTTCGTTAGGACTTAGGAGGGGGGGGGGGGGGGGGGAATAACAAATAACAAAATAAAAGTGTGTATTGTCATTCCCCACCTTGCAGCTGATTTGTTCTTGATTTTTGTTGTTGGGGGTGTAAAGTAAAAACAACGCTATTTTTATCAGAATTTCTTTTAAAAAACACTTCGATAGTCTCCTCAATTTTTTTCCTTCTGGATACAGTTTTTTTTATGTTGTAATCATGTTCACGGTTGATAAAATCGCAAACCAAATATGTACGTTATTCAAAGTCGGTTTGTTTGGTGAAATAAGTGACCTTTCCAAGTCCCACCGTTGTATATGATAAGCAATTGTCGAATTTTGCGCCAGGCAAAGTGGGCTTATGCTTAAAAACCTTGTATTCAAACTTACTAATTGTTAGTTTAACAAAATGCAAAATTTCGTAGTTTCCCCAATATTCGCTCGCCTCATTCGCTTCATATACATGAAGCGTCTCACATGAACGAGCCCAACAGAGAAGAACCATGTGTTTCCAGGGCGCCACCAGCTATCGCAACGCTCCTGTGGTCGTGTTCCTCGAGGGAGAAGGGTTTGTCTCGGGCTCCTCGTCACGGTTCCCAGGACAAGACCTAGCTGCTGAGGGGGTCGTGGTCGTCACTGCCAACTACCGGCTCAACGTCTTCGGTAAGCTGACTCTCACATTGACACCATGCAAAAGTTATTTCACATTTCTTTCCTCACCTTAATACTCTTGCATACGGGGTTTCCTGGCTCTGATATACTTGCTCCAACGAAAGAATGCAGATGCTTGGTAGTGGTGGGGGTAGAATGAATACGCGGTAAAAGGAATGTCGCCTTTGTGTATGAAAGAGAAATATCTTTTACCAACGAAAGCAAAATTTATCTATGCTAGATCACAGAGTTCCTCCGTGTGCAAGATCCACGCTGAGCTAGCGTGAATAGAAAATTGACAAAGTTGTTATGTTGGGAAAACAATTTCGAGCCACCTGCATTCTTTCGTTGGGCCCACTATAACGAAAATTATGTCATGAGGGTGAAATTGAAATCCATTATTGAAAATGTGGAAAATAGACATAGCGTACTCCACTCTCCAGAATATTCATGTGTGCACCTATAGCAATCAGAGTCGACATTTTTTCATTAAAATCGAAGTAAAGAAACAACAAATAATTGAGCGAGCGAAGCGAGCGTCTCCACTTGACTCTTGTGGCTCGAATGTCAGTTTTTTTTGTTTGTTTGATTTTTTTCTGTTACTGCTTCGGTACAGGTCGCACCGTTTCTCTGATCGACCTGAAATTTTTCACACATGTACAATTGTACATACCACCTAGGCGGGTTGCTGTATAGTTTTTGAACAACATCCGATCGTTGGTTATAAAAAATAAAAAAATAAAATAAAAAATAAAAAAATAAAAATGTTCCGATCGTTATGAAATTTTGCAGGGTCAATAAGTACAACATTCTCTCCTATTTTACAAATTTTCAGCTAAATCGGTCAAGACCATAAAGACTTATTGGTATGTAACAATATGGGAATGTCGTACTTGGGTCGTTGTTGCACGTACCGGTGCTCGCTCAACAACGCGACGGGACTTTAGCGTTTTCCTAGTAATATACAAATCTGAAACATTACCTAATTCTAGCATATTTCTAGGCTTTCTCTGCTTGGAGGATGGCAACGCGCGTGGGAATCTTGGCCTACTCGATCAGTACTTCGCTTTGCTTTGGGTACGAGAAAACATCGAGTCGTTTGGCGGGGACTCCCACAGTGTGACCTTGATGGGTCACTCGGCCGGGGCAGCGAGCGTCATGTACCACATGGTATCTCCCAGAACAGTAGGTGAGTGAGATGAGCTCGAACCACGACACGCGGACACGCTTTGCAAAAAGTTATTTTGTTAATAATAATATCAAAGTCAGATGTAATAAAAGTAGCCTATATTTGATATTTAAAATAGTATTTTTGGAACTTTTATAATGCAACTTCACTTCATAGAAGGCAGACGCTTATAGGTATGGTTACCAGGCTGTTTTAGTTGCTGTGTTGTTTGTTTTATAGTTAGGGTCTTGACTTGGACAATATTGTTTTTTTAAGTTTCTACATCAATTTCATTTTTTTTTCAATATTATTTTCATTGTTTCAGTAATGCTGAATTAATATTTTTGTGTGCATGCATGGTTGTATCAAATCCGGAATCAGAGCAGGCCTATCACGCACGTTTCAAGTACGATTACAAAAAAGAAAAAAACATGCTTTACGCGGGATTAAAACCCACGTCCTCGTAGAACCATGTGCTTTGGACTTAGGCCCTAATGGTACCGTATGTGCCCCTCATGGTAAATGGTATATCAATGTTTACAGGGTTGTTTAACCGAGCAATAGTCATGTCTGGCAGCGTGACTTCCCCATGGTACAAGAATGCTGCCCATGTACAGCCCGGCCACCCTTCCCAGGGGATCGCGCGTAGCTTAGGGTGTTCAGCAACAAATACACGCGCAACCTTGCTCTGTCTGCGCGGGAAAACCACAACGGAGATTCTGAGAGCCTTCGAGACTCAGTACAAGGTATGATACTTGACAGAGTAGTGTGAGTAGGAAGTCCGATACTGGCGCCAGGCCTGGGGTCATACTTGGGGAAGGAACTTTCTAAAAGAACGAGTTCCATTTCCTCGGAACATTTTAAAGAAACTTGATCCCTTTTAGTGTTGAGGAACTTTTCAAGGATTTTTTTATAAAGTTCCTTAAAACGTTCCAGTTACAATTAAGTAAGTTAGACAATTTTGTACTTGGCAGCACTTTTCAGTATTCGTGAGCAAATAACCTTGCCATTTTGTACCATTTATAATTTTCATATATTATGAATCATCATGATTCATGCCCTACCGCTCACCGTGCTCTTTGACAGCGGTACGCATACTTGCAAGTTGCACGTGAGTCACTCTGCAGTCGCATTAAACAAACTTAAAAATAAAAGGGAACTTTTAGAAAGAACTTAAGTTCCTTTTTATGAGGAACTTGAACTTTTTAGTGTAAGGGTGTAAAAAGGAACTTGAACTTTAGAATAAAAGTTATTTTTTTTCATTGATGGACTGAATCTTATAAAAGTTCCTTTTCAAAAGGAACTTCCCCAAGTATGCCAGGGGTAGATGCATGCCCATCTTCAGGTGTCTTTAACTAGGTATACATGAAGGACAATGAAGGGATGTCCGAGGACTGTCTCGACAGGATTCGAACCCCTGACGCCTTCCAAATGAGAGTATCGCGCTTTACGCTTGTCAAATTGTCGGAAATTACTAGAAAACTAACATAACTTGCTAAGGATGAAGTTGCTACTAGTTCTCAGCATTTCTATGAATCCGGTTATGCAGAAATAATTTTAATGCACGAGTTGGTATGAGAGGTCGTGAACGTGAGTAATCGTGCTTGTTCAGCTGAGTTGTAAAACCAAAGAAGGTTCCCAGAAACTTGGGGATTAATTAACTACTTTCATTTTTGTCACTTGAAGGTGTAGAAAAATGTCTAGTGGAAAACCTGACCAGGGTGCAATGCGTGCCCCTTTTCTAACTAGGTATTTTGGAGTTAGGATAATAATAACAATTGTGAAGGGATGTCCGAGAGCCGTTTAAGTTAAGAGGACTAAATTCTAAATCCCTTGCATTTGCATAACGACTTAAAAGGGTGCAGGGATAAAATTTATTGAATTGATTGGACAGAGAAGGCAACTATATTCAATACCAGTAGGTACACTGATGATTTGAAACACAAAATCACTTAAAAAAATGTGCAAGGACCGACCAGCAACAAACAGTTAGGGTGGTATTACGCCAAATGAAGTTAACTCAGCTCTGACGCCAGTGCCCTAGACTTCTATCGTGGTGTATACTGTATTTAAAAGTGAAGACTTAGTATTATTTTATTAGTATTAGTAATAGTAGTTTTAGGGCACTTTAACAGCTAAGATTAATCGCGCCTCAAAGATAAAACAATTTCTGTAAGTGTGAGTTACCACCATGTATACTTCTTTCCAAGGGGAGGAACATAAGGGAAGATGCGGGGGGATAAGAGAACCAGCCACAAGCGTATGGGGTGGGCAGGGGTTCCCCCACGTCGTGGTCGTCTCCGTCTGTGTCATCATCCGTCCGTGTTGTCATTGTCGTCGCCGTCGGGGAGGTAGTCAAAGGGAAGGGGAAAGTTCCCCGACGACGACCCAGAGCTCAGGGAGTGAAACTCCCCTACTCACGGGCCAAACCACGAGAAGGTTGCGAGTTGGACTTTGATGGCCTGTGAAGACTTAGTTAATTTGATTTGTTTCACATTGTTTGTGCCCTAACAGAATGGCAACTGGTCCGAGCTGGTTCTGCCTGTGGTGGACAGCTACTTGCCGGAGTCGGAACAGTACCTACCCCGGGACCCGGAGCAGGTGCTGCTGGACGGGGAGTACAGACAGATACCCGTGCTGACGGGGACCACCACGCTGGAGGGGATGCTCACACTATGTAGGCCTAATACCGTATTACTTACTATACTTGCATGCTAGTTGTACGAGTGTTATCAAGTGTACCTAGCATACTTTTTATTTAAGTACCTATGTTTACCCATAAAGGGGTATTGCAAATTTCACAATTTACAGGATCAAAAAGCATAACAATTTTGGCAAAATCAATAATAGGCCTATCAAATTTAACTTTTTAAGGGCAAGATCACCACCAATATTAAAACCTCGCGAAATAACCTTATCTTAGTAATATTTCTCAAACCGTAACGTAAAATGGAAAAAAGGACTACTATAGGTCCCACGTAGTTTCGTTAGAACTACACCCTGCATGAAAAATTATTCAAATATTGTAATCAGTAGCGTTTTTAATCACGGTAAACATTAATTTAATTTAACCTTGATTAAAATCATTAGGGTACTGGCTAAAATATTTGTAAAAGGTTTTATGCCAGATATAGTTCTAACTAAACCACCTGGGACTTAGTATCCACTTTTTCGTTATTGTGTAGCGTTATGTGAGTTATTACTAAAATAAGGTTATTTCGCGTGGTTTTAATGTTGGCGGTAATTTTAGTTTAGTTCACGGTAAACAATAGTGTTTTGAAACAATCTACTTTGACAGTAGAGTGGCTATGGATTCAGAGGCAGAATTGGACAAAAGGAGGAGGGATTGATTTGGCCTTAGCGGTAATTCAGCCGTCTTGTGCAGCATGGAGCAGATGGGACCGATGCGATCTAAAAATAAAAATGTTTGTGTACCGTACCCGTTCCATAGCTGATATTTTAATAAATCTACGAGTTATTATAAACGTTATATTTTATGGTGACATAATATGACATAATATGTGACATAATATGGCACAAAGCAGCTTTTATATTTGGGGGTGGGGTTACTTCTGATGCGAAGGCAACCATTCATGGATGATCCAACAACGATTTGTTTTGGCGAATTAGGAAATATGATAAAAAAATGAAGGTAATATATCATGTATATGCGAAAATACACATCATTAAGTAAAAGATTGTTTCAGTTAAATTGGCATTCAAAATGTATGTCCTATATTAGGCCTATCCCTTATTTTGATGCGACAACATTTTGTTTATTTTTTATGGACTTATTTTATCATGTGATTATAAAAAATAGGTTATTTTTATTAAGATTACAATGAAGGGAATCATGCATAACTTGCTATGGGGCTATGCCCTGTCTAATTCTCGCCAACATTTTAAGTTTACTCTGTATCTTCATTTGTTGAATCAAATAACAGTAATAATAAGTTCATATGATTTGACATACGTGCGTGTCAGACAGTTTTTAATGTGCATAAATGACAACAATAAAATGAAACAAATACTACTCTTTTTTGGTACGTGGTATGGTAATCCCCACCCACTTACGCCATGCACTGCACAGAACAACAATCAAGTGTCTAATCAGTCGTGTTTGCAGATGAATGGGGTGACCTTATACGTCAGAGTTTCTCGGATGTGAGACGATTCTTCAACACAACGGCGATCTTGAACACAATTGAGCATTACGGCTTAAGCAAAGAAAAACGATCAGAAATTCAAGAGATAATCAAGTGGCAATACCTAGATCGAGTAAAAGAGGGCGATATCAACAAGTTAATAGCACAGCTATTGGAGGTGAGCTTTTCTAATAATATCCTATTATTTATTTTCAAGAGAGGTGAAGTGATTTCGTAATTATTTCAAAGCAAATCCTAGTTTTAGCACAGATTAATGTAACATGAGTGGGTACGGTATAGACTCTATGTACCGGTGTACAATAATAATTTTATATGAATTCTCAAGCTAGACAGTAACTAAATAATAATTCCATTCCATTTGAGTTCTGAACGTGTTTTGTACTGTTAGCCTAAATACATATCACGAAACGTTACAGAGGCAATGTGTGTGTGTCTAAAAAATATTACAGTATTACAGTTATAAAAAGTGATTTACAAAGGTGGAATTGATAGTTGTGAATGATAAAATATAAAACTAATCATGGAAAGAATATCTCCCGATCACATCTCAAGAAGAAGGTAAAATATACAATTATAAAATGTATCGCTCACGCGTCTTATTTCCGTACGTCTAAGACCTGCGCCCGTATATTTTCAGTTTTACTCCGATGTGCAGTTCAAGGCTCCGCATGAGAAGCAAGTGAACCTCTTGGCTCTATCAAGCGAGCCTCTCTATGTCTACTCGTTCGAACAGAGCGGGCCAGACCTCTATGGAAGCACCATCAACATCTCAGGTAGGGCCTACACAACAATTGCAATTTAATCAATTTATTACGAAACGATTCGATATCGATCAGTAAAGTAAATATAAAAAACGATTAATATCGATTAGCTAACAACTAACAACAAATTCGAATTGATTATTATATCGATTGATCAAACTCAAAATCGATAGGGAATTACAAATGGTTCGACATCTATAATAATAAGTTCAGAGTAAAAAGCTCAAGGACTTCGTTTGTGTCTTTCCCCAAGGGAAAGGGAAGGTGTACCCTAAAAATGTCATTTGAGTTTGGAACGAGCCATAAACATAATATTATAATATGTGGTATTCTAATAAGACTATTACAATTATTCTGTACATACTTATATAGGTTGAGGCAGTATTTATGAAACATTATGGCGCAGAATCCTGGAATAAAATATTAGGTTTGGGTGTCAAAATCAAATCAAAATATTTTTATTTTCAGAACATACATCAAATATTACAACTGTTTATTAGCCCCCAATGAGATATAGTGTCTCGCTGGAGGTGACGTGATCTTTCTACACACTCCACATACATTTTTTTGTCTATACGAGATATTGATACATCTGGTCTTTTTCTAGCGCAGTATTCAAATGCCACATTCGTCTCGAATAGCCAAACCAAAATGCATTAATATGAGACGTTAAGCAATATCCAATCAATCAATCAATCAATCAATCAATCGAATGCCACATCTGTAACGTCAAACGTAAAACATTGTGGCATACATTAGTTATATGACTGAGGGGTACTCTAAATACGAATTTATTTATTTAAAGCGCTAGTATATTAAAGATAAATAAATTGCAATTAGTATCGTCTTAATATAGACAACAGAATAGTAAGTACCGGTAGTATTTTGGTGGAAGGCTCGTCCTCTCATTTTCGCCAAAAATACCGGAAAAGCGTATACCTCAATGAAATATAGTCTTGGTTGTGACAGAAGACTGTAATATTTATGTTAAATCGCAATAAAAACAAATAACTCGTTACTATATGTAAATCGTGAAATTTACAAATTTGTTAACAAGTTTTGTGTTAGGTTCGGCCCATGGCACAGACTTGCTGTATTTGTTCGCTCCAACGGTCTGGCTGCAGATAGGAAGGAGAATGACGCCGAATGAGGATCGGCTTAGCAAAAACATTAAAAGACTTTGGGTGGATTTCATACGCCAAGGGTAAGTTACTTCATGCATGAGTATGTACATACATACACATGTGCACACACACACATTCGTACATGTTTTTTTTAAATCCTATTTATGCATTTATTTACTATGTTATCGTTGTTTTTGCTAGCAACCCACTGCCTGGCCCGTTTGGCTATGGATTGTCGTGGAATCGATATACCAAGGACGCAAACAATGTATTTGCCATCAAAAGCAATTTGCAGCGTTCTAGTGAAAGCCCGAATTACCAAGACAATGCAGCTAACTTTTGGAACGATTTCTTACCTCGAATAAACAATATCAAGCAAATAGATAAGGGTCCCGGCAAAGAAATCAAGGAGCTACAACAAGGTTCAGGTAGGCATAAACAATGCTTAAAGATGGTTATTTACGTCACGTAGTACCCCACTGACACTTTTATTTTAGAAAGTTGAGTAGGCCCTATCTAAGTCAAGACCCACACCTATAAATACAATTAATACACAAGCAACTTTATTTTGAATGTGTGGGTGTGGTTCTTGTCTGTCATCTGGAAATCATAATCTAACTTCTAAGAGTACTATTCATTTTGTAAGCACACTTCCATTCCCACCAACCAGTTAGCATAACATATTTTCACATATTTTGCAGATGTGAGCCAACCATTTCGAAGTGCGATGTATACCTTAATCGGCTTCGTAGCAGTTTTATTCGTAATGCTGATTATTTGTCTGGTCCTGTTGAAAAAACGAGCCAAAGAAAGGGACCGGGATCTTTTCTGACGGTCAAGGGACAGAATGGGGACCAATGATGTAAACAAGACGAAGACACAACCGAAGCCCTTGCCTCCACATGCGTGGCGATACAACGTAACAGTCAACAAACTCTAGGGGTTGGTTAGTGTGCATGCATCCGTTCGACACTAATTTAGTTGCTCACGGTAAGTGAAATGGTGGATTTTGCAGAGCTAGGAATGGGATCTAAACCAGAGTAATTCAAAATCAGTATGTGAACTTTTGATGAAGAGATTGAACTTCCATCGGTTTGTTATGTAGGTACTCTGCAAGGTCAAACATAAGCAATTATTTCCTGTTCTGTCCAAATAAAAATAATGAATAATATATTTTATCACCTGTGTTTTTTTTGAAAATTTTCCATCTGAAACATTTTATACAACTACAAAGGTAAAGATAAAATGATAGCATTACATTACGCTGGGGGACAGGAAAAATTTAACAATTAGTTGTCCACAAAGGGGAAAGAGTTTTGAACCGAATTATCTCGTAAAAAAATTATATTCTACAACTGCTGAAATAATCAAGTGGTAATTGGGCTTAGCGTTGCCTGTATTAATGCAATGATGCTGTTCAAAAGCACGAATAGTGGTGAGAACACAAGGATGAAGGAAACCAGTGCCACAACCAAAACACATCCCACGGTATCTATAGGCCCCTATTTGTCTGGCCATAATCAATCCATATAGGTACTACGTGTTTCCAATGTCATTCCCTCGAGAGATTTATGGTCTTTCTCGTCATCAAAATACAGTTTTGAACAAGAGATAATTTTATTTTTTATACACAAAACTTGATTGAGATGCTTTATAGTTTATCATTAATTATGAACTAACATCTTCAAAATATTAATAATGAGAAAAAAAATTATCTATTCTAAGAAGAAAAAAATGTACGAGAAAGAGCATACAATTCTGCAGGGAATAACATTGATAACGTGAATATTGATTGATTAATGACGAAGAGGATTCATAAATACCCGTATAATAAAAAATAACTGCAAGATGGCCTAATGGACAAGTTTTCAATCGTTTGTAAAACAAATGGTTAGCACAGTTTGTTAAACATGACCTGTAGTGTTGGCAATATTATATTAAACAAGCTGTTATGACAAACAATTGAGTAACTGGTCCTAAAAGGGTTTGTTCTATCACCACAGAGGTCCAATTTACGTTCAAATTACAGTAAGAATAAATACATGGCTAAAGTCAAGGGTACAAGGTCGCATGGGTGCTGCCATCTTGGCTTTAAACAAACTGTTGCTATGTAGTTGTTAGGGAGTGAAGTCACACTTTAACAGAGTATAGAAATGAGTTTTGGAAACTGTTTTAAAAAACCTTAGAAAATAAAAATGAGTCAGAACTGCTGGTTTTTATGTTGAAAAGTATTGTTTTATTTCAAATCAAAGTGGAATTACTGTAGGATACATACAGTTTTTTATTACCTTTAAAATAAGTAGGTAATCAAGGTTAATATAAGAATCATACAAATTGACAGCATACATGTAAGTGATAGTATAACAATTAATAATAGTACATGTATAAGTGCTATAAATCATAAAGCAAGGAAACTAATATTACAAATAAGCATTTTATAGGAACATGATATTTAAAGGGTTAGCTTATCTTATACAACACAAATATGTACCACAACCTGTATTGCTATGAGAGCTGCCAAAAATACTTTTTTAACACACAGAGAAAAACATTAATAGATTGCATGCTTCACTGAATTAAGACTGTAGTAACTACAGTAATTAACAGTTAATTATGTGGGTTTAAGGAGAGACAACAATCAAGATATTAGAGTCTGCTAAATTCTATAGAAAACATCTTTAACAATGACAAGTTGGTAAACTAAACTGTTGTTCTAAAATGGAAAACAAAATTTGAAAAAGGCAGATGAGAAAGATTTTGCAAAATGTACATTTAAGTAGTGGTGAGAGCAGTTTTAGCATACATTCCAGCATTCCATTCCACTACAGCAGATTTTGTTGTGGAGTTCTGTGTCCTCTCTTGGCTAGCATGTTACAATTTTGGGTGTTTCGCTATTCGCTCCTCAAAAGGTTTAAGATGGAACCCGAGTTGACGAATTTAAAGCACAAGATATTCCCAACCCTCCGTCAACATACAATCCCTACAAAATAACTTCTAATTAGGTACTCGTACACCATATTATACATGCATGATGGTGATCACTATGGATGCCATAAAGTTGACAATTTGTAAAATAATGTTTGCAATCTCAGATGTTTGCCACTGGGGCATTAACATAAAATTCAAGATGGTTGAATATACCAAAAGTCATCACTTCTAGACATGAAATGGACAAAAAAGAAAGATGCTAAGTTACATTTAGAAAAACTTTCCACATCGTCGTTGCAATGCTAATAAAAACTCAAAAAGCTAAAAAAAATAACCACTTGCATGTTTGCATAATATGTATGGTACCTTAATAGTTAATGATTACAACAAATTTGTCAATAAACATTCAATATACCATCATACAAAGAGATAAACAAATAATTGATTTTATGCTCAATTATCCGCATTTCCTTCACTATCGATGATCTTGAGCATATTTGAAGCCGCAAAACTTAATTATGACATGAATAATATTCATATCAGTACTCGAGTAAACTGTTTCTACACAATAAACGTGAACATCAACAATGAAAACATAAACGGGAGGCTAAACTCCTGAACAGGGATTAAATCATGTTTTTTTTCATCAATTTTTTTATGTTAGGTATTCAATATTTCAGTAATGTGTTTAAATTTTAAACGTTTATTCAAATTATGTTGAAAGTTTCAGAATTTGGCCATGTCAAATATTAAGTCAAGAAAATAATGGTGAAGACCATAATGGAGATTTCTTGACCCAATGCATTTCTTATGGGGGGTATTCTCGCCCGTTGCACCCAGCACACTTCTCGTATTCCACTTCTGGTAGCCTATACGTATAACCCAGCAGCACAAAGTCGATTGTGAGCGAGTCTAAGTGAGATTACTGACTATGTGAAAATAATACGATTTTTGGTTAATAGAAGGGCTACGAATATGCTCTGTGTGTCACGCTTGTAGAATACAACACCTAACAGTTAACATACACAGTTGTAACTTTGTTATAAAATCAAGTTTACACGATAGGTTAACGATAAGCGTAAACAAATAATGAAACTACACCTACCTAATTTACAGATATCTTTGAGCATTTAATGTGAAATGGGATTCCCATATTATTAACAAGATAACATACAAATAAGCACTCGACACTGTTATATCGTAAGAAGATACAATGTGCTATCGAACAAAACAAAACTTGAACATTGGGAAGGGAACGACAGAACGTAAATCGTACCCTTACTGTGTTTTGAAAATGATGTACTCTTAAGGACCAGATATAATATCAATTAATTGAATATTGCTCAACGTCTCATATAAATGCACTTTGGCTATTCGAGACAAAATATCATTTAAAGTACTATATATTTCAACCTAGAATAAAAGGAACTTGAAGTTGAACAGAAAAAAAAAATATGGGATTAGATTATTAGATTGCTAGAAGATGATGGTTATAAAAAGGGTTGCAATTCAATATGTTTTCAGATACAAATTGATTTTTCAGTTAAATAGGCTTGTAAAGTGGTATTTTTTAGATTAGGCATAGGACCAACACTACTTTTCTATTTCAGAAACAGTAAATGTGACCAAGATTGGTCCTCTTCCTCGACATAAATTGCTCAGAACAAATATCTTCTTGGTGGAGGATATTGATATGTAATCATCGTCAAAACACAAACCCCACAACAAACCAATCTAGGCATACTATGTTAGGAACTATAGCAGTGCAGTGACATTTGAACATTATCAAGTTGCACTTCTCAAATAACATTCCCGGTACCTAAAAATTACCTTTTCAATTCAAAATTTCACTTGGAATTCCACTTCAAGTTATGAGAACATTATAAAACGTGTCATGGCAAGTGGTGACAGGTTAAGCAGCAAAATACTGAACTAAACCTTTTCGCTCAGTTGGGCTCAATAATGTTACGTAGGCCTATATCTGTAATTAAGTAGGTCCATTTTAATGAACTACCCCTATTAGAGGCAGTAAAAATGGGTTTACTTGTGGATGTTGTCAAGTGGTGTAATTTTCGTATACAAGGTTCTCACAGATACGGTTTTGCGAACACTCCAGCAGATATTGCATAATGGGGGAATTATTCTTGCAAAGTTCAACTTAAAAATAATTGACAATTGCTTTCACTAACGGTGTCCAAATAGAATTGGACGCCATTGTATAGTTATAAACAACTAACACTACTATAATTAAATAGGTTTATACATAGTTCCTTAAGACAGTAAATGTCCTTACTCTAGCTAGGTAAATACAAAACAAAAAAATACTAATCCGTACCGTATCCGCAAAAGAGGCCAAACAAAATATATAACAATGGCAGCCTTGGTTTACCTACATTGTTACAAATTTTGAGACAAAATTATCCTCATTGCCAGATATGATAGTATGTAGTCATTGTTGCTTCCTGAACTCAATTAAGTGAGAAAGGTCTTGTAACTACAACATGCAATGACGCGCATTGCATACAAAATGGAGGTAAGGCTGTATCATTGTATGTAGTATGGACAACTTGATAAGCTCATCCTTCACTCAAACTACTGTACAAAACTAAAATCTGACTCATTACCCTTGTGAGTAACTCAATCAGGTACATGATACAAACCCAAAATTCCTCCTCCTCATTCAGGTTCTAAATATTGTAGGTTCCATTCAAAAATCAAAACCCTACAAAACAATTGTTAGCTGGGTGATCTAAATAATGTTGTAAAAATGATTACCTTATAAAGATTAAAAAAATAGTTAAAACTAATCCAGGTAGTATAAGCATTTTAAAAGTGAACTATAATAATATGAACACCAATTAATCCGGTAGCACCGCACTATTAATAAGCGACATAAAGCATTTGCAATGAAAGTAAACATTGAACTCAATATCAATAATAATCAGTTCCACCCGGCACAGTATGTACTGGTGATTTGTACACTACAGGTAATCAATGTGTAGTAACAGCATAGGAACTAACACACCTAATACAACAAGCAACCAGCCACTCATGTTTAGTGCAATACAACTGGTACACTAATCACAAATTATCAACATACCATTGCATGATAGAAAAATCGTACCAAACCTGTGGACAAATAAAAACATAATTGTGCTAGACTGCTAGATTACATCAACATAGTAGTTACAAGAAAATACACTTCCACAGAACGAGGAGTGATGATTACACACACAGTTTAACTAAAGTTTGCATTTGAATTAATAAATGAACATCAAGATCTTTCCCCTCCCAGGCAGGATGAAAAATGCTCCATTTACATAACCTTGGATAGATTAATATTAGAAACACACAAACAAATATTTGTCAAATTTTATTGCTTTTTAATTATTGCATAGTCATGAAATGTTGGTGGGTATAAAAAATGTAGTGTTAAAATGTTGAAGTATTTTGATTTCATCTAATTCAATACACTTGTCATCTCTACTAGGTGAAGGGTTTCCGTTCCAAAATGCCACTATCCCCGGTAACTATACCATCAATTTAATACTGCTAAATCCAAAACTGTTTTTTTTTTCAACAGAAAAGAAATGATTAGTGATTACATACACTATAAACTAGTAACAAGCAACTTACATATTGGCCTGGTTCGGATCAACTTGCATGAGTCATGATGTACTAGCTACTTATCGGCAACGCACGGAGGCCTACATATTGTAGGATGGTAATCAGGACCTGTAAAGGCATCACACACTTGCCGGTTCCTAACAGTAGTCGATGACTGTTTGGACTTGCCTGGGAGGGTTAACTAACTAAGTTATTCAAATCACACCCTACAAAGCCTATGTCCTCTCCATTGTCGCAATGAGTTTCAAATATGTACTGTTTACCTTTGGATCAATAAATGTAGCTGTAGTATACTAGTGGTGTGCAAATACTAAAAATTTCATAATTCAAATCAAATATGACCCGCACCGGGTAGGCCTATTGTTAAAGCTCAAATTTTAAACAAGTGTCCAAATTCTGAACCAAATATTTTAATCTATTTGAACACACAGATTATAAATTAACTACAGAGTGCAAAATGTGTTAACAGTGTATGGTAGCCACAATAGAATGCATTCAAGAAGCGAATTTCATGGTCGCGGCAACATACTTGGATATAGCATATGACGTTGGCCAATATCGAGTCAAGTTTGCCGATTTACGTATCGCACGCAGCGTGCACATATTAAACCCACCATCACTTGTACTACGTATCATTTTATAGGTGGTAGGTTATCTAGCAGCTCTGAAACTTTTAATATTTACATTTAATCTACTCGAGTTTTGTTAAGTTGAAAGATATAATAATAATAGAATTCAAATAGCAGCCAATGATTACTGTGCCTAAAATAGGATGGCGGCATACAATGACTGCCTTGGTACCTCTTTCTTTTTTGATCACTTGCAAGCCAATTCATAATTAAAAATTCAACTAACACAAAAGTATAGTACCGTATTTAAATACGGTATGTATGTACACATAACTTGGTAATAGACTTAAAGCCAAGTTTTTTAAAACTACAAAAATGTCTTTTAAAAAAGGGTACACTTGAATAAATAAGAGTATGTTCTTGTAGCATTCAAACTCCTTAGTGTTAGAAAGTTAAAACAAACTCTTAATATTTGATTCGTATCCGGTTCAAACAGGATCCGATTTGCCCACACCTATAACGTACAATTGTGTAGAAGGCAGATGCCTTACACAAATATATCCCTACAATACCCTCAGTCATGATTATGGCACACTATATGCCAAGTTAAAGTGCACCTAATGGTGCTCTTAACTACCAAAAATATACAAGAGTATGACCTGGGCTAGACAATGATCAGGAGCTCTTGTCAAGTGGTATAAAATCAATTGGCCTTAAATATAATGAATAAGTAATAACATGGTAAGGCCCACATATTATACTTAAGGATGCACATTGCACAAGATAATCAATATTATCGAATACCGATCGATAATCAATATACAGTAACTAAATCGATATTGAGAAAAATCCCGATAAAATATATGTAATCAAAAGTTGTAGTGGATAATTAAGATATCAATAGTTTGTCAAAAACAGCCCGAAATACGTGATTCACATTTCCCGCTCTACGAAACACTTTGTGCTAAACGAGCATCAACAATAGTCACATGATGGTCTAGAAGAATCGCAAATGAAAACAATATACTTGGCTCGCAGGTGAACAAGAAACACGAATCGACAATGTATTGTGCACAAGATATTTATACAAGAGTTGACATGTTTATTGTTAAGTTTATTATTAGGTCTAAATATCTGACAGGGATACGGTTTGACCCTCACAGCAAATATTACTTGTATATACGTACGTACCCAATATCAAGCTAATGACCTGGCATAATGGTCAAAATGGCAATAAAGTAAAATGGTCTCATACTACCTCTAGCACTATGATTGCAATATATGACTTAACAACCTCACCCTTCCCTCAACTAAATAGTTTTATATTAACTAATAGCCTTCATGTTTACACTGACATAGAGTTAGCCAGTTTTGAATTACCGTCGGCAAGTGCATAACTCTCTTCATTGGCCATGTTTGTTACGAGTTAATAGTTGATCACTGCATACATCACGTTTTATTGTCACAATTGGTTCACGACAAGTAAATAGGCGTGCTTTAAATGTCTGCAAGATTAGGTGTTCTGGCCTCCGAACTTGGCATTGGGTAAAATCCAGTCGGCAAGTCGGCACGCGAACGGCGATACTTACACGCTCGTAACATCATTATCGTATTGGACCATAGAATAAGTGTTGGAGCAGCATATCAGCCGATCCGGAAGCATAATTACCGAAATTTTGACAAGTCGTCAGCTTGTTAGTCCATGCGATGCAATGTTTGACAAGGAATTATCAATTTAGTTTTCTATTAATCGAAAAAAACTATGATGATTTCGACAATTCTTGTGAAGATCAAAACTATTTAATCGAAATACATTACCATTTTAGATAGAAAGTACTAAGAAATTACAGCATAAGTAATAAGTTGTCGACACTTTTTACAACGCTTCAACCCTCTACTAAAAAAGAGCCATGTTAGATATCTAAACCATACCTGCATATTACTCTATCCTTGCAATTTGTCAGTCATCTATTAGAAACTGTATTCTTGTCTACATCTGATGTATTTTAAAGAGGTCTTGTCGAAATCGATCAGTAGTTTTTTGTCAATAAATGATGAGAAACTTAGTCATTGATAATTTTCCACATGATGATGCGTACATTGTTTTACAAGCTAATGACTGTGTCAAAAAAATCGAAATAATCGCTATTACAAAGAATGATATATTTGCTAAATATTATTCATTTAACTATTGTCCAAATAATGAATAGAATAAAAGTTAGAGCGTGATAAGTGTTGCGCCGTGAAGCAGGCGTCAACTTGCGAAATGAGGATTTATACCAACTAATTCCGCCATGTTGCCTCGTGACGTCAGGAGGCGGGTACAATTCAAGTCGTCAATTGGTTCACGACAAGTAAATAAGTGTTGTTTTCCCTACTATTTGTCTGCACAAGTTACGAGTGTTCTGGCCCTGCCTGAACTTGTGCCACTGCTGGGAAGATGGCCAGGCGGCAGTCGGAACGAAGAGGGAGTGAGACGGACATTATCTCGCATTGCGCCATGCACAAGTTTAAGTGTTGGAGCGAGCATATCAGCCGATAACGGAAGGCAAAGACAATACAGACAAGAGCGAGGCTGCAAGTGCCATGCGATTGCATTGTTTTGACATGCATTTTCTAAATTTGAGTTTCCACTTGGAGCAGAACGGACTTGAATGTTTCATCGGTGATATCGACATTATTAGTGATATTGATACAAACAATAATCTTAATTCGATAATGACATTACCATTTTGACAATAAAAAAGTATTGATGTGCATCCCTAAATATAGATAAGTTGTCGATTCCAAACTTATGACATACTACTTAACAGTTTTACTAATAAAAACACCATGGCCCTTATCTACAAGTAGCTTATCAATATGGACGTCCTTATCACTGGAAGTATCGATAAGCCGCAGTCCGATGACTGTGTCAGAGGGATTTAGTAAATCGGGTCCGTTTTCCATCACAATCGAGACGAATTCTCGTTGATTAACGAGGGACTGGAAGAACAGGCAGGCGTCGAGACTCCAATCGGCGTGAACGGGGATTACGCCTGCATAAACAAACAAGAAAGGAAAAAACTACAATCAACGTATAAAATAAGTTGCCTACTTCTCCGGGCATCTTGAGGTAGTCGTAAATAATGTTATAGGCCCATGCAAATCATAGGGCATAGCCGCATAGCCAATCTTATTGTTATTGTTTGTCATAGACTAGTGTAAGCCCATGAGTAGCCCCTACTCCCTAGTAATAAATTATAATTCATATAATTTTTCTATCTACTTTTAATAACAAACATATGATTATATTAATATCCCATTTACTAAATGTTAAACAGAGAGCTGAGTTATTCAAACCAGATCATGGACCACAGCTACACCAAAGTACTGTTATTTATGCAAATATAGGCCCCAGGTATATTATATTATATATATATATATATGATTTGTCTTAAGCTTTCGTGATCCATGGTTAATGTTTTAAGTATCTTTACAGTAAATATCACGCAAAGTATTATAGAAAATAACTTTTAATCCCGATGTTTCGGAAAACTAGGTTTCCATTTTCAAGGGAAGGGTAAAACAAAATTCAATAAAACAACAACAGCATTATAAAAAAATAAACAAATAGAAGAAACAAAAAATATATTACTTTATATAATATATTACGTGATATTTACTATAAAGATACTTAAAAAATATATATATATAATATTACGGTCAAAAAGTGAGGAGGGGCCATTTGTTAATAGTGTTTACTATAGCATGTTTAAAATGTTGGTAGTAAAAATAGGAATGCGGCCTATAATCGAGTATGTAAATATGAAGGCCTATATATGAGTTTCTGTGAAGAGTATGGAGCAGTGACGTGCCGTCCATGGAAGCAATGCTCCCCTAGTAATTTGCCAAACTATGAAATTAATACTACCTACATCTATGGTACTACAGTCTAAAGACGTTTTTTTTGTCTACAACGCTCATATTATTATATAAATTCATTTCTAAATATTTTTGGAAACATACGACACTTAAAATGCCGCTCAATCTGATTCATTTCACACACTCCCACCACTCGTGAGCAGTAAATATTAATTGAATTAAGTGCCCGCGAGGTGGCGAGCGCGGCCGAAGCTGACCGGACATTTCCGAACCTTGCTTCGTAGCGAGCCCGCTAAAAACTGAAGATTGAATCCTTTGCTGGATGAAGTTTTTAAGTCTTTAGTTTTTAAGTCTCTAACTTTAGGCACCTTTGTAACCTACGTGTTGCAGGGTAGGTTTGAAAAGGTGAATTAAAATTAATATTAAGGATGAAGTTAACCATTCACATTTGCAAATAAAATAAAAATTTAAAAAAAGCTGTCATCTTGTCGATTATGGACAATGTATTTAATATATCATGTATTTGCCCACACACAAGCATTATGCTTATGTGGGCTTCTCAAATGAAAATGTACATTGACTTTTTTTTCTCAATATCATTATCTTTGTCTTTCTTGTTGTCTTTTTACCCATAGGCTTGGATTAATTTTGTCGTTAATTATTATTATTATTATTACTTTTACCTCACCTATGAGCTGCTATGTATGTAACCAATGTAAAAAGCATGTTTCTTTTGTGAATAAACATTTTTGTGACTTGAAAAAAAAATGAAAAAAAAATTGAGTTTCTCAGGATTTCTGGCAATATGATGATTTTACTATTGAGGTAAGATATGGATTTTCAAGTTTGTCGTGTAGATTACATTGTAATTAGTATATTTCGACCAACCAATAAGCATAAAACAATCATTTAATTAGTTGTTGCTTTTTGCCAACTTAACCATGAATAAGCCTGGGTGTGGAAGCAGCCCCTGGTTCGGCAAACAGCGAGTCTGCCACACACCCTCTTGATCAGGCCGATGGTGAGTGCATACTTACGGACTTTGCGCGTAGACCGTTCTCGTCAAGACCTTTTCAAGAGAAGTTAGATTTTAAATTGAAGGCCTATATATTTATTGTTATTGTCATTTACTTTAAATGCAAATGTAATTGTATCATATATTTTATTTTTTTGTATCATATTTAAAACATTATTATATAATATCTTTCAAAATGTGTGTTTTTACTGTATTAAATATTTGCCCGACACATTTTATGGGATGTAGAGAATTGTGACTAATAGATAATTTGTCTGTCTCAAATCATGTACATTCCTGAGATACCATCACACTAATAATTCAAATGCGTTCTCACCACCAATGCGGACGGTTCATGTCTGTTGACGAATATATTCCATAAAATGTGGCAAATATACATTTTATATTTGTGTATTTTAATCTGTAGCTTGGCAAATTCAACACTGTATTTAATCTTTTCAAGTTCTCATGTTGTGGGCTTAAACCGCACCAAATAACACATTGAAAATTAACAATTTAAAAAAATTCCCTGTAGAATTATACTGCTCCCCAGACATGTTTGGCAAAGCACTTTAGGCATCAGAGTTGCTTACCCGAAAGGTAAACTCACATGGAGTAAGTCCAAGGCGAATATAGCTCGCATGATATTGATACACAATTATTAACTTACCCATATCAGTGTCTGAACAGCCTGTAGTTGTCGTCCTAGTCAATTGGCAAAATGTATTGAACTAGGTAAAATTCATCTCATAGGCGGGGCATCCGCATACGTCTTTTAAAATGTGGGTTGATATCTAGCTAGAGAAGTAGGCCTTTGCATGCTTTAGATCTGACTGATTGTAACATGTCAGAGATAGTAGTCTTAGGCTAGTTCTATAACGGAACCTATTAATTGTTTTACTGGTTTCTACATTAGTATATATTTATTTATTATAGGTCTAAGGCTTGGCTATGGCTAGACCTACTGCAGCTTACTGCACTTAGTGATTTTAATTCATGTGTTTGAAAGAAATGCCAAAAGGCTGGAACATCAATCAAACAATTAAAATGTTATTAATTAATATAAAACATTTCTAAAATGCATTTCCGATTGCTCTAACCTAAACTTCTACGTACATTTAAAGTGAGGTTTCTATCACGCTTCTTGCAAGTCTGATTTTAATTTCTCAATATTAGTACTGTATATATATCTTCCTTAGTAATGGAATGATTTGCTTTTCGTCAGTCTATTGTTCTTACAACTAGGGATGTACGTACAGATACCACGGTTTTTACCAATGCAAATTCCTGATTTTGTTAATCAGATTCTTTTTAAATACCTACATACATACCTTTGCTCAACAATCAGTGGATTCTTCACTCCTAAATCTAGTATGGAATAAGTGGAGTAAAGATGTCTAACTATAGTGCAAAATGTGATACCAGCGTAAAAATTTGCAATAATATAGATTTAGTAATGAGAAATTAAAAAATAACTGGCTCCACAATGGGGTCTTATTATTTAACGATTAATTAATTAATTAATTAGTAAATTAGGTGACGCGAATTTCAGTGTCAATAAATTAGTCATGTTTGGTATTAATAAAAAGCATTTTTCACCTACATAAAAAAAATTAATTGGAAAAATATATTGAAACATACATGTTATAGTTAAAAATGTTGATTTTGCTGATTTTTTGTTTTTGAACCAAAAGATCAATGTTAAAAGTAAAATTTCCTCTAACCAATGATATCACAGTGTTCACAAAATAGCTGGTTACTATTAATATATCATTTTCAATTTTCAATGATAGTAATTACAATATATTTAACACAATTTACAATATGGCGTTAAGATGTCCAACTATGGTACAAAATATGATACTAACTTAAAATTTATCAATCTTTAAGCTTTTGTAATGAGAAATTAAAAAATAACTGTCTCCAAGATGAGTGTTTAGTATTTAACTGTTAATTGATTAACTAGGAAAACGCTCAGCTGGACGCGTTGTTGAGCGAGCACCGGTACGTGCAACATGACCCGAGTACGACATTCCCATAAGGCCCACCACACAGTGTAGGCCAAACTGGATATTGACATTGTACTAATTCCAAAGATGTTGGAATAGTATGTAGACTAATTCACGTCATGCCTCCTAAAGTGTATCTTTGTATCTTCACTGCCTCCTTGATTTTTAACATCATTTTTCGAATTATGATTACCAATAAGTCTTTAAGGTCTTGACCGATTTAGCTGAAAATTTGTAAAATAGGAAACAATGTTGTACTTATTGACCCTGCCAAATTTCATAACGATTGGAACATTTTTTTTTTGCAACGAACGATCGGATTTTGTTCAAAAACTATACAGCAACCCGCATAGGTGGTATGTACATGTGTGCCAAATTTCAGGTCGATCAGAGAAACGGTGCGACCTGTATCGAAGCAGTAACAGAAAAAAAAAAAAAAAACATTCGAGCCATAAGAGTCAAGTGGAGACGCTCGCTACACTCGCTCAATTAACATCAATTAGTTAATTTAGTCCTAAAATGTCAAAGTGAAGACAAATTTGTATTTTTTGGTATCAATCAATTGAAAGCATTTTTCACCAACAATAAGAAAAAAAAATACATTGAAAAATATATTGAAATATATATATGTTATAGTTAAATATGTTGATTTTGTGATTTTTTAGTTTTTGAAGCAAAAGATCGACTTTATAAAGTAAAATTTCTTCTATCCAATGATAAAACAGTGTTCACAAAAGAACTGGTAACTATAATTAATGTATCATTTTGCAATTTTCAATAATACTAATTACAATATATTTCACACAAATTAACAAATTTTCTTAAATTGAAAAGTTTCATGAACATGTTGTGTGACGTAGCAAAATGCATAATTTGAATTGTTTATATCAATCTTAAAGATTTTGTAGTAAGAATTTTGAAAATCACTGGCTCCAGGCTGAGTTTTGACTAATAAGCGTCAACATTCGCTATTATATATAAGTTAAAATTTGTTAATTTGTGTAAAATATATTGTAATTACTATTATTAAAAATTGATATATTAGTTATTGTTACCAGCTCTTTTGTTAACACTGTGTTATCATTGGTCAAAAGAAATTTTGCTTTAAAGTTGATCTTTTGGTTCATAGACTAAAAAATCACAAAATCAACATATTTAACTTTTAACATATACATATTTCAATATATTTTTTAATGTATTTTTTTTCTTAATGTTGGTGACAAATGCTTTCATATGATACCAAACAAGGCAAATTTATCTTCACTTTGAAAATTTTGGATTCTTTTATGTAATTAATTTAATTAATCAATTCATAGTTCAATACTCAAAACTCACCTGGAGCCAGTGATTTTTGTAATTCATATTACAAAATCTTTGAGATTGATATAAACAAGTCGAATGGTGCATTTTGCTACGTCACACAACATGTTTCTGTAACTTTTCAATTTAAGAAAATTTGATTATTTGTGTAAAATATATTGTTTTACTATTATTGAAAATTGATATATTAATTATAGTTACCAGTTTTTTTGTGAACACTGTGTTATCATTGGTAAGAAGAAACTTTACTTTAAAGTTGATCTTTTGGTTCAAAAACTAAAAAATTACAAAATCAACATATTTAACTGTAACACATATATTTTAATATATTTTTGCAATGTATTTTTTTTCTTAATGTTGGTGAAAAATGCTTTCAATTAATACCTAACACTACAAATTTGTCTTCACTTTGAAATTTTAGGACTAAATTAACCAAATACAGTAAGAACTTTATTATCCGAGTTGGATGAGACCGGGGGCACCTCAGATTACCGAAAAACTCGGATGACGCATTTTTTTGTTTCTTTGCTCTCGTAGCATAGCCTGATATGGTAAAATGATATATGACACATGCAATGGATAAAGGAACATAAAATACACACAAAACACTTCATACAGGATATACCAAATGATTTAATAGCTTGTAAATCAACCTCTCAAACACACGTACACAATTAGGCCGACATGTCGTAATAAAAACGCATGTCTAGGTCTAAACTCGACGCAGTAGGCCTAGGCCTAGAATGCAAACATAGGCTTAGGGCCTAGGCCTAGCTCTCTTTCTCATCACTATTGCCCGCGCTGAAGCTCTCGTCGCAAGATAAGTCTGGGAAAGAAATAAGATAAGCCCAGGAATAACAATTCAATGCGTCTTGATTATGAATTTCGTGAATCGGTTGAAACATGATCGCATCGACCTAGTTCCACAACGACCATATTTGATCAGCTGTGACTGTGAGTGTGAGTCGGATCGTATGCGCACGCGCAGGCGGACTGCTCAAGAGTCAAGTCAGGTCTTCATGTGCACGTGCGTGCGCCGTGCGGTCAGTGCGCACCCCCGTAAAAGCACTGGTGTCTGGCGCTGCGGATGGACAGCAGAAGCGACGTTGCATCGCATGGAGTGCACCCGGGCCGATGCACGATCGGCCGCAGTCGGGAAGGCTCGTTACCGGCGATGCGCGCGACGCACACTGCTCGAAAGTCGAGATATATCGCCGATCTATCTTCTCTTGCACTCACTCGTAGGCATGGGCAATACTCCCGCTAGGCCTACAAATGTATGCGAGTACATTTAAAAAAGCGCGGCGCGGCGTCTGAATTTATTTTTATGTTTTATTTACATAGTAGTATTTACTTTAAATAATATATAAAAATAAATAAATAAATAAATATAAAAATAAAAATATATATTTAAAAAAAAAATTATGGAGCTCGGTTAATACAGTACATCCGATAATGGAGTTCTTACTGTAATGTTAAAGCCATACTCTCACATTGACTTGTTGCTTAATTATGTTAAACCTAAATTTATTTCAGGAATTTAGAAAAAAAATGAAAGAAATCGGTCAATATTTAAACATGGTAGGACCAATTTTGTTGAAATTGTATAGTGCGTGACGTCACCACCCGTGACGTAGCTGGATGGGTACAGAGCTTCGCTACCGATCGACTCGAGTGAATGCGGCCGCTCACTGCCCGCCCATTCAATACCATCGGGCACGGGACGGGTCAGTTGAAAAGTGTTTGTTCTATGTACAGGGTGTTTGTTCTATGTACAGGATGTTAGGATTAGCTCCCTTCATTTTCGAGCCTTCATACACAGAAAGTGAACAGAGGGAAAATCTCAAGAAAAATTAAGAAAAATAAGCCTGGATAAAATAGTTTAGTGGCAGGAAAGGTGATCTTAAATGGTGTAGTTGTAATGAATGTACATCAATGGATACCGACACAGAGTGCTTGTATTGTCACGAATCGGAAAAAAAATCACAAATTTGCGTGCTAATTTCGATTGTATTACTATCCATGATGGGTTTGAGCATATTATTAACATTCATTCTCTCAACACTGCTAGGCAACAGTTTTTGTTACTCTCCACGTGTAAAAACCAACGATATGTCATACGGGAGTACTGTGGACTACTTTGACTAAAAGTGATTCGACTTTAATAATTTCTTTATCATTAAGCGAGCGAAGCGAGCGTTTCCATTTGACTCTGCCGGAAAAATTAGTCACTGTTTTTTTTTTTGTATGTCTCGCCATAACGTTCAAACGGAGGCTCGGATCGAGTTGAAATTTTGACCATCCGCAAGCTTCGTTCTCGATTGAATGCCATTAGTTTTGTGGCAAAATCGTTCAAAAAGTTAAAAAGTTACATTAAAGTTAATCGAAAGTTTTTTTTTCAATCTAAACGGCGACAAAATCTGAGATAGCCAAATCATTTAGAATGTCCGTCCGGTCACGAATATGTTAATTTTATTTTGATCCGATAAGTAGTGTAGATGGAAATTACATTATAACAAAAGTAACGTTGCCATGGCAACGAAAAGACGCGCGAAGTTCCTAATGCACTGCCACCTAGAAGTAATCAAAATACTTTCGAGGAAGCAGTCTATTATTTGTCAACAAAGAGTTTAAATAGTTTTCCCAAGGAGTCAAGGTCCTCTAGATGGCGGTGGATTTCATCCACAAAAAATGACATAATAATATAAGTTATTTGTACGTCATTGTCCACAAAGTAAAGGTTTACTTACACACGGGTTTACCCAAATACCTTGGCAATAATAAATAATATTGGAAACATGGCCCTGTGGACAGCGAACGTCGCAAATTTTAAAATTTAAAAAAATGTGCAATGTGGGTCTAGCTATAGCACGTGCTCGCTTATCAACGCGTCCAACTGAGCGTTTCCTAGTTATTTATAAAACTATGAATTATTGTATTGTGTGTGTGTTATGTTTGCCGTCTCTTTGTATGACTCACTTATCACTAAGTTTAAAAAACTACTAGAACGAGAACCTAAAAGAAGACAAAATCCACACTTTAACTATAGGTATGTTTGTTAACTGTAGTCTCTGAGCCATCCGTACTCTTCACATATCTCGACAAACCTTGTAATGCTATTCACTATCACATTAATTAAATTAGTACATAAAACACTTGTTGAGCTGTCACTGTGCTAGAACAAATCTGCAAACACTCCATCCACACAGAATATCAACCCCTTACTAAATTCAACACGTGTTCTAACCGAGTGTCTACCCTCGCCCGGCCGGCTTTGTCAGCTCAGCAGGTCCCCATCCACCTGCGTCACATGCCCCCAGGCGCGCGTCAAAACAAACCGTTGTATAGGGTATAGGCCTCATCCAAGGTTGCCAAAATGTCCGGCATTCTTATTTTTTGCACACCTTCTTGTATTAAAAAAATACTTCATCCATTGTGATTTAATGCCGTTAATTAATCAATTAACAGTTAAATACTAAACACTTAGCTTGGAGCCAGTTATTTTCAAATTTCTCATTACAAAAGCTTTAAAATAGCTAAATTTTTAAGTTGGTATCATATTTTGTACAATAGTTTGACATCTTAACACCATATTGTAATTTGTGTTAAATATATTGTAATTACTATTATTGAAAATTGAAAAATGATATAATAATTATAGTAACCAGTTCTTTTGTGAACACTGTGATATCAGTGGTTGGAAGAAATTTTACTTTGACGTTGATCTTTTGGTTCAAAAACTAAAAAATCAGCAAAATCAACATATTTAACTATAACATATGTATATTTCAATATATTTTTTTTCATTATCAAGGTGAAAAATGCTCTTAATTAATACCAAACATGACTAATTTATTGACACTTTGAAATTTTTGTCACAAAATTAACTACTAATTAATTTTAATTAATTAATTAATACTTATATAATAAGACCCCATCGTGGAGCCAGTTATTTTCAAATTTCTCATTACAAAATCTACATAATTGTAAATTTTTATGCTGGTATCACATTTTGTACTAGAGTTGTGTTTGAGAAGACACCTTGATCGCACTAATAGTCCTACAGCCTCCTACACATACATAGACCTAGGGCTAAGCTTACTGGCAAACTAAATGGCCAAGCCTCGGCCTAATTGACTCTTGGCCCATAAGCTTAGGGCTTATGATTGAAGAGATAGCTTACCAACATCTTACCTGAAGTGGAGTACGTGTAGGCTTGTTTGGTGACGTCAGTGGCGTAGGAACCGGAGGGGGGGGGGGGCAAAACCAACGTGAGTTAAATATTAATCCCAGAATTTCCGTAGTAAATAGCACATACACTTATACAATTTGATAGTCACCTTGGTAAAACGAATATGTTTGCCTGTATGCTACGCCATTACATAAAAAATTAGGTTGAAATTTACTAAAATGGGCCACTTCACGTTCATTTTTTGTTTTTAGATCGCAGATAGTTACTGTAAAACATCGTTTACAGAGTCCAAGTGCAGATAAAATCATGACGAAATAACTGTAGTAGGTATGGTGAATTTTTTGCCCCTTTGGGGAAAGAGCCTGCGGCAGCTGGAGCTTCGCCCCACACCCCAGCTGCCGCCCTCAGAACCTGCCGATGGATTTGACCCCCCCCCCCCAACTTTCAAAACGTTGAAAAAATCCGCAAGAGTTTGTTTTATGTTGTAGATGTTGGATATTTGCACACACTCTTGATAACTGTATAAGCCTACGCCTACCACAGTAGTTGCTTGCCTTCGACCCCTCACCTTCCTATATCTTAAAATGATTTCACACCGCGCTTCATTTAGTTAAGTTTCCATTTTATAATTAGAAGAAAATCTCAACTTTACATAGGATATTCTACCTTTACGCTACCACGATGTTTTATCAGGTTATGTTCCAACAAGGCAAGGTACATGTCATGTGTCAAAACATCCAACCGCTTTCAGAAAACACCATGAAGCCTCGCATGGGCTAGAGCTTTCCTTTGTCCCACTTTGCTCAAGCCCCAGCACTCATTCGCAATCTACGCTCTGCTACGCGTGCCATCTTAAGGCACGATAAAAACATAGTCGATAAAGAAGTTCTACTACAAACGGAAATTTAAAAACAAGATAATTTTGAATCTTCGAATCGGCATATTTTAACCGCAGACTCAGGATCGCCGATGCTACCGTAGTCGATTTTTAGGAATCAGCATCGGCGCATCCGTACGTACAGCATTATGGTCTTTAAAGTCATTAAATAACGCAGTGAAGCGGGCGACCGGTAACTATTCACAACTAATGTAGCCATCTTCCCTCACTATGTTGCCGTGACTTAGGCAGGCGGGAAATTATGTTCACATCAAACGTAGTTCTTTACTTGCAAATTCACAAAGAGACTGTGCAACAACAAAATAAATATATCATTTACAGTAGGGATGGGCAAATGCGTGTACTTTCCAAAAACGAGCACACTCTTGGCTGTCAGGGCGTGTACACGTACACTGTGCCGTTTGCCACTTGCTAAAAAAAAAAAAAATGGATTTACAGTACGCGATCTATTTTATTTGTGTAGCGCCTATTCACGCGTCAGCTGGTAGCAATCAAGTCTGGTAAGTATGTCTCTGCGCAGGTCCCGAGTTCGAGATGATGCAAGACGCGACGCGTCAGTCCGACCTACACGGAGAGCTGTAGAGATAGAGCTTTCCCGCTCCACTCAACTCCTTGTCTCACTATATGCCTTCTGCGCAGTGTGCCTGCGCCGCGTCAGTCTGGTAGACAGAGCTATCAAGACAGGCTTGCTCCTCTTTCGTAAGGCGAGGCCAGCTCGCCCGGCCGCACACACGTTTATTATTTTCTTAAAAACAGTTAGCGTGTAATCGCATTAAAACGTGTACACGTTTACACTATCCCATCCCTAATTTACAGTATATCTAAACCCATTCAACTATTCTTGCGAGAAATTCGAAAAACCAGTTTGAAAGAAAAATGTTGAAACAAAAGAAATTTAACAGGAAGTCTGATCGAAAGGGTAATCTGGAAAAATGGAGTTAAGTACTAGGCCTATGTTTAATGCATTCTTACCATAAAGCTTTGCTTTAATGGCCTGTACTGGTAACTCCTTGAAGCGGTCACCCAACAACTTAATTCTCTCTAAGGGTACAACATTGAAGTCACCAAAGTCGGTAAAGCAAACAAAGATTGCAGCTTTGTCAAAGCTGCCCATGTGGCGAGACACAGTTGCGCTGCAACGAAAACAGGCTATCAATATGTAGGAAAAACATTAGAAATATTATGATGTGCACATAAAGCATGAGTTGTGCTATTAGTGCTATTAGGCCTATTACCAATTAAAGACATAGAAGGGAAGTGGAGGATTCTGTGACAAGAAGACAGTGAAACTACAAAGTCAACAACTGAACAATATGAACAACTCAATTTAACTACAATGGACACGAGCAGACTGCAATACAGTGAAACCTATATCCATCGTTTCCGTTATCATCGGGTTTTTTGTATGGTCCCTGCAGAATCCCCATAAGAACAGTGTTAAAAAATCCTGCCTCTATCGTTCCCGCTATTATCTTCAATCAATGCATCAATCGTTCGTTATTCTCAGAAATAATATTGTAAAGATTGTTTTTTTAAAAAAAATATTTCGTGTATTTGGCTCTTCCGGCTGACGAAATCATGCGCTTGTACCAGTCAGGCAGCTAACCAAATCGCGCGTTTGTACCCGCCTTTCAGCTCGACTCCGCCCAAACACGAGTGTGAGTCGACCGCTCTGCTGCGCGCAACTGGTTCGCATTAGATCAGAATTCTAGATTTGCATCTTCGTTCTAGGCCTAGGGTGTTGTTTCTTTTTCACCATTTGCCTACGTACGCAATATTCAACTTGCCTTATGGCATTATTAGCGTTGAATAACCAGAAGACGAATAATGACGGTCAGAAGAACAGTCGAAACTATGAAGATGTCCATCTACACACAGTCGCAAAACATAGCATTGTTCTAGGCGTACACAATCAGTTATTTACCGGTACATCTCGCGTTGTGGCACAGGGTGAAACCAGGGCCGTGTTTAGGTAGTGGGACAACTTGCTACTTCACCATCAAGTTTAGGTGACTGTTTTTACTTTAAATTTCATTTAGAGATCTATAACTGGCCAAGTCGCACTTTCTTCATTAGTGTTAATAGGTGTGCAATAAAAAAATTGCAAGATTTTTATACTTTACAAATCCCTTGCAAAACTAGTACGGGGTTCGAGTTAAAAAGACTAATAATGCCACAGCTGTGTGAAGAGCTCTTATCGCCTAAGGCGAAATTTTTGCCAATGTACAACTTTTTAAGTTCCAAAACAATTTTTTTAATATCTAAAATAAATTATACTGCAGAGAAAATGCTTATTATTTTCTTGCAAAAAGTACTTTTGTTTTGTAATTTTCACTCATTTTGTGAAAAAATATCGAAACTATAACAGTCTTAAGTACCTCGGGTGAAATGCCGCCCCCCTAAACTTTGCTACCCTAGGCAGCTGCCTAGGATGCCTAGGCCTAAATACGGCACTGGGTGAAACAATCTTTATTTAAAGATTTATTGCAAAACTTTCCTAATTACATAAATCAATCTTGAAATAGGCCTGATCAATCAATTCCAGTTATATTTTAAAGTAAACATAAGTGATGGCTTTTTAACGATCTGTAAAGCGTTGAAGCGAGTGTCATGGTCTTGTGTCACTGCCACAGCTGAAAGATTACGATGTCTTCGAAAGGCGGAGATAATTACGGGCAGGATAATGATTTTGAAATAGTCTTTTATTGAGAGGTAGGGCCTATTACTCCAGCGGGGACAGGGCCTGTGTGTTTATTTTTCAATGTTTTTATGATAGGCCTAGGCATAATTTATTTTTCTTCAGATAGTAAAGTGTTTTTTCTCATTTTTCGAGTCTTTTTGTGTTTTCCCGCACCCGTCGTTTTTTGTCTTGTCTCCTTTCAAAACCGATGCATCGAGGTTTCACTGTATACCTCTAGTCTAGGCATGGCAATGAGAAAGCTGACTTTTAGTAGCTGCATGCTTGCACCAAGGAAGTTCTACATAGTAGAGCATCTGGAGTTGGTGCGGTATGGGAAAGCTAGTAGCGAGCGGTGAAACCATCAGTCGGCCACATTAGGACGGGAATGTTTCTGAATGTATTTGTTAATTACCAAAGTTAATAGTACCAGCAATATCCCGATCAATTTGAAATGAAATACAAATACACATTACATTAAAATAAAATAAAAAAACACAAACATATTTTAAATGCATATTGCAGTAGGCATCATTCAAAGTGGTTTTAAAACATTGTCAAAACTTTATGCTGTAATTACTGCATAAATTGTTATTGTTGTGAATTATGATTGAATAATCCCAATAACAAAATACTACAATGAGTCACTCCTGCACAGCTTTGCCGGCCTAATGTAATGGACGGATGCTACACTCGATCCCCCGCCACGTCGCCTCCAGATATTTTACTACGTAGAACCTCCTCGGCATGCACACATACTATATGGGTCTGCTTCACCTGGAGTGGATAGGGTTGGTGACTTGGTGCTGATCCTTGTAAATGGTTTGAATGCTCCTTGAAGCAAATGCAATGATGAGTTGAAGACAACGAGTGAACGTCAAGATAAGAATTTATAGTGATAACGTCAGACTCAAAGGCAACAATTCAAGCCATTGAAGAGAGTGGACTATGAGGCGAGAATGCAAGGTACTGCAGATTAGGCTATATTATGATGCAAGAGAGGTAGTGTTGCAGTGGATTCCAGCGTGAATGAGCATGAGCATGAATGAGAAGACAGATAACGTGTCAAAAGAGAGGCAGCAAAATGCCCCAGGTACATAGTCAAGAATTGTCACATTCACCAGTAAAGGTACATCTTATCACAGCAAACAACAACCATGAGGAAAGAACAAAAGGGAGTGGTTCAATAAAGGTTAGGTAAAGTATGGCAAAGGATAACTTCAGGAAATAACAATCATGGACAACAAACAAACAAACAAACAAACAAACAAACAAACAACAAACAAACAACAAACAAACTATAACAAACAGCTACTGCACAGCTGAGACTCACAAAACAGGACATGACCTGCTGCTTGGAAAACAACTAAGTTACTATATTGGATAGGAGGATCATAGGAATCACCAATAGCAGTACTTGAGGAGCAAAAAACAGAATAGAGCATATGAAGATATGTTTCAGCCCTTGAGACAAAATGGATGCCCTTCCACCTGGCATGAATTATGATTTATGAGGAAAGGAGGCCTGTCTCTACTGGAAAACCAGAAAATGCATGATGTCCCACCCAGTTAGTCAAAAATGTGGGCATAAAAAAAGGAGGCTAGATAAACAAGGCAACACAGAAAATAAACCACTAACTTAATATGTGAATGCAGCATCTGTGCAGTAAACAAGACAGAACTTGGTACAAAAAGGACAGGATAAACCATGAAACCCAACCATGCACCATGCACGACAAAAATGTCATCAAGTAGGCCAAGAATTATGCAAAATGCAATAGTTCACAACAGAAATAGGCCTAGGGTTAAATCAGTCAAAACAGTTATTATTAGTAAACGTCATTTTTCAATTGCGCTGCACCTGCAAATAATTACAACACATATTACTATTAGGCATACTAATTGCTTCGAATAATATGGAAAGTGAGAAACTTTGCAACTGATATTTTTTCAAATTATCCTGTTAGAGGACATTAAATATCCGCAAACATCTGTGAAATGTATAAAAATAAAAAATGTTGATGATTATGAACTATACCATATTATTGTCAAATTTGAAAAATTACTTCCAAAAAGGCTTTATCATTGGGCGACATATTAATGTTTTACAACGGCGTTTGCATTGGAAATGTGTAAAAGTTGGAAAAACATTACGTAGTGTCACCTGCAAGGCTGTAGGCCTATGGTAGTCAACTACGCGGGTTGGGCGGGGTGGGGTGATGGCGCATTGTAAAGTTTCAACTATAATTGATGTTATTTGTTTAATTACCAGTGGATTTTTGCTGGGAAAAGTAGGTTGGGGGGTTTGGGGGGGGGCGCAAAGCGCCGTGGAGATGTTAGTAAACCACTTTATAGGTTAAATCGGCCACGGAACCGAATTATTTTGGTTGGGAAAAGTAGGTTAGGGGGGTGCCGGTCAGAAATTGCATGTAATGACGATATTGGTGTGTTTTTACATTTTTTAAATTTAAATTTTCAAATTCAGCCATAATATGGTAATGTTCATAATTACCAAAATGTTAATTTCATTGAGCAAACTATGAAATTGGCTTAAGGCGCCTTAAGGTGATGTTTTTAGTTTTTGTTACAATCATATTCATAACCGACAGATAGCCTAGGGGCAAGGGCCTAGGCCTATGCAGAGATGAGAATAAATGAGAAAGAAATGCTCATGGCTGCTTTAAATAAGCATAGATTGCATACAATTTTTAAAAAAAAAATTTTCACAGAAAAAAAGAAGTTTTAAAACATGACAATCTTTTCTGACCTGGTTAAAAGATGCCTCTAGGCCCTATGAATGTTGCATTAAGATTTTGAACTAGGCGGAGGCCCATATGATGTGTAAAATAATAACAATGCTGAACTTATTAACGTTTTAATCATAAAAATTCTATTCTTCTGTTGTTTTTTTCACATTCATGATATGAAAATCACCTAACCCAATATTAACAAAGATGAAAGAAAATAGTTTCCTAGCCTCCATTCTCATTTGTTTGTTCTTTGCTGTTAACTTGCATCCCCCCCAACTCACAATTCACGGATGAGTAGCCAAATCATAAGTAGGCCTACCTACAATGGCTGAGACACTGCTAGCTTAAAATTCCGCCCCTGTTGAAAATCAAATCGATTATCGGCGTATCGCCCCGTCTTCGAAAACTTAGCCGGCGCAGATTCAAATTAACGAAAATAACACTAGAAAATGTAATTAACGAAATATCCGTGAAGACTAAAAATTCTGTTGATCCATTTTGCACCCTAAATATCCATAAAAACGTCAGCCCTGCCATATAATATAATATTCCAATCACTCAACCATATTAATATTACCTACCAGTACTACAACTTCATTGATGTACATAATGCCAGTGGCAAGTTTAAGCTTCCACACTTGGGTAGGCCTACCTGCTTCCTCAATCCCTCTAATTATGCACTAATATCTTGCCACTTCCCACTCTTTTTATAGGATTGTTCTAGTAGGTAGGGTGGCCAACCGGCCGGTATTTGCCCCCCTTGGAAAGGTTGCCGGTCAGACCCTTCGACCGGCAATAGTGTTGCCGGTTTTTACGTAAATTAGCCATAACACTAAAAATATTACATTTACATTTTATACATATACAAATAACAAAAACAAATATTTAAAAACTAACCTAGGCCTACTCATCGCTTCGTTCCCAAGTCCCAACTAATGAGTAAACATTGCTCTTCTCCACTTCCCAATGACCTGACCGGCCAACCCCCACCCCCTCTCTAGTCTCTCTACCTAGCTGACCTCAACACGACAGCGATCGAGCCGAGCGAGGCCGAAGACTGCCATCATTGCGCTGTCAGTTAGTTAGCTAATGTTGTTTTAGGGCACTCAACAGTAGAGTTATCAGTGCCCATTTCAAGTGTATTGGAATCTTCCAAATTTTCTTTTTCCATAACTGTGGATTACTGTCAATGCAGACACTCAGTCAGTCGCTCTAACGTGAGCCCACTTCTGTTTGGTGGTTTTCCAGTTTTGAGTTTTGACTGCACAAAAATCACATTGTTTCTGTATTGCATTGCATTCATCTCATTAATTTATTCTTAAACGCACCAAACGCACTTCTAGATATTTGCCTGCGGCGCCTATGATTGGGGGGATGGGAGGGCATCATATACAAAGTTTTCAGAAAAAAAATAATATAATAAAAATCAAAACAATTTTTTTTTCAAATTTGCTAATGTTTTTGTGGGAGGTGTAAAGTGTGCAGAAACACCCATGTCGGTGCTGTCCCGACACCATGACCGAAAAGGGTTAAGGACTCTCGCCCTTTTTGCAACGTTAGGACTCACATCTGTGTATTTTTACACACCAATTCGAATTAAGTCTTTTTAGCTGTTGATTTTTTAGGGTTTCATATCATTGCTTCATTAGACACTTTCTAACTACTGTATTGGCTATACACAGAGCATTTTGTATAATTTTGAAACCTGATTGTTAATAGTTAGCCTAATATAAGCTTTCAAAATATGTGGTACAAACAAAAATTTTAAGTAACGTATTTATTAACACTGTTTAATATGAAATTGTTGACATAAATGGTGTGGATAGTGAAATGTGGGCACAAACACAATACATACCACACTCGATTGCAAGCTGATATTAAATGCAAACGGACTCTTGATTTAAGTTCATTCCAACACAAAAGTATAAATACTAGGGCTGCGCGAACAGAGAATTTTAATTCGAGTCGAGTTTGAGTTTAGTAAAATGTTCCGAGTATTCGAGTTCAAACCGAGTTCAAAATTCAAATCGAGTTTCTTTCCAAATTGAGAAAATGTATTCTCCATTTCAGACTAGGCCTATCAAACAAATTCTTCAGTTTTAAAGACAAGGCCTAGGCCTAGCCCTATCTCCTGGGTCAAATATTTTTTTGTTATGGAGACCTAGGCCTAGAACTAACCTTGGTTTTGGAGGGTGCCATAGGCTAGGTCCAGGTCTATTGTATAGACCTAGTGCTAGGTGCATTTTGGTATGGCGATGCAAGTTTGTAAGCCTAGCTAGGGCCTAAGATCGGTAAAATATACTAATCTTGGCCAGGGCTCAGACCTAAGAAACCCTGGCAACTACCTGTTGCCATTGGCACTGTAACGCTGTGTGTTGTCTGATTGTTTACCTGCATTGTGATAAGTGTTCATCTCATGAATATTATTATTGAATCCTGACCATTTTACTTTCGTAGCAAACAAAAGCTAGCAGTGTCAACAACATCTCAGAAACAAAAGTGGTGATACACGGTAGACGTGAATGATTTCACAAAAACTGACAGCCAATCAACGCTCGCATGCGACGTATGAGCCATGGTTAGCTCCAATTGGATCTCGCAAAGTTCAGCCGGCCAATTATAACGAGTTTCACGTCAGAAGGAGTTCGACTATCGTGTATCACAAACTTTGCCGCGTGCGCTGCTATCTAACAGAGGAAACACGTAACTTTTGATGGGTCGGTAAATGAAAATGCTGTTTTTACCGAAACTCGAATATTCGAGTTTTGTTCGAACTCGTCGTGAACTCGACTCGCACTCGAAAATTTGAGTACTTGCCCAGCCCTAATAAATACCTATAAGTTTCCCATCGATTCCAAGCCAATGTATTTTTGAAACCATGAAAATGTGTCAAAAAAAGGTGGGCTTGCAATCTACTACTTAGTACGTAGCCTACGATATTAACTTTTACATGAAGAATTATCTTTCGTAGGCCTTTTTATTAGGAATGACATCGGGTACTCGGGTACCCAACTCCTACCCGACTCCTATCGGAGTCGACTCCATTTTCAAGGAGTCGGGTAAAAAATTTTTTTTTTTTTTTTAATGATAAATTGAATGAGATTGCACTTGTTGTCTCATTAGTCGTTATCTTATCTCAAAACGTAAACATAACAAATCAGCGAGAGTCTTGGCCGGGCCAAGAGACAAGCAAGCTAGTGATACGTAGCGGGTGGAGGGGGGGGGGGGGGAATGGCCGGACAGCGTTGTGCAACCCCACTGAAAATCAGTTATATAACTGAGTGGGTAGACTCATACAATTTATTTATTTATTTATTTAACTAGAGTAGTGGGCTAAAAATAACTTTTGCATAAAAAAATTCAATTTTTTTTTTTTTTAATTGCGGATCGGGGAGTCGACTTCTACCCGGTTCCCAAGGCTCCGGAGTCGACTCCAATATTTACTACCCGATGTCATCACTACTTTTTATGTATACCTATAGACTATTCGTGCATGGGTAAAATTTACGCTAAAGCAAAATAAACTCTTTCCCCACCAGCCTAATTGTATAACAAATGAAAATAGCATCACTATAGTCGTTGACAGTGTGGACAGAAACATAACAACCTGCAACGTAGTGTGAGGTAGTTTATATCGATAGTCAGAAACAGGTTGAAGGAGTCTCAAGACTATCGATAACCAATGTCCTGCCATGCGCACGGGTTGTTCTCGTAGCGAGTTCCTAGTGCAGCGCCGGCCAGCTCTTCGCTGTCCGGGCAGTTAAAAATACACTCATTAGTTATCCAAAACCAAACCAGCATCGGTTCCCATTTTTCCTGCACGGCTTCGGGTATCAACTATCCAAAGTCCAAACCAACTTTTGGTTATTAGCACACCCCTAAAATGCATGCACAGATACTTACCGGTACCAATGCCCATCCGAGTTTCGAACAGAATATGTTCCCCCAGCCACTATATCACCTATAACCAGTTCTTCATGATTATTATCTTCATATACCGTCTGCATTTCTTTCATCATTTGATCCAACTGTTGGTTTTGACTCCATGGCTGGACCTAAACATAAAAAAATCAAAAATAGAATCTCTTCGAATTAAACATTCTTTAGATCTGAATATGTACTAGAGGTGGTCGCGTGATCAAATTTTCCCTCACGTCACGTAACCTCTTTTTCTGTTCATGCACAGTCATGCACGAATAACATAATTTTTATTTCCTCACGCTCGATCACATAATATTTGTCAAGTAGCTATACTCGCTCACGCACACTCACGCACAACTACTCGCATTATCAAGCAATCACGCGTACTCACGATTAGCCAATTACTCAATTGTTGGTATTTTGAGAAGCTTTTAGCATGCACCCTTCTAATCTGATCATCACCAACCTGGTCATGTTTGCATTGTCAGATTGCAGACATCCTGTCGTCACTTGCTCCTCTTGAGAGAGAGGTGAACAAATAATTAACTACAGGGCCCTGATCCACAAAAGGGGAGATTCAGATTTTGGTGGTTTCTCAATTCTCCCACAAGTCATGATGTAAACACCGGATTCAACCAATCACAGACGCTAGCACCGCTGAACGACAACAAAGAGTCCGACTTTAGAAGGCTGTGACCTAACAATGTTAGTGTTTTGTTTTTTGTGTTGGTTGGGGAAAGATTGATAGAGGCTGGGAGCCAACAGCTTACCTTGAAAAAGTTCGGCGGCTGTGTAGAGTTGAAGATCACATAAATATATTCACAAATTACAAATTACATTACGACGAAACGTTTCGGCTTGAACAGCCTTGTTCACCCGTCGGAGTTGAGAGAGTTACTAACTAAATAAATGGCTACTATTTTCAAATATGTACAAGAGGCGCTGTTGGCGGTGGAGAGGGGAACTAGGGAAGGTCAGCCAGGTAAGGTAGTTCTCTGTTTTCCCTCTAGACTCCAAGGTTAGCGTAGGTTTAGGTTGGGAGGCTCACGGGAGCTGGTGACCATTTGGTGTGCCAGTACCCATTTTCTGAGCTCTCCTTCACTGCAGTTAGGTGGTAATGCTTTAATGATGCTGGCGTTGAAGCAGTCATTAAAGCTAAGGTTATGAGTGGCTGCGTGTAGTGCCACTGGTTTGTCATTGGCTCTCACTGTGTCGTGCCTGTGCCCATTCCATTGTTTTTGTTTGTGATTGATGCTTGATTGTTTCGTATTTTGTTTGGCAGTGGTTAAATGTGCATATATGTACAATGTACATATTTAATAATGACTACTCAACTCCTTGGATACCAGGGACTAGACTTACCCTTAGTCATGCCCTAGTGACTTGCTACGGACTAGTCCTTCATCGAGGTGGATAGAGGTAGGCGTAAACGTGCTAGCCTAGGCTAGTCCTAGGCTAGCACATGTCATTATGTCGACCCTAGGCTGGGCCCCTTCTCTATGTTATTGATAAGAATACATAAACTATAGCTACTACAAGCAGTTTTCATGTGTTTATGATGACCATCATGTAAACAATATATTTCAATAACAAAAGGCTAATTAAATCATGAGATGGATTTGTTGCCATTTTCTTATAAATGCATTTCCCCAACCAAAACCCCAAGTATGATAGTAGGTGTTTTGTTGGGAGAATTTTGGGAGAAATGAATCCCACACAAGTCGATAAATCTCCGATAATGGATCCTTTTATGTAGTAGTGCAGCGGAGCTATTGTCTGTGATTGGTGGGAACCACAGTTTACATCATGACGTGTGGGAGAATTGAGAAACCACCAAAATCTGATTCTCCCCTTCTGTGGATCCGGGCCCAGAGATGAATACAAGTGATTGTCAGACAATAAATTGCAAGAGATTGTTGGTTTATAACTTTCTCGTCCCAGTATTCATGGCTGAATTTTAGGGCAGGGTGCGGCTCAAGGCAAGCTAAGAGGAGGGTGGCCTGGCCTTGTGGATGAGAAGGGCTACTTCTGAGCAGGAGTACGTAGTGTCACGCACGTCACAATACACGCATGACTGTTTATATTATCACGCAAATTCACGGTACCAATTCAAAGCATTCACGTTCACGCACAATCATGAGAAAAGTCATGCGTTACGCGACCGCCTCTAATATGTACACCTACTAATTTGGCGCATGAAACAAAATAGGTACACGATTAAAAAAAAAACTTCCAACATGACATTCATTGCAGTGCCATGGTGTCAGTTAATTAAAACGTAGATATGTGTGATTACAACTGGTTTTGTACATAAACGTGGCAAGTCAGGTTGATAACGATATCACGCCATTCCAACCAATGTAGGTGTCATCCATTGAGCAAGCCTGGATGTTGATAGTATAGTATTAGTGTTGCCTTCTTGCTTGTTGTCAAATGTCAATACTATTGATATCATTTATAATAGTATATGAAATGGTGGAGATTCTGATGAGAAAAATTATTGCAATGGTACGTATTAGAGACAACGAGTGGTGAAAGATAAGGATGAAAGACATTTAAAAAAAAATCCTATAGAGTATGAAGCCACATCCCTTGGAGTCCCATGCTTCAGCATTGCTCAAACTGTACGAGTCACCCCAAAAGCCCTCCAATAGCTGCACACCTCACCAGTAAGACCTACAAGATACACAACAACAACACCTGTGGTACCAGCATTGTGGTGTACCAATTTAAGGCTATTCAACCACATTTTTCTATTATCCAAAATATGTTACCAAGTCAAAATATAGTGAATGGCTTTGAAACCTGGCTCAGAAAATCAAAACTATTTAAAAAAAAAATTCTGATCGGACACATGGCAAATATCGCCTCTTCAAAATATTTTCAAACTTCAATTTGCCCAAGCACACCATTCAACGTAGGTGGTTGTGTTTTTGTGACATTAATTTTCAACTGGTTTTCTATAGCTATCTAACAACGAAACAAAAGCCCTGGCCAAAACGGACCAGCCAAGTGTCTTGAATGCAGGCGATGAGCGTATACGCGCGTACCGCGAGTGATCAGCGGAGAAAAATGAAGGTGTGGGGCGGGCAAGGTCATATCGCTACCGCCGTAAGCCGTAAGGAGATGTGTTCCTCACGGCTGCCGACAAGAACTGAGCCGTACGGCGCCCGTAGCTACGGAACTCCCCTAAAACAGAGAATGAACTTGCCCGGAGGCGCACGCACGTAATGGCGCAGGCCACAGTGGTCTTGGCTCTTGGTACACCTATAGTGGCAACACAGCATAGTAGACCTATGGCCTAATGCCTCACAAGCGACAGTAGGTCTAAAAAACATAAACATGGCTTAGGCTAAACCTGGCCTAGGCCTAACTATGCTTTTCAAATGAAACTGGATGGGCTTGATTAATAATTTGGCCCCAAGTTCAGCCAACAACTTGGCCTAGGCGTGCTATACCATCTACATATTTATAAGCACCCAACAAAGATCACTGTGAGCTTGGCAGAGTGGTACCGCGTTTGACCTCTAGGCGAAAGGTCGGCGGTTCGAATCCTCGTTAGGTCGTTTTTTTTTACCATTCAATTATATGCCTTTGTTTTTCTGCAAATGATTTAATTTCGTTACATTCGGCCTTAACGAGGACGCAATATTCTACGTCAGAGATGTGGATCCCTGTGGTTCACCCTGTGCCACCAACGAATACGTCGAGTGCATAGGTGCATAATTTTATTGTAATTATAATAATTTGGAAGGTAACATCGAATAAAAGTAACAAACAAAACAGAAAGTTGGACAATGTGTATTGTTGGCCTCCGCCTAGCTATATGCCCATGTTCAGGCATTTAGCAAGTTACTAGGTATTTTGTCAACACTTGAACATGAACAAAAATGGCTTCTTATTACTATTATGTTGTCAAATAATTTGTCAAGGCACTTTTTGAGAGTTTACTAGAAGCAACTGACTGTACGCATTCATACATACAGCTGACCAATGCCAGTCACATCACTCAATTTCCTTGATTTGACAATTTATAACCCGAAATCTTCCATTTTAAATAACAAAATATTAGTTTTTTATTTACCATAAATCGGTGGCCCAAGTTTCAAGTTTATTAATAGATACATCAGGTACATTACATATCAGTACATTGTATCTCGTCACTTACAACAATACAAGCAGTATTACAAATACTATACAAAACGTTAGGGTTGCACAATGTCAATTGACTGGTCATTTGACCGGTCAAATGACTGGTCAAATACTTTTGGTCAATTGACTTAAAGATAAAATGTGTATATTGCACTTGAAACTTAAAATTATTTGAATTTTTATATTTAAATTTAAATTGTTATGTAAACGATAACATTTCTTTCTTTCTTTTTCAATTAAAAATGTTTTAATTAGGTAATATTTTATTCAAATTATTATTTATTATGTAGTTATATGATGAATTATAATTAGGGGTGTCAACGATTACGATTAAATCGATTCCATTAATCGATTTTTAAAAAAAATAATCGATTTTAAATTTTTGCGTTTTTTTTAATTTAGTTTTCAAGATCCGCCGCCTATTACCCGCGAGAAACGTTCCCGTACGTTACGTTTTCCCGCCAAATACGCCGCGACAACCACCGATTTAATGTCTTGCTCGCCCGTGAGATACGTTTCCATCAATTTCTAGCACGCGAGATTGTTCCCGATCCACATTTGATTGAAGCGACGTCGCAAAATACATCGTTCGTACCAGCCTTGTCTTGTCATCATGTGCGCATGCGCTGGCCGTGCAAGGTCGGAAGGAGTGGGCGGAGTTAAAGCTGCATTCTGTTCAAGCGTTCCACGCGGCGTAGTTGGCGCGGCAGTCAATAAACACAGTAAACGCACTTAACGCGCCTGAAACGCCGAGCAGTAGTTGCACCTTTACGTAACATGGCGTCTTGAGTGTGACAAAAGTGATTGCTCTGGTGTTGTGTTTCGGCCTAGGCCAAGAGTTTTCGACAACATGGCATCAAACAATTGAATTTGATCACAGCATTGATGCCAATTTCATCTCGTATGCTTTATCTACCCCGCCACTTCCTCTTGATTATGCTCCCAACTGTCTTCTTCGAGATTGTTGTGCGTGCTCAAGTCCCCGCCACGGCGCCGATGCGAACTCATGCCTTGCGCGGGCGATTCAAACTAACCGAAACCAGACCGAAGTTTGAAAGAAACTTGCTACTATACCGACATAGTACAAAACGATTAAAATGGATTAATAATCGATTATGGAGGTGAAAGTGAATTCGATTATCGATTATAATAATTTAATCGTTTGACATCCCTAATTATAATAGACAAATAGAATATAATAGCTTCTGGGTAAGCTGAAGCTAAATTGGAGAAAGGGACTGATGACAGCATCGACGATGATGATGATGATATGCCACTTAATAGGCCTATGCATTTAACAAGCATTTAAATAAAAAAAGCTTTTGTCACCACAACATTTAAAAAATAAATATACTAATTATTTAATAAAATAAAATTTATGATTTTTTACATTTGACCGTCAATTGACCGTCCCAGTCAATTGACCAAATTTGAATTTGACCGGTCAAATCCCATCCCTACAAAACGTATGCTTAGGTGCAAAAGTAGTCAATATAAGTAAAAACAATAAGATGCAAAAGATCGACAATATAGAAAAATAGGTACAAGGGTAAACAACTTAGACCAGTACAGTAACCAAAAGCAAACAAGAGAATTAGTGACAGTAATAAAAGTGTAGGCCTATTGGAACTAATTAAAATGCAATACAAAATAAAGAACAATAAGAATGTTAAAAGTACAGTTAAAAATTACAGTTAAAATTAAGGTTAACATTAGCAGGTATCAAAAATCTCATTGATGCTATACAGAGCCCTAGTAGTCAAGAATTGTTTTAATTTAAGTCTAAAAGTGCTGGTTTTTTCAGAGTTTGTAATGTGCTTTGGCAGAGCGTTATAAATCTTTACTCCGATGAAGTCCTCACTTTTATGAGCAAGCTCCAGTCTTCGCAGTAAGACGTGCAGATTATCTTTAGTTCTTGTATTATAACTATGTACGTTACAGTTGGTCCTAAAACTCCTTAGATTAGATTTAATATGGCAGGCAACTGTAAGTATATAGAGACCTGCGATGGTGAGAATTTTGAGCTGTTGGAATAGGCTGCGGCAAGAGCGCCTACCGCTAACACGGCATATGACCCTAATGGCTTTTTTCTGGAGGCAAAAAATCTGATCGAGTAGTTTACATTACAGCAGTAAAAGAGGTGAAGGAAGGTCTCATCGGGCAATTGAAACACACAGAGAGAGAAAACATCCCCCTACCAAATATAAACATTGCCATACTAGACGTACTACATGAATTGACAGTGGATGGACTGGGCAAGACAAAGGCATCCTACATAGACGAGGAGTTGAGAAAACTAACAATAACTCACATACACAAGAACTACCCGGAAAAGGATTGGCTACACATTTACACGGATGGATCGGCTACCCCAGGTGAGGGACAAGCTGGGGCAGGCATATATTGCAGAGAGTTTGAGGAATCTCACCCTGCAGGGGAAAATGGTAGCTGCTTTGACGGAGAATTGACTGCTATTCTTAAAGCCCTGTACAAAGTTAAAGACTGCCGCAGTGATAAAATTGTAATTTTAACAGACTCAAAAGCAGCAATACAAGCCATAGTCAACAAGGAAGTGGCAGATTCTGCAGTAAGGCAGTGCAAATTACAAATCCTAAGACTGCACAATGCAAACAAGATAATTAAGCTACAATGGATACCATCACACTGCAATGTATATGGCAATGATAAAGCGGACTTCTTAGCTAAGAAAGGGAGCAAAATGCTACAACAGAGCAAACCGATAACTTACAGCTCAGTTAAAGCCCATGTAAATGCTGCAGTTTCTAAGAAAATTAGACAAGAATGGGTCAAAAAGGGACAAGACAAACCATGGCAGGTGTACACCACGCAGCCAAGTAAACCCAAAAGAATATATGATAGACGAACAGAAACAGCACAGTTCAGGTTGAAGACTCAACATGACCTTCTAGGGAAGCATCTGCACCGAATAGGCGTGTTTGAAACCAGTACCTGCAGATTATGCGGAAATGGTGAACATGACAGACGACATCTATATACCTGTGCCAGTCTGGCAAATGAGCGTGACGCAATGCCCAACGGCATGAAGAAGGAGGAAAGGGAGGCTCGTCTCTATTGGTTGACTAGATCAAGCATGATGGCATCATAGGCCAAATGTGGGCATATGAGAAGAAGAAGAAGAAGAAGAAGAAGAAGAAGAAGAAGAAGAAGTTTCTATTTTTACTTTTCAGAGCGTGTTAGATCGTGAGAAACTGATTTTGGCACGTTATCTTTATGTGTAACTAAGTGACAATAGAGAGATAACATTACTTTTAATTTCATCTATGTTTAAAAGTATTTAGTTGGACAAAATTTCAATTGCTGAATTCTAGGGTTAAAGAGCAATGGTAGTATAAGTATTTAAAAATAACAATTGCAAACTTACAGTGAAGTTACTTGGATTCGATGCCATAGCTACATGCACATCGAATTCCTCGCCAATGTTCGGAATAGCCAGGGGTTTAAAACTTCGTTTAATCGACCTCATCCTTAATAAAGATCTTTCATCAAGTGCGGGTATATGTATTGCACCCATTGCAGGTGTGAGTGGGAGCTTTTCCTCTTGATTGGTAACATCTTCTTGTTTCTCTGCAAGTAAATACAAGTCTATTAAATCTAAAAGATGGGAACTGAAGATATTAAAGAATCAAATGATGGGGGAGGGACGGGGGGGGGGGACATGTAAATAAAATATATATAAAAGTAGAATAACATTGGGAAGTAGCATGATATAACAATGAATAACACTTATAAAATGATGATTCCAGTGGATCCAGTATTAAAACCGACCAACTAAAGTAAAATTGAACCAACCTTCTTGTAGAAGTTCAGATAGACGAGGATCTAGCAGCAACGTGTTGTTAACCGACACGAGAAGGTTATCAGGCTGAATCCGCTTGAACAGTTCAATTTCAGCCAAGTCTTCAGCAGGCCTTTTCAACACTTTCGCAAGTACAGGTATATTGCTGGGCACGAGTGTGCGCAGTCGCCTAGCTACCTCTTTGGTGAGCCGATTTGGTGGCAGGTTGCTCAATTTTGCATTCTTTGCCTGTCAGAGAAAATGATAAAATCCTTGTTTTGTCAATTATGGTACCGTTAGGGTGAGAAAGTTTTTGCAATAATGGGGACAAAAAACAAACAAACAGTAAAATCAGAAATATCCATGTCTCAAAAGCTTAGGAGTATTTTCACTAAGATAAGATTCACTACGTATGGACATCGGGAGTAAAAGTAAATCGTATGGGGTATAACGGAAAACTTCCTTACAGTTTCTATTTGATAATTAAAACATGTTACCTTTAATAAAGTGATATTACTGGAAATTAAACTCAAATTTTTATTGTGAACCAAACCTCGGACCGCATATGAAGATTAAGGTTTGAGAACCTCGAACTTTGAACCAAACCTTTAAAAAAAATCAATAAAATACAGTCCAGTTGTCTTCAGGCATGTTGTGTGATCTAAATGTTCATCTAAACTCCCAGAGATGGGACGATTCCAAAACCGATTCCGGCGATTCCACAGATTCTCAAAGAATCGTTAGAATTGTGATTCCACCGATTCTCAAAGAATCGTTAGAATCGTGATTCCCATATTTTTAGGCCATTTGAGCGATTCCGATTCCTGTTCAAAATATCGACAAGGACCCGAGCCCCACTCGGCAGGCCTCGGGCAGTCTCGCATACAACCACCTCAAAGAGAGTTGTTTTTACCACGTTTTCGAGACTCCATGACATCTTCAGCCAATCAAAAACACTTCATCCATCCAGCCTTTTCTGAACGCAAGTATTTATCTCGCGCGGTAGGCCTATCTTATCTTTTGGCATTGTTCACTTTTCAAGATAACATCGCGAGGAAACTTCATGCTGTCATAGAAGAGCACGTAGGCTAAAACATAACATCTATTGTATCCGCTGGCCTTTTCATCGACCCGCACTTATTACCTACGAGTTCGGAGATGGGCATCGTTCAAGTAGTAATCCTCGCCATGTGAAGCGAGACTGACGTAAACACGGCGCCCGCCTGTCTTCCGAGTCGGCAGCCGGCTAGGGCTCGCGTGAGTGCGTACGATTGCGCAATGCCTCAGGCAGCCTGCCAGCATCATCCAAGAGAGAGAGAGAGATGAGAGGCACTGTTGTTTTTGAATGCTACGTGCGGGAAAAACATCGCATTTTCTTGAACAAGACGCGAACGGAAATTCTTCTTTTACGTACACAGCGACCATGTTGTCACGTTATCGATTGCAAACTATAAAATCGACCTATCGATATATTTGCGAGTTTCTCGGTCTCGAATGTTTGGCGCCGTATTCGAATTTATTCAAATTCTTTAGAATACTTCGAATTTTTACGATTTCGGATTTGAATACTAAAAGATTTGATTCGGATTCGATAATTTTGAAGCTTCGCACACCCCTAATATAATTCCTTACATTATTCTTGTAAAGAACCTTTCTACTAGTACATATTTGTGTTTATTTACTGGCTATGTCTAAGCTTGGTTAGTATAAGAATCGGAATCGTTGAATCGATCAAATCTGGAATCGGCCCATCTCTACAGTCCCAACAGTTTTGATTTTAGGTATTTTTTAGTATTGCGGACGATAATCGTATATTGATTCGCGACGTCATATCGCAATAATCGTGCAATATTATTTTGCACTGAATATCGTGATAAATCGATAAACCGTCATATTGTTGTCTCGTTATCGTCGTTTGACAATTTGGCTTGGTTTTCTATTGATGTTAGCCAACCGACCATCCCGTGGCATTTCACAAGTGTTTGTTATCTGTTTGGGTACTTTACTGCAGCCATTATGTCATCTCACACTAAGCTTGCCCCTCGGGGGCCAGACGCGCGAGAAGTGCGTCAGTGATGTAGCGGTAGCTTTAAGGTCGTCGGCCTTGTTTGTCGTCAAGATCAGTAGATGTTGTAAATGCATTAATGAATCACTCTAAGTCAGGGCTGCCACTCATGCAGGAAGAAATATCCTGAAGGAAACATGAAAATATCCGGTAATATCCTGTAAAAATAAGTAGGCCTATACATATTTTGGCACTAGCAACGTAATTTAACCCATCGGCTTACCATTAAAAATCGCTGCGCCTGGCCCCTCAAATCAATTTATTTTTTACGAAATGGGGTTGCGGAGCGCACCTCAGCAAAAAATTCACTGCTCCAACAAAAATAACCCGATTTACTTGAAATAAAAACTAAAATGTAGCCTAAATAAATGTCTAGGTGTATGAACTTTGCTTCGAATTTTTCTTGGTGTCAAAATATCACACCCCTCATCTTCGTCATATCCTTCAAAATATTGCAATAAGCTGTAGCCGCCATAGCGCGCGCGCCGCCTTGCCACCTACGAATGCAAACATAATCTTTCCTTCAAGCATAGACAGGCTAAAACTTGACCGAGTGACGAGCCAAACACATCGTTGGATGCAGCGAAGTGCGTAGAGTACATTGAGCGCAATCTCTTGGTGATTGGACGAACCATTCTCATACAACGGCCGATAATGTAGCGCGCTGTTCCCTTGCTGTTCCAGCCCGTCGATCCGATGGCCAGGTAAGTCGGCGCGCATTTTAAACAGCCCGTCGATTCGACCGGCGTGAAAGCCGATGGGTTAATGATAAAAATTAAAAAGATGAAGAAAAGTTCCCATGTGTACACACTTTTGATGGTGCCAACATTGCTTCAAGTTCCGCGCTCTCTTCTGTATCGTTTCTGTAGGCTGGAAATCAATGCCAGCCTTTCTTCAAGAGCAGTGTATCAAGGCGTTGAGCATACCCGATGACAGAGAGTTCCTGTAAGTTGTTTTCATGTTGGTCAGCTTACAGAACGTTCTCTCCACATCTGCATTACCATGTGGTAGAATGAGCATAGCCTTGGCTAGGCTACTCAAGGCTGGGAATCTTGGCTCGCCATTGGCCAATTGGTCTACAATGTTGTAATCCCTCCCCGGTTGCCCTTCTCTCAATCTCAACAATTTTGTAGAGAAGAGTTTTCACCTTATCTTCTTCACAGCTGAAGTCCCTAACCATGATGACCATGATCATTTGGCGAGTGACTGTGATGTCTGTTGACTCGTCGATCATGAGGGTGAAAAACGTAGATTTCATGAGAGAAACTACGTTTTCTCTCAAAGGTTCCCCAAAAGCTTACTTTATAATAAAACTAGTTTTTGTTCAAGATGAACGAAAACAAGTAGCAATAGTGCTATCTGGGAACATCTTTGAACCAGCTTGGTAAACTTGTCACTTATTACCACAGGCAAATTATTTTCTGAGACAAAATTAGCCCACCTTAGATCTGCATCAACAGCGCCATAATTTTCCTTTGAAAAGAGTTGTCAGGGAACTGCTCGTAGAAACATCTTTCTCCTTGCAAAGGCCTAGGTGACTTTTGAGTCTTCTCGTGGTGTTCTAGATCTTTCTTTCCCCCCTTTCCAATAACTAGCTCAAGATTGCAATATTTGCAAAAAGCAGATAAGTCATTCCTTCCCCTTTTTAAGCCATTTTAACTTAGTCTCCCACTCGGGCTTATAACGTTCAATGTATTTATTGAGATCGCGATCGGGCGACAACTTGCGCCGCTTCTCCATTTTATGATAATAGGCCACTCAACAGCTGCTGAAATACTTGGTGACGTCACACATCGATTCAATAATCGTTGTTCTCGTCGTAGATGGTCGGCCACATAACAAATACAAACTATAGAAATCTTGCTTCTCGACTTCTCGATCTACGAAGTACCAACTTTTGAACCTAACAGTGGCAATAAGTGCGGGAAATTTTAAAATACGCGAAATTTGAACAATTGCCAATATATCAGTAAATCTAGGCTAGTGCAATATCCTTGAAACCGTATGAAACCGTAAGGAGTCCTAAATATCCGTATTTACGAATGAAATCCGTAAAAATGGCAGCCCTGCTCCAAGTGTAGGGTAAGGTTGAAGGTCGAAAAGTATACTTCCTACCCACCATGAGATCCATTTTTCACCATCTGCGCTTCACTACACAAGATACTTTTTACCAGCAGCACTCTAGCGTTTTGTAAGACTTCCGTCTGACCAACCGCCCAGCCGCAAGAGAGAGCATCCATGCCTACGAGTGAGAGCGAGACAGACGCGGGAATACTATATCTAGTAGCATACAGAGTGGTGTCATGCGCGAATAAGAGACACGTTTTGATCCAACTCAGAGCTGCGTACGTGTGGGAAAAGAATGTGTAAATAATATTATGTTTCAACCAATTTACAAAATCCGTAATCACAGTGCATAGGATTGTTATTCCTGGGCTTATCTTATGACGAGAGCGATAGTGAGAGATTTTATGATAGAAATATGATACAAATAATAAAAAAATAGATTTGTTTAGCCCTTTTTAAGACGATTAGGTACAATTTAACAAATGTCTGTTCTGCGCGTTTTTCGATAATATTGTACCGCCATAAAAATAAACGCGGACAATATTATCGTGATATACTTTGGAAACAATTGCTATTATCAATATGAATTTATTTACCATAATGCAACCCTAGTATTTTTTATCCATATTTCTGATATTAAATCTAAATGTCCTAAGTAAATGACTTTAGACAATAATATACGTAGCATGCTACATCGAGTAGCCCAGATATTGTTTTAACTTGAGCTTCTGTAACCTAAATCGTGGAAGGTTAGAAAATTGTTGAACCACATCAATTTTCTCTCAAAACCGTACAGAACCCGAGTCGAACCGAATCACACATGCCTGCTGGAAATGTTTTATGAAAAGCAATTTATTTGACAAATGTAGTGGCTTTACTCTCCAACCTAATACTAAGAAAATAAATATTTCATACCAGAGGCAAAATTCTTTGAATAGCCATGAAAAAGTCTGTAGGATAAGACAGTCGATCCATAGGGATCAGTTCCTTGTATCCGTAGTCCATGTAGTGGACCACCACCTAAGACAACAAGACACAAGTTATTAACTAGAACAATTTAACAAAACATTAATAGGCCTACATCAAAGATTGTTATGACTTGACATTGTATATACGTTTAAGTATCAATATTAGAGAGAGGAGAGGTAGGTGTAGGCCTAGGCGCAAACAAAGACATAACAGAAATGTGCGAGGGGACCGACATAAAGTACATAGACATGACCGGGGTGGAAAAAATCAAAGACACATGGAACCAAGAGAAAAAAGTGGAAAAGAGAGTAAAACATTTTGCATCGAGTCAGGAGGAAACAGGAGTAAGCCTAGGCCTACAAGTGGATCGCAACAAAAGCAGAAAGAAGCCGGAAACACTGGGCCAAAAGGATTTTCACGCCTGGTGGGTATGGAGAAGAAGAAAGTAGATCTTAGACAAAGAAGAAACCCAAATAAGATAGTCCTAGGAAACAAACCACCACCCCCAGGAAGAGAGGGAAAGAAATACAAGCGGACACTATAAATAGAGTGGTACTAAATAGAACAATAAGAGATAGGCCTGATACAGAGAAGCATCCAAGGATTAAAATAGGAACCTTAAATATTCTCAAATTAAATGGAAAAATAGAAGAACTGATTGACATAAAGAGATTAAAAAAACTTGATACTAGGACTGTGTGAGACAAAATGGAAGGGGGTAGGAACAAAAGATCAGAGAGAAAGCTAGGCCTTAGGGATGTGCGAGTACTCTAAAATTCGAGTCGAGTCGTTCGAGTACTTTACGAAAATCAAGTCGAGTCGAGTAGTTTTTGTCGACTGAGCCGCCGACAACAAGGTTCAGATTTATCCAACAGGTAGAGCTACCATTAAAATCGCGTAAGAATCGATTGTTAAGTCGACAGGGCGAATTTTGCTATGATGACGAGCTAGTAGCGACGCCATTTTCAATACTTGCTTCGCTTGTTTTTACGATTTTCACGCTGTTGTCACGGCGTCACTTCACAATTTAATCGTCGTAATTGCATAAATGCATCGTTTTTTGATAGTGATAGAACCAAGTGAACAACATATCTCGGAGAATATAGACAATGTTGACGGTCCAAGTCCAAGTGTAGCATCCCGCAAGCCTAGGCTAGGGGCTAGGCCTAGGCCTAGGGCGACCTAACCAAGACGCGTATTTTTTTTTTTACAGTTTAAGATCATAAGAAACCATTATTAATGTTGATTCTGATGTGTTGTCTTCAGGTTTGGCTATGAAAGTTGCATTGCCGCTTAATTTGATCGATCTTATTATGATTTTTCGTCGGAAAGTGATGTTGCTTGTTGGTTGGTTAGGCAAGCCTAGGCCATAGATCTAGGCCTAGGCCTAGGGCCTACCCCTAAAACATTTTCCCCACATGATTAAAAATACATCAGAAGAATCCCTGGACATTTATGACAAGAATGCGCTGTATTTACTACTTGCAATGTTATTATTGTGCGAGATAAGCCAGGGAACCTAGGCTAGGCCACTGAGCTTTGTGGCCTAGCTAGTCCTAGGCCTACTGCTGGAGATGGCTTTTCCAAAATGCCTCGTTTTTGGGCTTTCAGGTAGGGCCTAGGAATAATGAGGTGATTTTTAAAACATTTTACTTAAAATTATTATGTTGATCTCAATCTCGATATTTGTTTGATCTCGCTCGAGTCTTGCTCGATCTCACTCGAAGTTTAAGCAGGAATTCTCATTTCTGCTCGATCTTGCTCAAATTTTAAAATCGCTGCTTGCACAGCCCTAGCAATCAGTATTCTACATCACCTTTTCTCTTCTAGATAGGCCTATGCCCGAATATGTTCAGAAATCGATTCCGAAATCGAGAATATCTTGGGCATGCATTATTATATTGCCTGGTTTAGAAATTACCATAGTTCGTAACTACTCGACTCGATACTCGACTCGAGGTCAAAATGCACTACTCGCACATCCCTACTAGTAGGCCTATAAATTATTTTGGTCAGGTACAAATGAAGGCAGAAATGGAGTGAGATTCATGATCAGTCCAAAGTGGAAAGAAACAATTGTCCATACAGATTACAAGAGCGATAGACTAATGAAAATTAAATTAGGGATAAAGAAAACAGACTTAGGAGATCAACCAATGCTAAGCACCCTAGGTGGGGATAGCAATGGCAGAAAAGGAGGTGTGTCTGAAGCAGTAGAGGAAGAGATCACAGAGAAAAGAGTAATAATCATGGGAGACCTTAATGCCAAGGTGGGGAGGGAGAGAAATGGCTTTGAAGATGTCTTAGGGGCTCATGGGTATGGGCCTAGAAACAAAAAAGGAGAGAACCTACTAGATTTGTGTGCCAGAAATGGATTGAGAATTGGAAACAGCTGGTTCAGGAAAAATAAAAAGGAGCAACAAATAACCTGCTAATCTTGGGTTGGCCTATCAGTGTCAGTAATAGACTATAGGTCTGTTCGCTGGACCTGCTCTAACTGCTCAGATCCGCTCGGATAACGAGATCACTTTCTCTAATTGCGTTTTTTGGACTCGAGCAACTTGATCTAGAGCAGAAAGATCATGATTTTCGTGCTCTGACATTTTAGGAGGAGCGAGTTAGAGCAACTTAGAGCAAGTTCGATTTAGTAGCAAATTACGCGGATTATTTAAATAAAAATGGCTTCCTCGTTTGCTGCAAGTGTGAATAATATTTTGCCAATAAATACGAACGATTTTTTTTCTTTTTGGAATGATATATTTTTTTTTTTAGAGCAGATTAGAGTCGATTTTTGCCCCAAAATACGTTCGTCTCAAAACGCAAGAGTTAGTGATCTAACTTCCTCGAGCGTGGGTGTGGCCTAAATTCAACCTACTCTAAAGTGATCTTAGAGCAGTCGAGCAGGTCCAACGAACAGACCTTATATGTAAGGATCCTGAGAAATAGCAAAAAAAAGTTTTCATTTCATTATAAAAAATCTTCAATTTCAGTATATTATAATCTCAAGGTAAAGGCATCATTTTGCCATAAAAATAGCACTGCAATCACTACCCTTCATCGAAATGAACACGTATTACACATAAACAAATATTTAGGCCATATAAAGTTAACTTAATTTGAATTAGCTAGGGGTGTTCGATAATAATATTTTCAACTGTAATAGTGCCAACTAATAATATAATAGTGTAAAAAGTAATAGTGTAAAGGAACAGCAAAAACAGTGAGTGTTATCTTAATGGCCTGCAATCACGAAGCATGAGACCTGTTACTGGACAAGTGGACTTATCTTTTTTCCCAGGCTTATCTTGCGACGGGCGATAGCGAGAGATTTTCCCACATGCCCAGACGGGCATGTGGGAATATAATCTACGTGCCCGACCACTTCTTTTACCTGCCCCGGGCATCTTGGGCATGGTATTTTTTGAGCCCTGATCCCCTTTCCTCCCCTATACCTAAGGCTGGATCTAGCCCAGCATGGGGAATGATACCGGGTACTCAACAAATGGCTCACTCACTCATTTAACAACAACTTTGGCGTTTCCCTACTCATACTGAAAATTTTTGGTGGTCTCGCCGAATTCCCAGCTACTGAAAATGAATTTTTCCGCTTCGCTATCTATTTCACGCGACAGACAATACTGTACACACTGTCATTTACCCACACCCCTAAAGCGTGTGGACAGTAGGGGTGTGCGGGATCCCGACATTTCGGGATCGGGATCGGGAAATCACCTTCCCGATCCCGTTCCCGAAATAGTTTTTTTCCCGAAACTCGCCGGGATCGCGTCAAAAGTCGGGAAATTGAAATTCCCGCCTCTTCAGACTATATGAAAGCAGTTGGCAAGGTGCCCACTAGATCGCAGCATTCGCGCGTGCCGGCTTGATGCATTAGCATCCAGAGTGCAGTGCTTCAAAAATCGAAATAATATTCGATTTTCGACCTGGGGAAATAGGCCTCCACCAAATTAATCACAATGACTTGACTTACAAATTGACTGTTGGCAAGGGCCTAGGTCCCTACTTGTATTTATATTTGTCTGCCTAGGGCCTAGGCCTTCCCAAAATTAATTATTTGGTTAGAAAGAAAGGCCTGTGGTTTAGATAAGCCCATGGATGCTAGCCTAGGCAGGCCCTAGGCCAAATGCATTTGGTAAGTTGAAAATTGTTAACAACTTACAACTAGGCCCTAGCTAATTTGTAATTTGGTCTCTCTTCCCAGTTGGTCCTAGGCCTAGGCCTAACCTTCATGGCTAATCTAAAGCACAGGCCATTCTTTCTAACCTAATTATTACTAGAGCCCTAGGCCTATTCGTTTTGGGTAGGGCCTAGGCCTAGGCCCTTCAAGTAGCTAGGCCTAGGCCCTTAAAGTAGGCCTAGCTAGGCCTAGGCCCAAGCCTAAAGTCAAATTGTGAGTCAATGTGATTAATTTGGTGATCCTTTCCAATTTTTGTACTTGATGAAGTGATATAAAGATGCTGCATTTAATTTATTTATTTGTGGGAAAACTTCCCGATCCCGTCCCGATTCCCGGATTTTGTAATGTCAAATTCCCGATCCCGTCCCGAGTCTGAAAAATCCTTTCCCGCACACCCCTAGTGGACAGCCACTGTGATTGTTGCGTAAACGATGCTAGTCATTGTGAAGGTCCTTTTCTCAGAAGTCTTGGCTCTGTGAAGTTTGATTTCAGCTCGTTTTGATAGCCGATTGCATCCAACACATCGTCATTCATTTACAAGTTACAACGTTATTCAAGTGTCTGATATTTATTACGTGACAGCATGAATGGAATTCGTTGTTTGGAGATCAGATAACAAGTAGTGGTCGCGAGCATAATGAATTAACTGATACGGAAGTGTGGCGCAGGAGGCGGGAGGTGAGCATCGGTTGGCCTTAAGCAACCTCGAGATCCAGACAGATACGCTAACGCTACGTAAATTATTTCGTAATCAGTGTTTTTCAGTTAGTTGTTACTCCCTTCCCAAACATCATTAGCCGCGTCATTGTCACTAAAATGTGCGAGACGAGTGTACTGTCCTGCTATACACTAGGGATGTGCGGTTCCAGGTTTTGGTTTCGGTTCCGGGTAGTAAAGTACCCGATTTTTCGGTTCCGGTTCTATCAAAATATGAATAAAAATGTTAATTTATGGATTACTGAGATTATCCACTTGACAACTGAACAGGCCTATGAAAAAACATACAAATATCTACAAAATTGACAAATAATAGAAGTCTTTACGTGTATTACTTGATTATGAATGATAACACAAAATATTTACGTAACAGGACTAAAATATCTATAAAAGTCCAGCGCGGTTGCTGCATCGTGTGTTAGCCCATAAGCGTAATGAGTGCGAGAGAGATAGCTGTGGGGCGATGTAACTCGTCATAGCCAAGGCCGGCTGGCTGAGAGGCGGGCCGGGGCGTGCGCACATCGATGCGCGTACGATCCACTTCACAGCTGACTCTTGACGGGTGGGGTGGGTGGGGAAGGTCGAGTGAGAGGGGACATGCGCCGAACCAAGTGCGCGCTCGATCCACCTGGACCGGCTGACTGTTCAAGTTGAAAGCCTTCTACTGGCGAGAAGTCGTGACTTGCGCGTGCGATTCAAATACCCGGAACCGAACCGAAGTCGGTTCCAAATTGTCGCCACAGATAACAGAGTACACTACGTGGGCAGATACGTAACCTCCATGTTAAATGTGCTTCGCGGGTTTTTTCGTACTTGTTTGCAACAACCGCATTGCCGCGCTAGTGTAGCGCGCTGTGCGAGTTAACTGACCCCTATAGTTTGTGTTTGAAACTGCTGCTACGAGCCTCTTTTGTTCAGTGGATAAGGTCGGGTAAACAGGTACCTGCTTCGCAAACCTACAGTGTTGCATGCATGCATTCTCTCCTCGAAAGTCGAGAGGAGATCCAGGCCAGCCAAACCGCATTCCGATGGAACAAAGACCACTACCCCAAATACCGGGTCGTAAAACGTTCTTGCACATTGGACAGAAACCTTCACTAACAGAATCGAAGTGAACGATGAGAATAGGCTACTCATCAGTCATGATGTGCATGGAAGTGATGTTATAGTATTGTATTATACTACTTTGCATAATAATAACATTTATTTAAAATATTTTTTCAAAGACAAATACACGATTAAAAATAATAAAAACAATCATAATTACAATAATCATGATTTGAAGATCAGTTTGAGACTCTGGACATAGTTGGAATAACAAACAATATCAATAAAATAACAATTACAACAACAATAACAATACAACAACAATAACAACAACAACAACAACAACAACAACAACAACAACAACAACAACAACAACAACAACAACAACAACAATAATAATAAACGTGAGGATTTGAACGAGGATTTGAATCCTATGATTTATTTTATTACTATTTACATTTTATTTGATTGTATTTATTTATTTTATATCAACCATTAGGTTATACTTCCGACTTCGCCACTATAGCCTGTGCTGGTCAGATCCAGCCACTGTCTCTTATCAGATCTATCAATCTCTTTGCGCACAGGAAGTCAAAGTCAGGGTGTATGTTCTTGTCAGTTTGAAGATATAATGACAAGGCCGTGCGAGGTTACTCATCAGTTGGGAATTGTGCGCGGTCTGCAGCAGCTGGAGTTTTTAATTGTCAGTGAACCTTATTTAACATCACAGATAACAGAGTACACTACGTGGGTTTAACATCAATCCATTAATCAATAGCATTTATAGAGACGCAATGCAAAATAAAATTGGATCACAAATTCATCATCAATGTCAGAAGTTACCTAAACGAATTTTAAACTATTCAACCTAGACGCCTGACGGGTGACCCTTATTTGTTTTAAACCAAAATAATGTACCACAACGGCATTATATTTATAATCGACCGAGTGCCCCCCCCCCCACACCCCCCTCCCCAGCAAACCATGAGCATCACCATATAACTCATAAAGCTTGTGTGGCCTTGACCGCTCAGCTGTGCTGTGCACTGTGGTTTCCAGAGAATGCATTCATCTGTATCTAGTTTTCAATCTCTGTATTCCATTCGCCTATCTTTCTAAAATAGATAAGTCGGAAGTTCACAATCCAAGTTCAGGCAATATACTCTCACTACTCTTTTATTATCCAAATTAGTAAAATTACTAAGATTACAAGTGTAGTGTTCATATTATGCGTCAGCGTAAGATTGTTTACTTCATGATGTCGGAATTCCATGCACGCACTGTGACAGCTGCTGGCAACCCATACCATGCCATTATCGTTCGTCAATAACAAAACCTACAAACTGTATTTAGCTCGTGCACAGATGGCTCATGTAATTAGAGTGCATTTCTTTACCCGTGGAAAGAAGTATACATGGTGGTAACTCACACTTATGGAAATTGTTTTATCTTGGAGGCGCGATTAAGCGCTCTAAAACTATTAATATTCATATTCATGTAAAATAAGAACATAATTGCGCCCTAATAAGTTTTCAATAGTTACACCTGAGTTTCCTTGCCACCAGGTCCTTTCATTGATATTTGCCACACGAACCATGAACAAGAACCAAACTCCCGTTTACCACTTTTGGGCAAGTGGCTGGGTTTCCAAAGTACGTATTTACTCGGCGAGAAGGCCGTTGTAGGGCTCAATTGCCTAAAGTACGTGCGAATTACTTGTTACGAATAACTTGTTAGTTACTAACACGGGCTACTGTACATCCACAGATAAAATATCTATGCTTCTGTCTGTGCTATAACTGTTATTGTATGTTGCATCATACAATAGGTACGATACGAGTATTATACAGTAATAAAACGACGAACGCGATATTACTTTGTTTACAGTTGAGAACGTGAATCACCAGCTCAGGCTAAATTAGCTACTATTTATATGTTTTAGGTACAAGCGATAGTAAACAATGACAGGGCTCTCAAGTTCTATTCAACCTGATTGTTTGTCCTCCCTACCGTCCGCCGGGTCGAGGTTTGATGATGGTGGCACGTGGCGAGGGGGGGGGGGGGCGCATCGCGTATACCTGGGTGCAGACTCTAGGAACTTGAGTTCGGGCACATAAAAATACACGGAATTAAATATAATTATTATTTAATCACATATAATAAATAAATACATTTTTGTAGTAAACCCGTTTTAGGGTGCACACCAGTTTTACTTGATGTGCCCCAGCCGCTGGAGGCGTTTTTTGCCGAAGGCGGAAAAAATTTCACTATACTACAGTTATTTCGTCATGTTTTAACTGCACTCGGACTCTGTAAACGATGTTTTACATCAACTATCTGCGATCGAAAAACTCTAAAAATTTACGTGAAGTGGCCCGTTTTAATAAATAACAACATAATTTTTTATGTATTGACGAAGCATACAGGCAAACATATTTTTGTTTTACCCTCTTCTTTAAAAAAAAAAATACTAACTGAAGGCTGTTTAGTACGTTTCATATTTAAAATTACGATATCAATTTAATCTTTAACACCATTAAACACGAAACACTACACACACACACTTAAACTTTACTTTACACTTCACACTTCACTACTTACACTCTAAGAGGAATAATCTTCCCACAACGCATAACGATGCGACACGAGTGAACCAAAGCCCAACTTGCGTCTGCCAATAACTATAGCAAATCATTCAAAGGGATGTTTGGATTAGACGTGAGTCCGAGTCACGTGTCCACTCTCACTGAAGTGCAAGTGAGTGACCGGCACACAATACAAGACGGGTAACTGGTTATAAAGATAGTCGGATTGACGGTTGAGGCACGGGGTACGTCAGCCAACCTAATATTCCTGCTATTGTTAGATTGTTTCTTCCTGGTAATGAATTGTTGACAGGATCATCCGACGTTGCTTTCCCAAAAAGTAGAGTAGAAATCTTGATTTTTTAACTCTAAAATCTGCCCCCTATGCCCCCATGGCATGAAAGTTAGGGGGGGCAATGCCCCCCTTGCCCCCCCTGTTACGACGCCACTGACAGTGTTTGTTGAAGGCAAATCGTTTTGCTTTTGTTTCCTCGTGGTTCTTACTTTATTTAGAACAGCTGATAAATTAATAAATCCGTATTTTGAGTCGACTCACTCGGTCACACTCACACAACTGATTTTCAGTGGGGGACAGCTGACAGTAAACCAAAGTGACCAAGCCAACCCTGCAGGCCCTGACGCAATCGACGAGTGAACGATAACTAACAAAAGATCAATATGACTTTACGAATTTTGGTCCACTGATAGTAAGGCCTTTTCCGTTGTTTACCTCGACCTGTGCGTTGATGATAATAATAATTTAATAACTGCCACTGTCTAGTAACATTGCAGTTCATTAACTTACTAATTTGTATGATTTTTTAAATCTGAATAGAAAATCGTGAATTAGTTATATGGAAAACAATACAGAAATTACAAAATCCATCTTAGTGGGGTATCGATACCCCACATTTTTATTTTCTTGATCGATTTCCAGAAAATAGGAAATCATGATGTAGGGTAGGCTTAGACAATTTGTGTAAAATAGTAACAATTTGTCGATTTTATTATACATGCAATACTCCTAGTTGGTGGAAGTGATTATAAAAGGCGCGTCTCCGATACCCACTCTCTGATTCAAAATTCAATTCGATCTTACAATAGCCTACACCAATCTAGAAGTATTAATGCATTACGTCCGCCCGTCAAGCCGGTGATAGTTTCGTCTGTGGTTTCATCCACCTAAGTTGTAACAAAAATAAAAATAGACCAATAAAAACGTCCATTGGCGCGCATTGATTTGGGTAAAGGAAAGTGTTAATTTAACACCGGCAATAGTCTTCGACCACCGGGGGGGGAGGAGACAGTTGTTACTTACTACCAATATTTTGTATTTTATTAGGGAAGGTTATTTGGTTATTTATTACATATTACGTACTGGAAAAAACTCTACTGAATAATTGAAACTAAACACCATTGTTACGACTAAACTCGGTGCCCCCCCCCCCCCTCCCCCCATCGCACACCGACACCCTCTCTCCTCTCACGAGTAGACCATTGCCATTGAAACACAACGAGCACGCGAGTACAAAGGGCAACGCCCATCTTTAGAGAAGTACCAAAATTACCAAACGCTATCTGACAAATAGGAGCAAACAAGGAAACTCAAGCATCTCAACCGTCCCTAACCTGACCAGCAAGTTACTTTTTACTTCTTATTAAATATACAATGGCAATGGTGTAATTTCAAGCTATTGTTATTAATTACAATTACGATTTATACACTTGATGTTAGATTGCAGACAACATATTCATATTCATTTTTGGTTAGATGTGTTTAGTGGGTGTTGCGACTTATGTTAGCCCCCCCAACACCACCACAAATTTTATTAAAGTTATAAATAAATAAAGTTGGTGAATCCATACAGCTATGGTCCATGTAAATAAATGTCAACTGCGTAAGTGCCGACCTCGGTGTAGCGTATTTATCGTCATTCACACTTATCCAAGGTCATCACTTTAGTTATCTGTGTCTACGGCGACCATTTTTCATCTGGCTCTTCTTATTGAATACGTTTATTTATACTTCATAAATAATTACACTTGCGTGGTGTTTATGATACTATACCATTTTGACCAACATGAATGACTTACAGAACGACCGTAACTAATTACGGGAGTTGTGGTATAGTTGTAAAGGGGATATCCTAGGGCTGTTTCAGAGTAGTTATTCCGAATAACTACTCGTATTCCCTTGCATTCGCATTCCCGAGTGAAGATAATCTTGGAAGAAACTTTCGGTCAGGATTGCCGGCGGTGGGGATCGTTCGATGACCTCCCGAATCAGAGTTACGCGCTTCGCATGAACTCGTAACATAGTTGTTTGTGGTTGTAATGCTTAACGACCCCTTTGAAGATAGGGAATATGCATGAATATAGGAGTGTATTATAGTAGCCTTGGTTTGTAGTAAAAATCAGGGGATGGGTATATTATATGTAGTGTTGGCTGGCTCGAGCGCTTGCGCTCGACTTTGATTCGTGAGGTCCCGGGTTCAAATCCCGTCGAGACCGGCAATCCTGACCGAAGATTTTTTCCGAGGTTTTCCTCAGTCGTTAATGCAAATGCAAGGGATTGAGTCCTCTTAATCAGCCCTCGGACATCCCGTCACAATTTCCTTCTCCAATATACCTAGTTAGTCACCTGAAGAGGGGCACAATACTGTGCTGGTTATATGCTAGTAACTAAACTACGATGTATTGGTGAGTAAAGAAAGAGACATTATTATTTGAAAAATAAATGGTTGACAATCAAATAACTTTGCTTTTCAGATTATTTCTATGAATTGCCTTGTTAGGCCAATGCAATTGAAGAATGTTCCGGCATCGCGTTCATAGTGTAGGCCGTGGTGTAGGCCAACTTAGTTAGCCTCTTGTCAAAGTGCCGGCGCTTGTCGAGGGGAGTGAGCCGCGTGGTTTTGTTTCTGTGGTAGACTCGATGACGCCTTGGTGTCTGTATGATTTGGGTGTCTGTATGATTTGGATGTCGGAAATCGTCGGATGTCGCAAATCGAAAGTAACGTAAAAAAATCGGGAATTCATTCAAAACAAAATCAACTATTTTTGTTTCGATGACAGTGAGTCAGTGAGATGTTATCGTCCACATGTACACATGTAACAGATATTATCTGTGGTTGCCAAACCAATTAAAATAAACTTCAAAATTAAAGCGGGAGAAAGTTGTTTGGGTGAACGAACATTGTTTAAGACAACTCATCCGAAAGTGACCTGCCCCCCTCATTACGGCTTCGTCACATCATCCGTGGTCGCTATGTGTTATTAAATAAATAATCATAAATAAATAAATAAATAATACCCAACCATAATATACCACCACAATCACAACTACAGAATACCATCGCGTCACAGATGTGAGGGGTTATTTGTGCTCGTATCAAGCTGTGCTACGCATGTCTGTGTTGTGAGGGAAAGACTGATGACCGTAGCCTGAAGATAGACAGACAGACAGATAGACAGACGGACACCTCGTCGCTACCGATCTCGTGTTGATCCATTCTGCGAGCTTCTGCCAAGCAAGCAAGGGTTGGGCTCCGAGCCCCGAGGCGGTCATTCAAGGTCGCACAAGCTCTGGCAACACAGCCGCGTGAAGCTAGTTAACCACCGAACAGACGAGGTCGGAAAAAGGTTCGTCCTTGTGTTGTTAATGTTAGCTCCCAGGTAGGGGCACATTCGCTCTCAACCTCTCACAGTCGAGCCTAGTGTTTGTGTTTCACACTTCAGAATAATTCGGCCATATTGCGCAGCATCTCGCCCTATCCCGTCACGTATCTGCCCACGTAGTGTACTCTGTTATCTGTGTTGTCGCGCTTCGGTTCGGGTACTAAATACCCGAACCGACCCGAAATTTCGGGTACCCGCACACCCCTACTATACACACATACAAAAAAATGCAATTGCCTGCACAACTGAAGCAAAGCGTCGTCTTCCGACGACCAACCAACGACATGTTTCGGGCCGTTTTTGAGGTATTTTGATTATCGATAATGACTAGGGGTCAAGGAAAATAGTTTTATAAAAACTGTAAATTAGTTTTATGAAATGTCAAAATAGTTTTATGGCTATTTTAACCCTTTACATACAAATGCACATAGAAATTTGGCTTGTTTTCTGGATTTTTTAAAACTTTGTCCAACGCAAACATAATAAAATATAGTGGAAATAGCCTTATTTCATGACAGTAGCGTGAAAAGAACAGAAATAGTGTTATATCGCTTTATGATGGGAAATAAGGAAAATAGTTTTATGTAGCACTATATATAGCACTTCAGAATTTGATAAAATTGGTATCAAACTTCATCTAAAACACTTAAGCAATATGTTTTATTCATTTCTATTATAAGTAGTTTTATGGCAAAACGCTAATCCCCTGGACCCCTAATAATGACTTTTGATTATCGATTATCGAAATTTTATCCATTCCTGATTGTCGATCGATAGAGATGGTGTTTTATAGCATTAACTATAAAAGCGACAAAAATAAGAATGTCATTTTTCATATTTTTTTTCCACTTTTCTTGACCTTTCACTTAAAATGGGTGAGTTTAAAGGTATGTTTATTTTCGCGATTTACGGCTTTAAACGCGATAAACTTGCTTAATTGCGATATACGCGCGAAATTGGGTAATTTTGTAAGTCGTAAATAAATTACTTTTCTGGTAATTTTTCGAAAAATACTTATTTTTTTATTTTGTCGCCGTGGCCTGTCGAGCTGCAGTCTTAGTGAAGAAGTCCCCAAAATCACTGCTAGAGAGGTCTACGCTCACAACTAGCGCCTACTAGGATTTCGATTCACTATAGCTACCGTAATCTAAAAATTAGATATATTTTTTTTCATTATTCAACGAACGACGACCAAAAAAAATTAATGCTATATAAACGCTATTTTTGAAATAATTAATGCTATTTTTTTCATTTTTTTAATGCTATAAAACACCATCTCTATCGATCGATAATATCGATTATCGTGTGCATCCCTAATCGTATGACATTGATACTGACATCATGTTAGCAGTGTGAATAAAATGTTTGGAAATAGTATTATAATAATTATAAAACCAAGACTCTTAGACCGGGAAGATATAATTAAACACAAACACACGAACAATAACCACGGTCAGAAAAAAAAGTAAGTAAGTAAAAGTATTATAATAATTTTACCATATTGCTTTCGTCTTCTGGCCCCGAAAAAATTAACACCCTTAGCAATTCCTCTGCCAAGTCGGATCGAGCAAGAAAGACTTTGCCTTCCTTGTATGCCAATGGGCTCTGGCAGTCTCGCTTCATTGGGTAATTGGTCAGTTGATACATCATGTACTCGATGCAGTAGTAAGCAGTATCTAGCACCTGGATGTACACGTGTCCTTCACTTGTGATGTGAGACAGGTGAATTTCCCACACACTGCCAACCTAAAGAAAACTTTAATGAGTGCTCATCAGAAGCATCACCACAACTATGGGACAGGGTTAACTATTAAAATAAGCCCATGGTAATGAACTTCAAATTTTACTTGTAAATTTAATTTGCACCAATTTAACTGTAAATGCAATTAAATGCTCAACAACCAACTTACATGACTAAGACAAGTTGGCTTAAGACTTTCAGCCAACTTCTCCACAATCAGGTTATTAATGTTGATGGAATAGTCCTTCTGCTCCTTTATCACTTCATACAATACTAGGTACACGTTCGAATCCCTTCTAGAAAGAATGTTTGCTATGAAGACCTTACCAATTAACATGGCAATTAGATACTCTGTAATAAGTGGATCTTTCTTGAATACTTCCATGAAGGCAAGTTGGCAGTGGATAGCCTGAAAACCACAAATGAGTATTTTAACAAACATCACAAAAATTACAACACATAAAAGACAAGTTAAGTGTAATTTCTGTAATGTTGTGACAAAATATTAAAAACATGCGAGGGGTGTGCGGGTACCAGAAATTTCGGTTCGGTTTGGATACTATCCGAACCGAAGCGCGACAATTTGGTATCGACTTCGGTTCGGTTTCGGGTAGTTTGAATCGCGCGCACAAACCTAGACTACTTGTGCATGACTCTAGGACGCTTTGGTTGTGTCGACACCGCTATTTTGATTGTTTCTCCCGAGTAGGGTTGCCATTCGTCTCAAAAAATCGGGATTGTCCCGATTTTGAACTCTGTTTTTTTCGTGTCCCAGAAATTCGGGAATGTCCCGATTTCCAAATCCTAGTCCAACTCATACTTGTAATTGTTTCAAAACAGTTGATTTTGACAGAATTACAGTTTAAAATTTAAATGTGACATTCTCATCATTAGTTATATATGATCAATCCTCCTTGTGCAATATAACTTTAAGGGTGTAAATTGCAAAGAGTTTTATGATTTTATGAAATGTAATTCTAAGTTGTTGGCTGGAATAAGTTCCTCACAAAAATATGACTTGGCTAAGAAAAAAGGTGATGAAGCTAATCAGCTTGAAGACAGGCCTATGGAAACGGAAGTTACTGAATAGAATAAATTGTTTTTCTGACCCAATATCACCTTAATTTATGAAATTGTGTATTCTATCATCACTACAAACATGAAAAATGTAATGCTTAAACGTCGTTTTCTGGGCACTTACGTCGAAAAAGTCCCCCAAAAATTTTTCCACCTCCGGCGGCTGGGGCTTTGCCCCAGACCCCTTGTCGTCCCTACAAGAGTCCCAAATTTCTCTGAGAAATATGGCAACCCTACTCCCGAGTTTGACGACCACTGTTCGACTATCGGTATAAAACAAGTCACGCGACCTTGAGACTGAAGCAATGTTTGATGTTTCTGTTCACTCCAAAGTTATGGTATTTGGTAATATAATTGGGCTAGGAGCCTTTAGTTCTCACTTTCGGTATTATTCGAGGTAATTAGTATGCCGATCATGCGTCGTAATATTGTTTGGAGGTGCAGCGCAATCGAAATACATGTTAACTACAAATCGTTATGACTGATTTAACCCTACTTCTGCTGTGAACAGTCCATTTTCAATCTGGCCTAGGCCTTGATTTATTATTATGGTTCCTCGTTACAAGTTATTACTCAATTTATAGTGGGAAGTAGCTCGGAGCAGTAAAATATTACAAAATGATAAAGGCTCTTAGTCTTGCGTTGCTGTCCCTAGGTCTAGCCTCAGAGCCTAGACTAGAGCCTACAGGGACTGCTATTGACTGCAACTTGGGCCTAGGCCTTATCAATCTGCACTGGTTTATAAAATTCTTTGCATTCGAATTTGATCAACGTAAAGAGCCTTAGTTTTTTACTGGGGCCTCTGAGGAGTGGCCAGGCCCTACCTTGAACCTTGGAAGTTGCAACACACTCAAATTCTTAGATTAGGCCCTAGGCCTATGCTTTATTATTCAAATTAATTTGATATGGTCAACACAAACAAAGAACCAGAAGGCGTAGGCCTAGCCTAGCGGAAATATATTCCAAAACGAACTCTCTGAAAAAACCCCAGATACTTCACTATCTGGAACCGGAACTGAAACCAAAAACCTGGAACCGCACCCCCCTAAAACATACATGTTGAAATTTGACCATGATATGGGTTTTTACTATTAGGATTAGGGACATAACTTCGGTTAGCGGGAAGGAAACCTGTTTTGGTTTTAAAAATAAGTTATCGCTTTCAAGTTTTTTGGACCATGTTTGTTGATGAGCATAGCGAGCGAAGTGAAGACTCCATTCCAATAAACTGAAGAAAAAAATCCGGAATGATTTTCTTTTTTGTTTGTATTTTTGTAACCGATACTCCAATTGCGATGACATTTTCTGGAGGCCTTCGAAATCTCTGAACTTAAAACTGCCACGTTTTTGAGCGCAATGGAAAAATTATTTCTCATGAAAATCGCAATTTTACGATTTTTTTCGATTTTCAAAAAATTTCTTCGACCTATAACACCTGCATGCTGTATCTGATAGTATTGATTTTTTACAGAACCTTAATTTTATGAATTAATATATTCGTGTGAAATTTGAGCACAATCCAAAAAATTTGTTTCTCATGAAAATCGCAATTATATGATTTTTTAAATTTTTTTCAAAATTTCTTCGACTTATTAACACCTAGCCTACATGCTTTATCAGATTGTAATGATTTTTTCACAGAACCTTAATTTTATGAATAAATACATTCCTGTGAAGTTTGAGCGCAATTGAAAAATTATTTCTCATGAAAATCACAATTTTACGAATTTTTTCATTAAAAAAAAAAAAAAACTTCGACTAATTAACACCTACATGCTTTATCCGATTGTAATGATTTTTCACAGAACCATAATTTTATGAATTAATACATTCGTGTGAAATTTGAGCGCAATCGAAAAATTATTTCTCATGAAAATCGCAAATTTACGATCGTTTCGAATTAATGCTCTTTAGTTGATGTGGGTCATTACACAATAAGTAGGGTTAAGGCAGCCATAACTATGTTAATTTCACCTCGTATTTCAATTGCGCTTTACCTGCAAATTGTATTAAAACACATATGGTATTGGGAACACTAATTTCTTCAAATAATACGGGAAGTAAAAAACATAGGCCCGTCGCCTATATACATTTCAAATTGATTTGAGTCGTTCACGGAATGACAGAAGCTAAACAACTTGCAGACTAAAAGTGTGACGTAAAAGTCCATAGTCGATTTAAAGTCAAACGCATGTCCGCAACATATCGATATTAGACCAAAGAAGAAGTTGTCAGGTCTTTATCCGAGTTCTTTGGAGACATGCGCAGTGTCGGTGCGCACGGGCACGGCGTCGAAGCAAGAGCATCGAGTGGCCTACGCCTGCGCAATGCCCATTACCAGTCAGCTGTTCGCTGTCGACGTGAAGAATGCTGAAGAGCACGTCATAATATGGAATATTATGCCGCCGCGACCGTATTTTCGTACGTTCTCGAACAATTCTCTAGTCATTTCGAGAATCAAAAAACCATACGAGCGAGAGAGAATGTTGACGTGCTCAATCTCGGCTCGATCTCGGCTCGAAATTTCGAGTCTCGCACAGCCCTAGTAAATAGGCCTATGTACGCGTTTCCAAGCAAAGGGGTTGCTACCTGGTGGCAAATAATGCAACTGACTGAACGGTGATAGGCGGAGGAGCGCGCTATGTGCTTACTTGAAGAACACAGGTCATTCCGTGTTTGTCACTTATAAATATGTAGGCCTACAATCACAGGAACATTATCGTTGTTCTCCCAAAATGTTGTTAATTGATGATTAGATTGTCAAAAGCATGGAGGTGCACCAAAATGATACAATTGCTCCCCAATATTGTGAGATAAGTAAATAATGTTTTGTTTAACACAAAGTTTAACCAGGTGAAAATGGGATCTCACTTCCCGTGTTCCCAAACATGGACCGACACGTTTCATAGTGCTCACACTAATATTAATGTTCTTCGCTGAAATTTATGTAAGTAGACAAGTGATTACGTATTTGTTTTTTTCGAGCTAATATCGTAAATAATCTCAATTATTTGTTGTTATTTAAAATGACATTAAATTCCCGTTTTTAATAAAGCCGATTCCCAAAACTTACGAATTTTACTAATAATATACGCGGACGATATGTCATAATCAAAAATGTTTTCGCAAATGATCAGAAATGTAACAAAAATCAAGTTGAACCAAACTGATTATACAGCGCGCGCCGTAAGCAGCTCGTCTCAATCATCGATCGGGCCGACATGTTGCATTTTAGTGCTGCCATCTATCTTTGCTTGGAAACGCGTCATAGGCTTTGATTTTTTTGCAGCAAAGCGGATTTAAATCGGTTTTGGATTCGGTGAAGTGGTTAGCAATCTTACTACTAATAAGTAATAACCAAAGTCATCCCTAATTTGGATGATGCTATCTCAGTACGTACTTTATCAAAACTTAAGTAAATCTAACTGAATCTTAATTAATTGATAGGGGAGTGCGGGATCCCGACATTTCGGGATCGGGAAATCACCTTCCCGATCCCGTTCCCGAAATAGTTTTTTTCCCGAAACTCGCCGGGATCGCGTCAAAAGTCGGGAAATTGAAATTCCCGCCTCTTCAGACTATATGAAAGCAGTTGGCAAGGTGCCCACTAGATCGCAGCATTCGCGCATGCCTGCTTGATGCATTAGCATCCAGAGTGCAGTGCTTCAAAAATCGAAATAATATTCGATTTTCGACCTGAAACAGCTGGGAAATAGGCCTCCACCAAATTAATCACAATGACTTGACTTACAAATTGACTTTAGGTAAGGGCCTAGGTCCCTACTTGTATTTATATTTGTCTAAGTCTAGGGCCTAGGCCTACCCAAAATGAATTATTTGGTTAGAAAGAAAGGCCTGTGGTTTAGACAAGCCCATGGATGCTAGCCTAGGCAGGCCCTAGGCCAAATGCATTTGGTAAGTTGAAAATTGTTAGTTTGTAGCCTAGGCCCTAGGCCTAGGTACAACTTACAACTAGCTAATTTGTAATTTGGTCTCTCTTGCCAGTTGGTCCTAGGCCCTAACCTTCATGGCTAATCTAAAGCACAGGCCATTCTTTCTAACCTAATTATTACTAGGGCCCTAGGCCTATTCATTTTGGATAGGGCCTAGGCCCTTCAAGTAGGCCTAGCTAGACCTAGGCCCAAGCCTAAAGTCAAATTGTGAGTCAATGTGATTGATTTGGTGATCCTTTGCAATTTTTGTACTTGATAAAGTGATATTAAGATGCTGCATTTAATTTATTTATTTGTCGGAAAATTTCCCGATCCCGTCCCGATTCCCGGATTTTGTAATGTAAAATTCCCGATCCCGTCCCGAGTCTGAAAAATCCTTTCCCGTACACCCCTATTAATTGATTTAAAGGACAGTCACATTTTTCATGGTTTAGAAAGCAGCAAGGTATATCAATCAAACATACCTGCCCAGGAAGTGTCATAAACCTTGGATGCAGGTAGCGACACATTGAAAAGGGGTACTTCTCCTCTTCTCCTTGATCAATAAAGAACAGTAGAGCATTATCACCATCATCACTATCTTCTAGTGCTAGTTCCACTAGTTTAACTCGATGCCAGCAGCTTTCTAACTGTATCACATAATAGGAGCCGACTTTAGGTTCGATTGGAACGGCTGGTTCTTCATGCTGATTCATATAATGGATTTCCATGTCAGCAATCATATTGTTGAAGACAGTCTGGGAAACAAAACACCGGTTGAACTTAAGGACATCACAATGATGATAATTAATAGGCCAAACTGATTAGATATAGTTCAAATAAGAAATTAAATTATCCGTATTGTTGAGCATCTAGGCCAACTTTCAACTATATGATGAACTTGGCACAACATTGCTGGAAAAGCATTACAATTTTACAGGGATGTGCAAGCAAGATATTTCATTTTGAATCAAATAGCGTCAACAGTAAAAAACTGATTTCAAGTGCGATAACCATTTTTCCCCTGTACCAAATGGCATTTAAAAAATTAATGAAATTATTCAAACTAGACTTGATAAAGTATATAAAAAAATCTCATGTCTTACTCGATTTGCATGTGTAGAAACTTTCAAATAATTGTCCTAAACACTTAAATGCACTGCAAGAAATTTTGTGAAATAGTCTGTTGCAAGTGCACATGACTTACGTATAATAGGCTCTATTCTGCATTGATTGAAATACCTGTCCAAAATGATTCCATTAGTTTGCAATATCGAATACTGGTAGTTTGGTTGAGAATCTTGTTTGACACATGATATAGGTAATAATAATAAGTAATAACTAGGGGTGTGCGAATATTCGAAATTTTCGAAGTATTCGAGAATAATTTACTATTCGTATTCGATTCGAAACTCGAATAGTAGCCTAACTATTCGAATTTCCGAAGTATTCGAATTCCCGATGTATTCGATTTGAAATTCCCGCTAGTATGCAGGAAACTACATTACCGATCGACGCACCCTATCGTCAACTCCGCGCAACGTGTTTCAGCGGTCGTACCAACCAAACCAAGCTGTACCAGCTTCGACAAACAACTGCATCTGATATCACCGTTGTCACGACGTCGATGAACGTAAGAAATTACTCCGAAAACGTGATGCAAACCTCATCTTTCTTGCGAAAAAGTTCTAAACATGGTCTTTTCTCGGGTAAATGCTCATGTAAAAACCCGCATAAGGCTCTCGTGCTTACAGATTACGAAGAAGAAGCGGGCCTTGAGCCCGAAACGGACATAGGCCTAGCCCTAGGGATTGGACACAAAGCCTAGGCCTAGCCTAGCCCTACCCGCTTCAAAGTCTAGGCCCTAGCCTACGGCAAAAAAGTGCGATTTGGTACTTTTTCAACCCAAAAGGGAACGAAGCCGAATGTATGCATTGCAAAAAAAATTAAAAACCCCCACAGGTCAGAACAACGAACATTGTTTTTAATTCCCTGTGCTTTGCACAATGCTAGGCCTAGGGCCTAGGCCCCGAGCCTACCTAGACCTAGCCTAGGCGTACGTACGTACGTAATAGTTCAACCAAGTACTTTTTTCTAATTAATTTAAACGTAATAACATGCAAATTTTATTTTGCCAAGCTTTTCGAGGATGCTGTTATGGGACACTGTACGTTTATGAATAAAGAATGCGCAAATGTGGAAGGGTAGATGAGCTTGGCCCTTTTTTTAAGATCTCATTTCTTTTGAGTGTGTAAGGTTTGGCTGTATTTCTACAAGTTTTTAATTCCCTGTGCTTTGCACAATGCTAAGCCTAGGGCCTAGGCCCCGAGCCTACCTAGGCCGACCTAGGCCCTAGGCTAGGCCTAGCCTACTTAGGCCTAGGCCCTAGCCTGCCTAGGCCTAGTGCTAGGGGCTAGCCATTGAATTTTGCCAAGGCTAGCCTAGGGTAGACCTAGGACCAAAGATCCTATTATTAATTAATAATATTAATATTAATAGCCATAATATATAAAACTTAAAAACAACTAAATGTTTATTTTTATGTGTGCGCACTGTTTTGACAACTATTCGATATTCGACTTCGATATTCGACTTTTTTACTGTGTACTATTCGATATTCGTATTCGAACTCAAAAATCACTATTCGCACACCCCTAGTAATAACCAATTAAAATTAAAAATTTTTGAACTACACCCCAACAATTTGTGTCATTCATGATCCAAAATAGTACAAATAAAAATCATTAGGCACAGCATAAAATTACTCTCGGTACTCAAGTTGCGTTAAATTTATTTGAGAACAATTCACAAAATAAAGAAGCCCTAATTGAACTCCTCTCCTGAATATGTTGCAGACAAAATTTGTTTTAATATTGTTTAGGAGAGTGATGAGCAACATGCAACATCTTGGTTAGTTGAATGAACAATATGTTGTACATGTTGGAACACTTTCAGTTTCATTACTCTAATGAACAATTAAAAAAATGCTGGTTGCAACGTTATTCGGAAGACACATTCAATTACAAGATATACCCGTAAAACGTATTGGGCTTAACTTACCACACAGGAGTCGGTAGCAATCCTCACCCAAACATCAAGTACGGAATTAGCAACTGTGACTTGAACGTCCCACACATCAGGGACTGGCAGTTTCAGTTTTTGATTAATGCCAAGAGTTGCAAAGTCATTTGTCAATAGACCTATATTCTCCAAGCTCCCCAACTCTGGTTGCTCTGGACTCTGTGGCTCGGGACTCAGGGTAGGTAAACTCATTGTTGCAGAACTGGCAGTTTCAGAACCCGAATGTGTGGTTACTTGCGAGACATTCAGTTGCGGACTAATGTTAGGGCTACGCACAGATTGGCTGGTACACAGTTGCTCAAGTGGCAGGCTACAGCTGCTGAAAAACTCATGGGAGAGAAGAGGATTGATATCTTGTTGATTAAAGTGTGGTATAGCTTGAATAGGCAACATCATAGGAAAATATGTGTGTTGCGCCATAGGTGGCATGTATTGTGGGGGAAACATTGGCCCATATGTAAGGGGTTCTATTGAACTTCGACTAGCTCGACCCCTTGGCATTCTAGGCGGCCCAAAAGGGATTCTAGGTGTCAATGGGTTAGCAATTACAGGGGCTCGTATCAGTGGATTGAGCCCAAGATTGGTAGGAAATATCGGCATAAATTGTTGCGCAGCTTGAATAGGTAGCTCAATACTTTGAGGCATGGAGATTGTTTGTTGGGGGATGTCTTGGGATTGATGCATCTTTGGAAGTTCTTGCTTTGTTACAGGAGATTTTGAGGGCTCGGTATCTAGAACACTTATCTGAAACAAAAGAAATTGTACGTCAAATACACCTTCAGACACAATGAATCATGCAATGGGGAATGTTTACCTCAACAACTTTACAAGCTACTTTTGACAACAAACAAGGTATGGCATGTGCAGAAGACAAGTTAGGGTAGGCCTAGTAGAGGGAAGCTTTGTGCCGGACTGTTGATTTATGTTGGCTGTTGACTGTTGTACAGAGCCAGAAAGTTAGGGCCTGTGACCTTCATTTAAAATCAATTCAATCTAATCAACTCAAATTTATGTTGGCAGTTGACTGTTGTACAGAGCCAGAAAGTTAGGGCATATATGTGACCTTCACAGTGTTGGGGTCGCTACTTTTAAAAAGTAGCATGCTATCGCTAACGCTACTTTTTCGCTACTTTTTTTTAGATGTAGCGACGCTACATTCGCGCTACACAAGAAATATAGCGCGCTACTTTTCCGCTACATGTTCACGTTTAATCGGGGGGTGACGAGATCTCACATTATCCCGTTTTTAAAGCCTTTTGACGTCGTGCCGCGATGATTTTTAACTTCATTTATGTCAACTCGATCGTGATCTATCATCAAAAGCACATAGTTTCGGTTTCCATTGTGATAGAAGGCGTTCTTTTAACGTTTAGGCTAGGCTAGGCCCTAGTCTTTTAAGAATTCTAGGCCTAATGATCAACATTCATATTGCATTTCTTATTTTCAACAACGTGTTTTTCGCGGAATCACTGCAGAAGAATGCGACAAACAAAGTTCGGAATAGGCCTACTGGTGCCGTACAATAGCGATAAAGCCCGGAATGTCCCAAGGGAGGGGAGATATATGACACTAATCACTTCATTTTAATATTCAATTCAGACGATTGGCGTAATTATTGAGCGGCTTATGCTCTAAATCAATAATCCGACATCTAATTATCGTGGATACATACTCAAGATGCTCCACGCAATTTAATAATCACTGCAATATTTTGGTAAAGTCAGCTCACACGATGTGACAGATCGGCGATCGCTCGCATCCTTCGGACGACGCAGAGAGAGAGAGAGGGAGAGGCTCGCTGGGAGAGAGCGAGGGAGACCGGAGATGGTGTGCAAGTGAGACGAGATGAGATTACGGGCCGGTCTACATGGCGAGCACATGACGTGGCGCGGCGGGCGTTACAAGTTAGTTTGCAGTGCCGACTTTTGACTTTACGTGGTACTGGAACTGCTGGCGCCGAAACTTAGAAAGTAGCGCAAATATCACGCTAACGCTACAAAAATTGTAGCATGCTACCGCTACAATATGCCCCCTTAATAAAGTAGCGCACTACTGGCTCCGCTACACGTAAAAGTAGCATGCTACAAGTAGCGCGCTACTCCCCAAGACTGGACCTTCATTTAAAATCAATTCAATCTAATCAACTCAAATTTATGTTGGCTGTTGACTGTTGTACAGAGCCAGAAAGTTAGGGCATATGTGACCTTCATTTAAAATCAATTCAATCTAATCAACTCTCAAAGAACTATTGACAGCCTTACATTGGCATCACCATCACTTGGTACTTACCCCAGCAAGATTTGGTTTTAGTATAAACCCTACAGGATTTTGTGATTGCAGTACTATTTGCACTTGGTGATTTGCAAGGGCTTCTACTAGTTCCATCCAATTGCCAGGTATGGGTTCCTTGAATGCTTTTGAATACATCTGAAACATCATTAATAAAATTAATATGGATATCAAAATACAAATTACAGTTCAAGTTCAACCAATTGTATCAATCCTTGAACAAGCAATCAAAAGTTGTATTTATTTATTACTTGTGAAAAGGAATTAGTAGTTAAAGCCATACTCTCACATTGACTTGTTGCTTACTTATGTTAAACCTAAATTTATTTTAGGAATTTAGAAAAAAAAATGAAAGAAATCGGTCAATATTTAAACATGGTACGACCAATATTGTGGAAATTGTATAGTGCGTGACGTCACCACTCGTGACGTAGCTGGATGGGTACAGAGCTTCGCTACCGATCAACTCGAGTGAATGCGGCCGCTCACTGCCCGCCCATTCAATACCATCGGGCACGGGACGGGTCAGTTGAAAAGTGTATGTTCTATGTACACGATGTTAGGATTAGCTCCCTTCATTTTCGAGCCTTCATACACAGAAAGTGAACAGAGGGAAAATCTCAAGAAAAATTAAGAAAAAGAAGCCTGGATAAAACAGTTTAGTGGCAGGAAAGGTGATCTTAAAAGGTGTAGTTGTAATGAATGTACATCAACATCAATTGATACCGACACAGAGTGCTTATATTGTCACGAATCGGAAAAAATCACAAATTTGCGTGCTAATTTCGATTGTATTACTAATAATGATGGGTTCGAGCATATTATTAACATTCATTCTCTCAACACTGCTAGGCAACAGTTTTTGTTACTCTCCACGTGTAAAGACCAACGATATATAGGATTTAAAGTCGCATACGGGAGTACTGTGGTTGTGGAGTACTGTGGTTGTGGACTACTTTGACTAAAAGTGATTCGACTTTAATGATTTCTTTATCATTGTAAGGATTAGAACAATGTATACATTTGTAACGCGATTTTAACCCACGGGTTAATATGAAAACCACATTTCTGTATCATAAACCTGATTTTGATTTTGTTGTTCAATATATCCACATTAAAACACTTACGCGACACACACTAATTATTTATAAAACTAAGAATTATTCGGTATGTTTGCCGTCTCTTTGTATGACACACGTATCACTAACTTTAAAAACTACTAGAACCTAAAAGAAGACAACCTACGCAAACACATTTCAACCACATTTCAACTATATAGGTATGTTTGTGTTTGTTAACTGTAGTCACTGAGCCATCCATACTCTTCACATATCTCGACAAACCTTGTACGGCTATGCTATTGCCTATCACATTAATTAAACTAGTACATAAAACACTTGTAGAGCTGTCACTGTGCTAGAACAAATCTGCCAACACTTCATCCACACAGAATGTCAACCCCTTACTAAATACAACACGTGTTCTAACCGAGTGTCTACCCTTGCCCGGCCGGTTTTGTCAGCTCAGCAGGTCCCCATCCACCTGCGTCACATGCCCCCAGGCGCGCGTCAAAACAAACCGTTGTATAGGGTATAGGCCTCATCCAAGGTTGCCAAAATGTCCGGTATTCTTATTTTTTGTACACCTTCTTGTATTAAAAAAATACTTTGTCCATTGTGATTTAATGCCTTTAACTGTGCTTTATTTAATGTTAAGGTAGCTCAAGCGTATCTCGACGTGAATAAAAAAATTTCAAATTTGGCATATTAACAGATAATTACCTAATACACAATAATGCAAAAAGAAAAAGTAGGCTTCCTGAACTACTTTACGATATATTCAGGTCTAAAGTTTGAAGGTCGCCCTATCCCATAGCATGGGGAACATGGAAATACATACACTTTTCGACCTTTACTTATGATTTCAAATAACTTCTTGTGAATAAATTTTGTTTAAAAACTGTTTTTCTTAAAGAATATTAAATTCCGAATGATATAAGAACAAGAAAATAGTACGTTCCTGAACCAATTTAGAAGTTATAGCATCCTGAAGTGCAACCTGACGATTTGACTTGGCAACCCTGTAAACTTAACTCTGATCTTATTGGCTTAGAGCCTTTAGCACATTTGCAGGGAGATTTCAAAATGTAATTTTGCTACTGAACCGGTATAAGAATTAATAGAAAGATAATAGGTACTTGTTTTATACAGGCAGCCAATGAAGTTGCAATTAATTATTAATTACAAATATTATGCGCTTTATATTTCAACAATAAATTGCATTTGGTAGGAGAAGGATGTTAGAAAATGACAGATTCCTGACCCAATACACAATGAATGTATTGATGTACTATTATGTAATTGCAGTGTTGTGGAGATGGCGGAGTAGTGTGGAGAATGAGATGCACGATACCAAAATTGTACAATATAATTTTTCCTTATCTTGCTTGAAAGCCAGATTTATCTGCTCGACAGCCAGTGCACTACCGATCTCCACCCCCACCCCCCCGAACCAAACACGACAACGCATCGTGACCTTGACTAGACTGTTGCGACTAGATATACAGCAGATCAAAGAACAGGGAACAATGAGTTTTCTTCATTTTATATAGCAACTAGCCAGTTGGCCTTTTCCACATTATAGTAAAACAGTCTTCCTCTTACGTGATTGTAAATTACCACTTCATCAGTATGTTACATCTCGGCTATTACGATAATTATTGATGAGCGCGATTTTTAGCAGATCAAGACACCCCACCCACTCGATTTTTTGTGTTACTACCCTGGTAACCTGCGGGTAATGTGGACGGGTCGGGTAACAGGGCCGTATAAAAGTCGGGCTTCGTCATATCATAAGTGAAAGCTCCTACAGGCAAATACAGACTGGATAAAAGTTTTCTATTTTAGAGTAAATTGCACTAAAAGATTACAGTAATAAAATGTATTTCAGATAATACGTAAACAATAATTTTTGGATAAAAATAAAAAAGTAAAAAAGTAGTCAGAGCCGGGGTTTGAACCGGCTACCTCTCGCGTGCTACGCGGCCGCGCTATGCCCGAGCCAAAGTGTACTGTGGCTGCCGGCCGCTTAGAGAGATACTGATGCAGTCTGCCGCAGACTATTGTGTGCGCGCTGGGTTCAAATAATTATAAACGCTTTGTAATTGGCAATAAATGCACGTTTTACTCTTTTAAAGTATTCTGCCAATGTTTCTTTAATTTAATAAAATGCTACATATATCATACATATTTCATTACTAATTATTTTGGTATGATACAAATACGAATTGGCAGTTCTCACGAATATCGTTGGCCTAGGCCTGCAGCTTGTTGTAGGGGCCCGCGAGACACTGTGATTACAGTGATGCCAGATCTTTTGTTGGAAGTTAATACCTTTAATATGCATCTAATTAAATAAAAACTAAACACCAATAATATTTATTTTATTTAAAAAGCGTTTCAGAAACACAATTTTGTCTTTATTTGATGCACAAACCGTGTTTTATTATTTATTAGAAAAAACAAAAATACACTAGTCAAATCACAGCCTGTGAATAATAACAATAAAAAAATCCTGTTATGTGTCTATTTTGTTTTAAAAGTGAGCTTCATTTCGGCTTCATTCATTTTAAATACGTAAACAAAGCGTGTTTTATTTAATTGTCCGTTATTTGTTTATTTTGAGCGATATATGGAATCTCATAAATCTCTCAAAAACTAGAGATTACATTCGCTTGAGCTACCTTAAGTAGGGGTGTGGAAAGGGAACCCAACAGTTTACCTGGTCGGTGACTGCAGGGGTCTCGTAGAAGAAAGACACAAATAAATAAACATAATACAAGAAAACGTCGAAACTGTTTCGGCCAAACAGGGCCTTGCTCACTCGACGAGAGCGGAGAGTTAACTAAACTAGGTTTGTACAGCTATATACAGTTATTTACAAGACACGCCAGTGGCGCTGTTGGGTGGGGGTGGAGTGCAGGAGAACTAGGAGGGGGGGGGGGGGGAGCAGTGGAGTACACCCTAACGGATGTTGAGGATAGGGGGAAGCCTCGAGTTGGTAATCCACTGGTGAGCCAGCTCCCACCTCCTCAATTCATGTTCGTTGCAGTGGGCAGGTAGGGCTCTCACAACACTGGCCTGGTAGCACTCGTTGAAAGGCAGGTTGTGAGATACAGCATGTAGGGTCACTGGTTTTTCGATGTTGCCTGCCTTGGTGTCATGTCTATGGCCCAACCCTTGAAAATCCCACTTGCACGCTCGCATTTTGCGAGTGACAATTTGGCTCTTGCGAGTAACTTTTATGGACGTGCTTCAAAATATCGTTTTTGCGAGAATTTGAATCGAGCGCCGATTCATGCCGCCGACTTGTGGCAGTGTGCTGAGTATGCCCCCCCACCCCCTCCTGCCTAACCACTTGTGCGATCTTCCAGAGATTATACCGCGTAAATAATTACCACAACATCACTTATGTTTTCAATCTGCTAGAAGTCAAAACTTAAAAGCTATCACCCATGGTGATAAATCTTTCCTTATCTTGTTTACTCTCGTTCGGGCTCCAGTCCCCCCCTTCCCGCGCCCCGAGCCAACGCATCGTGAGTCGTGACCTTGACTTGACTGTGACAAGTTATAAAGCAGATGCAACAAACAGTGAGTGTTAACTGCTGTTCCTCTTTCGTGATTATCATCGGCACGTCATTGTTTATAGAACAGCATTACGTCTGAGATATTACGATAATTGATGAGCGCGTTTCTTCACAGTTCATTAGACACCCCACACGATTTTTTTGTTTTACTACCCGGGTAACCCGCGGGTAATGTGGACGGGTACCCGGGTCGTAAAAAAGTCGGGTTTCGTCATCCCTAGTAAACAGCCAGACACATTATTGTAAGACGCGATCGCGAACATAAGTCATTGGGCATTTTGTTGATGCGGCGCATATGATTTGTACCATCAGTGTTCTTATCTTATCTTATCTGCAAGTGGTTTACGAGTTTTCACGGTATAAATACTGAAGTTTTTCAGTACTGAATTAAGCCCGCTATGTTATCCTAAAACGCACCAAACGCTCTTTAATAAAACCTGACCTCAAAATTTTTCGCCTGCGCCGCTATTGTTGGGGGGCTCCGCCCCCCAAACCCCCCTTGTCTTCCCGCCGAAAGTACCTTCCCGCTAGGAGCAAGTACTAAAAGACGGGTGCGAGTTGATTTGTTACACAATTTTCAAGGGTTGCTATGGCCATTCATTTGTGTGTTGAGGGCGTTGGTAGTAAGGCCTATATATTCAGCTGGGCATCTACTGCACCTCAACTGATAAATGATGTTGTTGCTTTGGCACGTGTTGTGTTCCTGGATGGCTTAGGTTCTGTCCGTGGCTCTCGCTGTAAACGACTCGGTGGGTAGGTTGAGTTGGCATGTTTTACAGCGAGCGCTGTCACAGGGGTAGGAGCCAGGTGGTAGGGCTACTTGGGGTGTGTCGGTCCTGTTCCGGGGGTTGCGTTTAACCAACAAGTCCTGGATGTTGGGCGGATGCTTGAATGTTACCCGCGGGATGTTGAGGTTTTTGGTCAGGGTCGAGGTGTTCAGCAGATGAATGTTCCTCTTCATGATGCCGTTGAGGGCATGTAGGCCAGGGTGCCACTGGGTGATGAGGGGGATTGTGTTCCCTTGTGTGCGAGTGGTTGGGTCTCTGGGGGCACGAGTCATCTGCTGTTGGATCAGTTTGGCCGGGTAGCCTCGGTTGCTGAAGGCTTCCGAGATTTTGCTGCAGTATGCGTAGTGTGTGTACCTTGGTTCTGAGTTGGCCTTCCTCCAGGAATAGGTCCACATCTAGGAATGTCACTTGATTTTCTGAAATGTTCCACGTGAACTTCACCGGGAAGTTCAAATTCAGGGCGTCCAGGAATGGGAGAAGTGTTCCCATCCCGTGGGTCCAGATGCAGAAGATGTCGTCAATGAAGCGTAGCCACAGTGTCGGCGTGAGTGGTTGTCCCTTAAGAAAGTCTGTTTCCAGTTTTCCCATAAACAGGTTCGCATAGGAAGGGGCCATGCGGGTACCCATAGCTGTGCCTTTAGTTTGAAGGTAATGTTTTTCTGAGAAGGTGAAGTTATTGAGAGTGAGGATCATCCGGGCCAGACCTACTAGGAACTGGGTGCTCGGTGTAGAGTTGGTAGGCCTAGTGTTGAGGTAGGCTTCCATCAGGGCCGGTTTTAGGACATTTTCTAGTGTCCGCGAGTAGTGAAAATGCCGCCCATATGGACTTTTGATGTGAACGGACTTGCGTGGGCTACAAGGGGTCTAAGCCCCAGACGCCGGAGGCTTATCGGCGAAGGCGAAAAAAAAATTCACCATACTACAGTTATTTCGTCATGTTTTAACTGCACTCAAGACTCGTAAACGATGTTTTACAGCAATATCTGCGATCTAAAAACTAAAAAAATGAACGAGAAGTGGCCCATTTGTAGGGCTGTGCGAGTCTCGACTTTTCGAGATTCGAGCGAGATTAAAGTGCTGCTCGAATCTCGCTCGATCTCGAGATCATACTGCTCGGAAAAACGAGTCTCGCTCGATCTCGATCTCAAATTGCTCGAAAAAAATCTAGTCTTGAGATATCTCCGTCACGGACCACGGTGGTCGTAATTATGCGGGACCTTGCGTTATGCGACGTGGTAAAGTAATATTTATTCCCCGATTTTTGCGTAATAATTTCATATTGCCATGCCACATTGCCGAGAAACCTCTAGGCCTAGGCCTAGATGAGCTAGGCCAATGGCTATAGGCCTAGGCCTAGGCCTGAGTCCCGGTTCCATTCCGTGATCGGAGCTTTGATAAACCCGAAGATCGGAGGCCTAGGGCCTACTAACAAATGACGCATAAAATAGGCTTCACTTTAAAACACTTTCCTCTACAGAACGAAAGCTAGGCTAGGTACTTGTAGCACTAGCATACACCCAATAAATGACAACAAGACATCCATCTACATTTTATTTTAGGCCTAGACGAAATTTCACAAATTCGTTGCCAATGCGCATGCGTCTGTCGACGCGCACACAGATCGCGCATTTTGACTGGTCACTGGTAGCGCACTCTATCGTGCGAGCTACTGAACTGAAGCGTGATTTGTGAAGTTGGCGGTAGAGAGCAGAGAGCACTTTATCGACTCGTTATCGACTCCAACGGAGAAACTACTTTATCGGTTTCTTACGACATTCATTAAAGGATCCTTGATTAAAGGGGTATTACACTGAGGCCGCTGTAGGTGTTGTTACTTATTATTTTCACTACCAAATTAATGTGATTAAACTAATAAAGTTAGAAACAAAAATTATATTTCGTTCAACATGTAGCCTAGGCCTAAGCCTAGGACCTCTGAGATAGGCTAGGGCTAGGCCTACTCCACGCCTGCCCTAGGCCTAGGCCCCTAAGCACTGAACTGAGAAATGTTTACTTTTTAAATATTATTTTTAAGTAGGCCCTATTTTTACTTTTAAAGCCGCCTAGGCCTAATTATTTTGTGTATAGGTGATTCTTTCTTTGGGGTCCTACAACAGGCCTAAGCCGGCTAATTTCAGTGCGCTCGATCGCGCTCGACTCGCTTGACTCGATCTCGCTCTGATCTCGCTTGATCTCGGATCTCGCTCGATCTCGAATCTCGCTCGAGATTCAAGATTTTTTTCAAATTCTCGCTCGATCTCGCTCGACTTAAAAAACCCCTGCTCGCACAGCCCTACCCATTTGATTAAATTTCAGCCTAATTTTTTATGTAATGACAAAGCATACAGTCAAACATAATTATTTGTTTTACCAAGGTGACTGTCAAATTGTATAAGTGTAGAGCCTGTGTGCATTTACCACGGAAATTCTGGGATTAATATTTAACTCACTTTAGTTATTTTGCCCCCCCTGCCCCCACGCCACTGGTAGGCGCGAATTTGCCGCTGCAACTTGATTACACTCACGAGTCACGAGGCTACAGGCATAGTATAGCGTAAGCTAAACTACAATCAGGAGTGTGATGAAAGATAAATTGTCTCAAAGGTGCCGAGCGGGTTACTTGTCATTTACCAAAAATAAACGACTTTGTTTGCAATGTGTTCACATTCAGTTCACATAGGCCTACTTACTTCGTAGTTCGTTGACACATATTTTATTTTATTGCAGATAATTAATAGAATCAGTTTAGTTTACGCAAACGGTCAGAACTCAGAATATGTAGGAGACAAATTTTATGATCGTCATATTTCGTTATAATTTAATTATTATAATTTTTGCTTTATTTAACCTCCTCTCAGTTACGCCCGAGTTAACTCGTGATGTGCAGTTGTGCCCCCCGTGTTACGCCCGAGTATACTCGTCGCGCCAATGTCGCGCCACAATGTTTGAATTCAAGTGTAGTTTATTCAGTGCTCAATAGGGTTAGCGCGCTCTAGTTTCGTGTGGCATGTGCTTCAACCTGTCGGCAATACGTAGAACTATTTCGCCAACTACTGGAACCGGTCGATAACTTGTTTTTAGAAGTTTATTTCTACGCGAACCACTTGTAGCTGCTCCCGGGATCGGCGTCAACTGTAGTAAACATTGATGGTGTCCACAAGTGGCGAGAATTCGTGTTTACGGCGTGTTTCAGAAAGGGAAATCCGGGAAATTATTACCAATAGTGACTCGGAAAGTGATGGTGACTTTATTGTAAATACCAACAATAGTTTTAGTGATAGTGAAGAGGACAAGAGTGATAATCACGACAGTGACGGGGACAGTGCAAGCGACAATGATGTAGGCTAGGTTTAGTTCAGGCGCGTCGTCAAAATAAAAGCATCTATCAACTTCATCTATCATCTATCATTCCAAGGTAAGCGAGCAGATTCATCAATATACTCTCATGAAACCCCCAAATAAATATATTGTTAATTTTTATAATTTGTATTAGGCCTACATGCATGTTCACTGTGTAGGAACTAGTGAAATAGAGTAGGCAAGTCCTGAAACAATTTAGCCACAATTTCTTGCATTTTTTGATGAAAAAGTGAAAAATTTGTAATTATCGTTTTGTTGGGCGGGGGGGGGGGGGGGGGGGGTGGAGTGATATTTTCAAGGCATGTTCGTAGAGTACTCAAGCACATGCCACATTTTTTTTAAAATAATTTTTAGATGAGAAATGTGGAAGTTATGTAATTATTGTTTGTTATTTTATTTATTTTTTGGGGGGGGAGAGGGGGGGGGAGAGGGGGGCGGGGGGTGATTTTTATCTTGGCATGTTCATAGTGTATTCAAGTACTTGTCACAAATATTTTATAATTTTTGGATGTGAAATGTGGAAGTTATGTAATTGCTAATTATCGATTACTTTTTTTGGGGGGGGGGGGGGGGGGGGGGATAGAATTTTTTCTATGCATGTTCATAGTGTAGTCAAGTAGCCCTACTTGTCACACATTTTTTTTTTTTAAATTTATATGAAATGTGAAAGTTATCTAATTAGTAATTATCGATTTGGGGGGGGAGGGGGCGGGGGGGGCGGTGATAGGTGTGCTTTTAACTCCTCCTGTTATGATCCTCAGGACTCGTCACAAAAATTTTATAATTTTTGGAAGAGAAATGTGGAAGTTATGAATTTTTAAAAATAAGGGTGTTTTTCTGCTAAAAATACCCCACACAGCAGGTGTAAGCACAGGTTTAAAACCCCACAGTGAAGAGGTTAATAAAATTCCGTAATAACGCCGCGGCGCCAAAGTGCCGCCGTCCGCAGCCGCGGACGCCTAAAACCGGCCCTGGCTTCCATGGCTGCGAGTCCCTGAGTAGTCGGTATGTTAGTGTATAGAGAAGTGACGTCGATGGTTCCTAAAATGGTTCCGGGGGGGAGGGAGGGGCATGTCCAGATTTTTTTTTGTCCAGGAAATCGTAGGTGTCTTTGATGTGCGAGTCTAGTTGTTTCACCAGTGGCTGCAAATGGTAGTCCACTAAAGCTGAGATTCTCTCCGTGGGTGAGTAATAGCTCGAGATGATTGGCCGGCCTGGATTCCCTGGTTTGTGTAACTTCGGTAGCATGTAGAAGGTGGGCGAGCGCACTTCCAAAGGTGTTAAGGTGGCTGTAGTGGTGACATTGAGCCCCTGTGCCTTGCCATGGAGGTTGAGGAAGTCTGCTACTTGCTTACGGTATTTTAAGGTCGGATCCTCTGTCAGTGGTCTGTAGGTGTCTGTATCCGAGAGCTGGCGGTGGGCTTCAGCCTTGTAGTCGTCGACCTCTTGGATAACTACTGCTGATCCCTTGTCAGCATCTTGATCCTTCGAAGACGTAATATCAGCCGCTGAGTGCAGCTGCACTGCATGGCACAGCCCCAGCCAAGCAGTCAGCTAGGCAACCGCTCTTTGCAGGTTGGGAGGACTTAGGAAGCAACTATGACATAGGTGGCCAGCTGTGCGGAGCAAAATGCGCAGAATACTGTTGTGCAGTGTCTGTTGCGCGACAATCGCTCTTCAAAGTATAGCTAGCTCACTTACAAAACATGTGGCAAAATTTGATTGAAAAATTTATCACAGGAGGAGTGACAAACTTGAGATACTATCCGAGGAAACAAGGAACAGTATGGCTCTCTGGCGCGCGAGTGAGGAACTAGAGAATCGGGATAGGTACGCCCACCTGATAGGAAAACGCAATGTGAATCGCGTCAGTCTACGAAAATACTAAGAAATATTATGATTGTATATTTAATTCACCAAATTTGCAATTTAGAAAAGCAATAAAATACAGTAACCAAATAGATTTCCATCCATTTTAACCATTTACTCATACAAAACTACCTGAAAGGTATTATCTAAACTTGACTTTTGGGTCTCGGCAGTGGATGTTGACAGGTTCTTGAATGAAGCATATATTTGAGACATTATTTTATCTAGCCGATTACACTACCGATTAATGTCTGTGTTTATATGTAAGCAGATTACACCAGATGTTTGAAAAATGGATTCAACCTCATATCGCCCTTCGTTTTGCCTTTGTCAGCTCCGTTCACGCGAGATTTTTAGGCCTAGATTTGCTTTGGTGCGGTGTCAAAGTAGGCCTAGGGCCTGCCACATGTTTATTATTTCGTGTGGGCTCTTCGTTAGTTAATAATATAAGAAGCTGGAACGGTTGTAGATGGCCTACATACGAAATTTAGTCTGGCCAGAATATTATTATTTAAGCCAGAGTTTTGCACGTCTGCTAGGCCTAGGCTATAGGGCGACTTGGCTGTAATTGCGAGATCAACACGCCTAGACAATTCACAGCTGACGGAGCCTATCCAATTTATTGAAATAAATTGATAGTTTTGGGATACAGACTGGTTAATTATTTTCTAAATTTATATTTTAGTAACAAAAATTATTAGTTTTCTTCTAGCCGAGTCATTTGACACCTAGGGATGGTTGAAACTGGCAAGCAGTAGGCCTAGGCCCTAGGCCAAGCTAGGCGGCCGTCAATTTTCCGCGCTGTTCTCTCAGTTTATCACAGCTCTAGGCCATTAACATTTTGTCAAATTACTAGGCCTAGTCCACGCTTGCATTAGCATATTATACTACAAGGATATTTTATACTCTGGGATTAGTAATTGATGCTCTTTGTTTTAGATTTAGGGCAAACAAATCATAGGCGCTAGTAATTTGAAATGCAGTACGTGAGAAGAACGTACCCTATATAAAATCACTTATTCTTTACAGATTTTCATTATGTTTAAACTTTAACTATACCACAAGGTATCACCTATAGTTCTGAATCATTTCTTTTATGTAACTGGACGATTTCAACAGAAAAAAGTAGGTTTCAAGATTGGGTCCATGCAATGTAAGCCAAGCGTGTGGACGGCAGCTATCCCCTTTTACCCGGCCATCTTGCTAAACAGCTGATGGCTCACTAGCGCTCCATCGGACCTTTTTTCTCCGGATAGTGTGACTTGATGAAGTAAACTTTTCATGTAGGCCTACACTAGTTCCTTCCAATTTTAATAAAATTCATATAAAGGCCCAATAGAAATAATACCAAATTCATGTACGCCTAGTCCAATTTATAAAACATTTTTGTGAAAAAAGCATGCAGACTAGTTAACTTAATATTAGGCAGGAGTTGTTTGAAGTAGCCTAAGCCAATACTATAAACATACCCTGGGCAAGGAGGTATTCCATATTCCTCGAGGATGGAGGAAGATCAACCGCAAAATGCGGTGTTGCACCTCTTGAGGCTGCAAACTGTGCACCTCAACTGGCAACTGCACACGGTTCAAAGCACGAATCATCTCACGGCAAGCATAGTCCACTACTACCGTTCTCTTCACATCTTCAAACGGTGAGCTTGTTACGGACAGTATGCCAACCTAGGAAAAATTACATTCTTTCATTACTGCACAAAACTTACCAGGAACACCCTACCTGCAAAATTTGGTATTTTTCAATTTTAACTTCCAAAGTTATGTTTTCAGGAAGCATCTGACTGATAGGCCTACAAATCTTTGGACTCTGAAGATTTAACATTTGTATAGGTACTAGGCCTAGGCCCTACCATATCACTTTGGAAAAACGTTCGGTTCGAGGTTGGCGAACTTTTTTATTCCAGGTTCGCACAACCCTAATGTAGGGCCACCGAATTTTCGCGAGGCGCGAATTCGCGAAATGTAGTGAACACTTGTTTTTGAGCAATTTTTGAGGTTATGAAGTGACTTTGAATGGTTTCTGAACAATAATCTATTCGCGAATTGGCGCGAAATTAGCATTTTCCGCGATTTCTGGAACTTTTCTTATACCGTATTGTTCCGAATATAGCGCGATGTTTTTTTCCGAAAATACAATCTCAAAACAGCACTCGCGTTATTTCCGCGCGCTTGCATTTGAAATAGCGCCTGAACATAGGCCACGCCTCTATACAACTCCCGCGCATAGTCTGCTGCGCTTCGCCCCGCCCACCCACTCGAAGCCACTGAACTCGGCCGACCTTGGGGGAAACTGTCTGCTAGTCGTCAGAATCCTTAGCCGTGATCACATCGTGACCTAGCTTGACCTACATAGATTTTGTTTGTCGGGGTTGTCTATCAACGTTGCTAAGAGCTAAGAGTCTACGTAACGTAATAATGAGTGATGAAGGAGAAGATGAAATTGCTCAAGATGAACAATAAGACTGCTGATCGCGTGGAAAAGAAAGGTTCCTCTGCCTTACAAATCAGCAAGGGATTGCGAAGGAGCTACGCCTAGGCCTACGACCATAGATACTAGGGCCTAGTATAACCCCCACCCCCCACCCCCCCCCCCCCACGACGTAAACATTGAAGACCAGGAATCAGACTGGTGAACTGTGGTTGACATGTGAGCTTGTGCTTGGCCCTACCCTGTAAAAAACCATAGGCCTAGGCCCTAACATTGTTCAAAATGTTTTGTTGTAAGTGTTTCATGTACATTTTAATTTTCTTTGATTTTTTTCTTTTTTCTTGAAATGATTCTGAAAAATTGGGGTCGTGTTATATTCGAGGTCGTGCTTTATTCGGAACAATACGGTATTTTGCAAATTTGAGCCGAAATTTGTTAATTTCCCGCATATTTTAAATCAAAATGAAAATTCCGATGCCTAAAATCAAATTTTTTAGGCCAGAACGAAGTTTTACGTAAAAATTCCAAAGGGGTTCAAAATCAAAGATACACATATTTTCCAGTGCCTTCTCAATGCTCAATTAGACCGCCATCTTGTGGTAGTGAGTGTGACGTCACATCCGTAGACACACTGGCCACGCCAACACTCGAGCAGCTGTTTTATGTTTGCAGATCTGTGCATGAATTTCTTCGTCATGGTTTTTATATTTTTCACCAAAACAAAGGAAAATGATGTGCAAACACAGTAATAGTCGCCTGGATTGGATGAGAAAAGACCACCAACCACTGAACCACATAGCTAGGCCTAGGCCTCAGCTTATAGCCTTGCCAAGTAGGTAGATTCTCATCCTGAGCTCAACTTTGTTTGGTGTGCCTTGGCCTAGCAATGCTTCACATTCTAGGCCTTGGTCTAACCTTGTAGTCGCCTAGGCCTTACAACCACATTGTAAGATTAGGGTCTAGCCTAGCCTAGGCCTTAGCTTAGCCTAGCCTAGCCCTAGATTCTTGGCCTAGGCCAAGCTCGTTTTAGTCCCACTTAATCCTGTCTAGGCTACTTTATTTAAGTCCCTAGGGCTAATCTAGCGCTGATTCCGTTCTAAAAATGCTAAAAATCCAAGTGGCGATTGACGATATTGTTGGCATTTTTCATGATTTTTCAATTTTTAGTGATGAAAATTCCTTGATTTGACGATTTAATAGCCCGAAATCTACCATTATGAATGACGAAATATTAGTTTTTTATTTACCATAAATCTGTGGCCCTAAAATAATCTATTCACAACAAGAATAAAAATTATCTAGGTATCAACCTATGTTTTATATAAACGAAGGTAAATTAATTATTTATAAAACAATTTATTACCGTAATATTACACGTAAATAGTTGGTCGTTTGTGTTGTTCCGTCTAGCAGTGATGTCATAATCTGCTTTGGGAAGGCCTTTTTGAGGGAGATTTTCCTTCAGGAGATGCAAATAGTATTGCTCGTTCAACGGCATGTCTTCGTTCATTTCGATGTATTGACAATCCTTGATACTTTGAGCCTCTTCCTTCTCTGCAAGGAGTCTCTGCTCTTCTTGTAGCTTTTGAGCAGCTTTTAATCTGTGCATTTAACCTAAGCTGGGCAGGAGTAAGTCCCATCAGTCGATTGTGTAACGGTTTAGTCGGTGCCTCGACTAATTTCGTAGACAGCTCCTCATTTACTTTTTCAGCCTTGGCACTAGTAACTGCTTCCGTGGAAGATGAGCTGGACCTATCAGGCTGTAAAACAGAAGCAAAAACCTCAATATATAATGAAGCTTGCATATTGCACACAACAATCACAATAGATAGTAATTTAGTAAAAGTTTGCCTTGTAGCACCAGGAGGTTCTAGGTTTGAGCCCCTATCAGGGACATTTTAATGGCAATCTGTATCACACAACAGCTATGGTCTTAAAGTGGGTTTTGTTTAAAAATAGGGAAAAGGGATGAACCGATACCACTTTTTTACAGACGCCGATTAGTATTCTTATAAAATATACTACCACTACTACTACCACTACTACTACCACTAGGTACCACTACCACTACCACTACCACTACTACTACTACTACTACTACTACTACTACTACTACTACTACTACTACTACTACTACTACTACTACTACTACTCAACAATCAGTGCACTCTTCACTCCCAAATCTAATATGGAATGAACTTAGGCCTTACACATATGAAGAAAAATTTCAGAAGAGGCCTAGTCCCACTTAAACCTAGGCCTAGAGACTAAAGGTTTGTTTATTTGTCCTGTCCGAGACTGGTTATGAACAGTTCGGAACTCAGCGGAAACGAGGCCTAGTACAGGAAGTTTGGGATTTAGAACGTATAAAAATATGTGTTCTGAGTTCTGACCTTCAGAGATGAACGCCATCTGCAAAATGGACGGTTTGAGATGTCACCTAATTTTAATTGAAAACAGTATGTTTAACATAAAAAGGGAGTTTTGTGTAAAATTTATGGCTAACAATCTAATTACCAAAATAACAGTTGAGTGAATCTTCAGTACACATTTCAAACAACAAACTTTTCCCATAACCTTACTTTCATCCGTGGTAATTCGAATTCCCGACGTACATTCCACTCTGTTTTATCCACTCCTCCTTTCCCGTCAGAACCGTTCAAACATGTTCGGTCTGTTCTAGAACAGATATCTGGAGGGAGATGAACACCACCTGAACACTTGTTTTTTTTTACAGCTGAACGACCATTTTCATGTGTAAAATTGTTGTTTGTTTTGTTGTTATTGTTCATTTGTCCGTCCAGAACTGTTTGAAACTGTCTGAACATGAAAAAATGGTAGTTCAGCTGTAAAAAGAATGAGTGTTCGAGTGGTGTTTATCTCTCTCCAGACACATGTCCCTAGGGACTTTTCGAAAGGAGTAGGCTATGTGCCGGTACCGGGCTTCCCCTCCTCCCTTCTGTTCATACTTCATACTCATCTATCACCATTCATCGTCTTGAATAGTCAAAGTCCATTAATATGACACGATAAGCAATATCCAATCAATCAACCAGATAAACAATAAATAACTATTTCTTGCTATCAAGTGTCCAGAAAAATAGCGTCAAGACAAATCCGCCATTTTAAGATTTTGCGAATTCTGTGGAAAGTCGATTTGTCACAAATATAACGCTTGGGAGTTTCGACTTCTCGATAACGACATAAAAGACTTGAAACTTGACTTTTTGAGATTATTACAGAGCAAATTGAGCGAGCGTCGACCAGACGAGCCTGCTCGAGCTCATCTCGAAATATCGAGTCTCGCACAGCCCTACTAAGCATAGCTCGGTCCCATCCACCTTGGATAACCGAGGACTTACTGTAATTACAATAGCAGGCAGTATAAGTGTGTCAACTTACCATACAAGTTTCAGCCGTTCCACATGGTCGTGGTGTTGATACATCACTCTCCATATCTAACGAGACATTGGCATCCTAAAATAAAGGCAGGACAAAATAAGATACAATTGGTTACTAGCCTACGTAGGCGTAGTAGGCCTGCTTACATACTTTTATCGAAATCAGGAAATTTCATTCCACCACAAACTACATGATAAAAATAATAAGCACCTGAAAATTATAGAAATGAAGCATGAATGTAGCTTGGCAGTATTTAAATGATACATCATTTCTTGTAGAAATCATTACATTGACCCTCACCTTACACAAATAATGATACTCAAGGATAATAATTATCATTAAAGCATAGTAGGCCTATAGGCCGGTGCAATACTAAAACAATTTGGTTACAAATTCTGAATCATAATTAGAGATAGGCCTATGTGATAAATGCAAAATTGATATAACCCTTAAAAAAAAAAAAAAAAATTGTGGACGTTTTACGTCATCTGGAGTAGGGGTGGGATAATTTGGTTAATTACCTAATTGATTGATCGGCAATATTAACCGACTAACCGAAATCCCAAAAAATTGAAAAGGGGGGGGGGGTGGAGGGGGGAATTTTAAATTTATTACTGCAACAGTCAGTGGCGTATGAACCGGGGGGGGATGCAGGGGGAAAAAACTAACGTGAGTTAAATATTGATTTGTGGATTTGCTTAACGTCTCATATAGTAAATAATATTCAACAGTCACCTTGGGAAAACGAATATGATTGCCTGCATGCTCCGTCATTACATAAAAAAATTAGGTTGAAATTTACTAAAATGGGCCACTTCCACTTCACACTGGTAACTCGAGGGGGCGGGGGAGGTGACTGCACTCAATATAGTCAGGGGGCAAGGGCAAATTTGGCAGGTTGTAACCCTGACAATTAAAACTATCAATCTACACAATTTTATAAATTATCGACGAAACCACGCTCAAACCTATTTAAAAAAACAATTTGCAATGTTTAAAATCAAAAAAATTCTCGGGCTAAGCGCCTCAGACCCCAATGACGTTTTTTACTTTTTACGGTGTGCAAGGTATGTACATTGTATTTGTTGTTTAGTTTTGTGTATGTGTCAAATTTACTTGTTGTAATGTATGTATGTATGTATGTATGTATGTATGCAATAAGCGATAAATTACTATAAAAGGTTTGACAATTTGCAAACCTGATCAGTCAGGAAAAATAGCCTAACAAGCCCAAGCCCAAATTTAATTGGTATGAGAGGAACTTATTTTTAGAAAATATATGAAGAGCCCACATCATGCAAGTCAATTATGCTCTACTTTAAAGTATATTCTAAGAAGTATTTTTAAAACTTACGCAAGTACTTTATCCAATGTGGGAGTTACAAGCTTGCTTTTTACTTTGGGGGGGTTATCGGAAAAGTAAAAAAAAATGGTAAAACGTGCTCTAAAATAGGTTGACTACATATAGCAGACAACCTGCCAGGTTCCCAAATGTAAAAGTCCCAACAGACTAGGGGCCAACGCAGATGGTGGAACAGGTTGGCAGAGCAAGTGGGTCGCCTTTTTTTAAAATATATTGCTAGGATTTGGACACATTCATTCTTTGCATGTCATTAGCCCAATTCACTAAAGAACAAGAGATTAAATTCACAGGGCGCGAGTTTTCAATATAATAACAATTTTTGAAAAAAAAAAAAAAAGGCTTTTTTTTTTAAAAGAAAATGAAAATAAAATTGACAGCAATCGTAAAATCGTAAATGACACCGTTTGTAATTACGGATATTCGTCAAATTGCAGTCAGAACTCTTGGTGTATTCAGCATCACAAAAAGAAAAAGAAAAAGGAATTCTTAAGTAAGAAAATAATATGAAATTATTTTCATAACGATCTTAAATTGAGCAAAATCTAACTAGTAGGGCTGAGCGAACCTGGGTTTTTGACTTTCGAGCCGAACTCAAACTTTTGAACCAAAAATTTTTAAACTTCTAACTCAAGCCGAACTTTTGCAAATCCATTATTAATATTATACTGCAACAAATAAGACATCCTATAGCCTATAAAAATAAAAATGAAATTTAAAAAAAATGATTAATTTAAATATAAAAGCTCAAAATAAAGGGTCCATTTCGTCATAAAAAATTCGACTATTTCAAACTATTTTTTTTCTTCAAATTACGCGTATTTTCAAATTTCACGCCGTTAAGTTTCAATTGTTGGTACTTCGTAGATCAAGAAGCAAAATTTCTATTTTGTGTTTGTTATGTTGCCGACCCTGCACGACGAGTGTGAAGTGTGACAGTCGAGCCAATCACAGATGCGCCGCCTTCTAACAGATAGCTTCGTCGTGACATGATGGCATTCCAACACGAGAACTTTTCAAGGCGCTGGAACTTGGAAAATCAGCTGTAAGAAATATCCAGTATGGCGATTGCTGCTTTGTTGTTTTATTACGCAAACGATGTATAAAATCAGTTTTTGGTGTGTTTTTGGCATAATTTCAAGACTAAGTTCGTTTAAAGTTCGAAGTTTTAAAATGTCAAGCCCAAGCCGAGCTTCAAAAAAAGCTCAACACGGGCTCGAGTTTTCGAACGTTCACTCACCCCTACTAACTACCTTGAACAAAATGTTCTCGGAGATGGCAATTTTGCAATGCAGCCTAAAAAGCTTCCGACCTATCACTTGCACACCTGCAATGGTGTCATGGGGGGTATACGAGAGTATATGGCGTAAACCCAAAACAAAATTTATATACACTGCAGTAAACCTAAAAAATGCACTCATAATATTCTTAAAGAACAAATGAAGAAATCCAATGTCAAGTCAAAGTACATACTAATTTTGCAATCACAACAATCATCAGTACCAAATACAAACAGCAGTTACAAAAAACACCACTAACGACATTAATAAAAACACATGCCTGAAACGCGTTAAAATTCTCAAATCACACTCTTAGAATCGGAAAATTTTCTGGGGCTGTGCACCCTGTACCCGCACTAGCTAGGGGGATTTCCCCCAGACTCCCCATTGTACTACATCACCTACTTTTCTCACGAAAGAGCGTATGCCCATAAATACATTTTCGATAGGGATGCACCGATGCCGATGAATCGGCGATATTCAGAGAATCGCCAGCATCGCCGATGCCGATTCTCGCGTCATAATATGCCGATGCTACGATTGAAAAATTCCCTCAGTTTTCAAACGACCGCCTACAGTACAACTTCCTTATCGACGCGTCGTATTTAATGCAGTAAGAAGCTGTAAGATAGCCCGCGTAGCGGAACGCTCTGCCCTCTGCTGAGCGGAGCATCGGAGCGGGACGGAACGATAAGGGAAAGCTCCCAAGCGAACGAGATTTAGAGATTATTTCTGAACGCGTTTTGTACACTTGTTTTGTAAACAAAACATCGCGACATACGACACCACTTGTTGATTTGAGTTAAATCTACTACGTACATTTACGTAAATTTACTTTCAATCAATATGGAAGGAAAGTCTAAACGATCAAGTTTAGTGTGGAAACACTGTAAACTGAAAGAAGGCGATGTTTCGAAAGCGATTGTAAGGTTCAACTTTCCAGAGGAGGCGGGAACTGCCTAGGTCTAGGGCCTAATTTCAACATTAGTAAACGGCATATTAAAATTGGGTGCAAAAAATGCACTGATTGTTAAGTAGAGGTATGTATTTCAAAAGAATCGGTGGGAATCGGTATCGGCATCGGTAAAATCAGGAATCGGCATCGGTAAAAAAGTGGAATCGGTACATCCCTAATTTTTTATGACGCCTATGTGCCGCCACTGCTGGGGGTTGGGGTACCCCAGGACACATAGATTCTTATATGTTTTTGGTTATAAGAAAGAATCTATGTGTCCCAAAAAATCAAGGCCTAGTTACGCCACTGACGCATGTGTTTGTAGGCCTAGCTTTGTTACTGGCTAGGGTAGTCTCATTTCCATCCAATAGCGACGCTCGGCGAGTTTCACCTCTGAAAATCAGTGAAGTGAAGTAAAACATATAAAATGTCAAGCTATGCGAACTACATTTTAAAATACGCAAAAAGTGCTTAAAATGGAAAATTCTCCGGCATTCTTTCTTCATGATCGTTTATCGGAAATATTAGTGATATGGATGGCAACGAAACCAATAAAGGATGTTTTTTTCGACGCCGTGTAGCCTATTCACGTTCCCTGGGTACCGCATCCAAGTCTCTTGTTATAATTTTGAAAGCTTTTATACCCAGTTGACAACACGAAGATACAGAATTGAGTACAACTAGGCCTAGGGCAGATCAAAAAATACCGGTACATATTTTGGCCTGCCAACTCACAGCCAGCCACTCACAGCTCTGCTTGTGACATCACTCTCATTGTTGATCATTGTTGTTAGCAAGCAAGTGCAGTTAGTAGGCTAGTAGGCCAAAATACATTCCAGATATGCCCTTAGCACGCAGACTAGTGCCTAGGCCTACTATTTGCCGTCACAGTACACACGTAATACTAGGCCTAGGTTGTTCTAGGCCTAGCATCTGATGTTATGCTTAGGCCTAGGCAAAGTCCTAAGCCTAGCCCAAGTAGGGACTTGGTCTAATTATCAATAAAATAAGGAAAATGCTTGCCAGATTCTGGCTAAAATAAAGTTATATAATGCCTTTTAAAACAGTTTATTTTTAACTGATAAATTTCCATTTTTTTCTTTTTCTTTATTTTCTGTTCTCAAAAACACTTCTCGCATCATTTCGCTGCCGCACTATATTCGGTACAATACGTTATTAGTAGGGCTGTGCGGACTTGGTCTAATTATCAATAAAATAAGGAAAATGCTTGCCAGATTCTGGTTAAAATAAAGTTATATAATGCCTTTTAAAACAGTTTATTTTTAACTGATAAATTTTCATTTTTTTCATTTCCTTTATTTTCTGTTCTCAATAACACTACTCGCACCATTTCGCTGCCGCACTATATTCGGTAAGATACGTTATTAGTAGGGCTGCGCGAGTACTTAAATTTTCGAGTTCGAGTAGAGTTCACGGCGAGTTCGAACAAATCCGAGTTTCATTTATTTTGAACTTGAATATTCGAGCGTCGGTAAAAACAGCATTTTCATTTACCGACCCGTCAAAAGTTACGTGATTCCTCGGTTAGAAAGCAGCACAGGCGGCAAAGTTCGTGATACACGATAGTCGAACTCCTTCTGACGTGAAACTCGTTATGATTGGCCGGCTGAACTTTGCAAGATCCAATTGGAGCTAGTCATACGTCACATGCGAGCGTTGATTGGCTGTTTTTATGAAATCATTCACGTCTACCGTGTATCACCACTTTTGTGTCCGAGATGTATGTTGTTGACAACAAAAATGGCCACGATTCACTAGGCGAGAGCAGAGGAGCCAGATGATTCGTAAAAATATGCGGCGGACTAGGCTTGGGCGTAATTTCTTCATTAAAGCATAGGCCTAGCATAAAATACAATTTCAAATTATTCATGAGATGGAACACTTGTCACAATGCAGGTAAACATTCAAACAACTCACGGCGTGACAGTACCAGTGACAACAGGTAGCCGAGTCCTAGGCCTAGCCTAGTTGCCAGAATTTCTTCTGGCCAACATTAGGCCTAGTATATTTTACCGATCTTGGGCCCTAGCTAGGCTTACAAACACACATCGTCATACCAAAATGCACCCATCACTCTACAATAGGCCTAGACCTAGCCTATGGCACCCTCCAAAACCAAGGTTAGTTGTAGGCCTAGGCCCTAGGTTTCAATAACCAAAAATATTTTACCCAGGAGATAAGCCTAGGCTTTAAAACTGAAGAATTTTCATTGAGAGGCCTAGTAGAAAGTTTGAAATGGAGAAAACATTTTCTCAATTTGGAAATAAACTCGATTTAAACTCGAAAACCGAACATTTGACTGAACTCGAACTCGTACTCGACTCGAATTGAGATCTCCCGTTCGCACAGCCCTAGTTATTAGCCCAGGGCTGCCACTGACATTTTAAAAAATCCTGTTGGAGGACGTTAAAAATCCGCAAAAATCCGTGAAAAGTCTAAAAACGTTAATTTCATTGATCAAACTATGAAAATGGCTAAATGTTATGTTTATATATTTTGTTACCATCATAACCTAAAAGTTGCCAAGGGCCTAGGCCTATTCACAGACGAGAATAAATGAGCCAGAAACGCCCGTGGTTGCTTTAATTAACCTTTTGAAAAGTATGCCCGTATATATACGTGCGCGCCCGAGCGCCCTGCCAGAGTATTCCCGTATATGTACGTTTCAATGTTTTTGGGTTGCACAGTAATTCAAGACATGGGTGCATCGAGCTGGAGCTCAGCCATGTAGTAGTGCTACCTATTGACAACATCTTGAACTATTTGGTGAAACATTTGGACAAGATTTGATCTATTTTTAGCATGTTGTTGTGAATACGTGCGTTGCCGGTGCGTGTGAAGGCAGGCCTAGTGCGTGCTAGTAGGTAGCAACAAGTGTTATCGGGAGCTATGGTAAGGCGCGTAGATATGAATGTGGACGAAATCTCGGAAATTATTATGAATATTGTGTGCAAATAAACATTTACTACACAAGAAAATATTGGTTATTAATCTCATTAAGAATTTTTCCCTTGGATTCTAAAATACGGGAAAAAACTCACTTTAGGGGTGGCAAACCCCAATTTTGAACTCACTTTTCAAAAGGTTAAGATTGCATAAAAATGTAAAATGTTAGCCTACTTATTTACAGAAAATCTGTTTTAAATCTGACCTGGTTAAAAAATTCTTAGGCCTAGCCGCCTAGGCTCTAACTTAGGCCTAGCCTAGGCCTAGGCCCTAGGAATGTTGCATCACAATTTTGACCTAGGCCCATGTGTTGTGTTTATTAATAACATTGCAATCTTGCACAACTTGTTAATAACATTTTAATCATATACTAACTCTATTTTTCACGTTTAAGATCACATAATCCAAACTTGATAAACAAAAACGAAAGAAAACAATTTTGTAGGCTCCAATCTCCATTGTTTGTTCTTGGCTGTCCTCCCAGGCTCCCAAAAGCAACTGTTCTGGTAGAAGCAGTTCCTACAATGTCTTGGACACGGCTCCGCCCTTGCTCCGCCCACTATCGAAAGTCGAATCGATTATCGCCCCGCCTTCAATGTTTACAATCGAAATTAGCCCGCGCAGATTCAAACATACGAAAATAAGAATAGAAAACGTAATTAACGAAATATCCGTAAATAAGACTAAAAATCCGTTTATCCGTTTTGCACCCTAAATATCCGTAAAAACTAAAAACGGATAAAATCCGTTAAAACGGCAGCCCTGTATTAGCCTATGATAATCAAAATGAAGTACAGTGAAACTTTGAATTTACGTACCTTGAATCACCAAATTCCTTGATTGTGTAAAGTTTTTTGTTGGTCCCAAAAATTTTCCCATAAGGACAATGTTAAATTTTCCTTGAACTAACGTACCTTGTACCTACGTATTACGTGACTTTACGTATCGAATTCCAAGTCCCGAGTCAAACATCTGGCCTCGAATTTACGTATCTCTGCAGACGATTGCTGCGGAGAATGAGGGATGTTGTTATTCTTGGCCCGAGCGCCGCCCGCCTTGACAGCTCAACAAGTAATGCAGTCCCTTTCCCCACCCCTCATTAGCAGCAAAGCAGCGTGAGAGTGCAAGGTGGAGTGGCTCTCCGTTCGCTGCGCCGCCCCCCCCCCCTCACCCTCACCCATTAGCGTAGAATTTACAGCTGGTGACTTGACGCAACCAGGGACCAGACTTGACCCGACCCACCCACTACCCTCTTTTCCCGCCGAGATTATATTACAGAAGCTTCTTTGGAACAAATCTCACTAGTAGTGAATGAGAAGTGATCCCGGTAACACGCGAGTAATATCGGTAAAATGGCTCCGAAATTAAAGCGGAAATCGTTTACTCTGAGTGAAAAATAGATATTTTAAAAAAAGTGGACGAAAAATCTTGTACGCAAGTGGTTTTAGCTGAAAAGCTCGGGATTTCGCCGTCAACATTATCGACGATAATAAAATCTCGTAATGAAATTGATAAATGTGCTGCGGCGTGTGGGCATTTTGCCAAAAAACGTAAAACAATGAAGACAACGCCCCTATTAGAGATCGAGGAGCCACTTCTTGCTTGGTTGAAGCAAGCGCGAGCCAGCAACGCGGCAATAAGTGGGCCAATGATTCGTGAAAAAGCTCTGTACATCGCCGATCGTCGAGGTGTGGAAAATTTTAAAGCCTCAAATGGATGGCTGGATAACTTTAGAACGCGGTATGACATTGTGTACAAACAACTCTCGGGCGAGAGCTCAAGTGTCAGTGAGGCCACGGTAACTGAGTGGATAGGCGAGAAGCTCGGCCCTCTCATCGAAGGTTATGCGCCTAAAGATATTTTTAATATCGATGAAACCGGCTATTCTATAACATGCAGCCCAGTAAAACAATGACTTTTCGCGGGCAAAGTTGCCATGGTGGAAAAAAATACAAGGAACGCATGACAGTTTTGTTAGCATGTAATTCAGACGGATCGGAAAAACTCCCCCCCCCCTTGTTATTGGCAAGTCAGCCAAACCGCGCGATATGAAAAATGTAAAGAAGCTGCCAACCAAGTACTTGGCGAATAAAACAGCGTGGGTTACAGCAAAGGTAAGTTTTTAAAAAAATGTATGATTATTGATAAATAAAAAAATAAATAATTAATTTCGAGTCGATTAACTGTAATGCAATTAATGTGTGTTTTTGTTGAACAGATTTATGAAGATTATCTACGCGCTCTTGATGCAAAAATGGGAAGTGCGAATCGCAAAATAATATTATTTCATGATCAGGCTGGAGCCCATCCCAAGGACTTGAATACAAAGCTTCGAAACATAACCATGGTGTTTTTCCCCGCGAATTGTACGAGCCGTCTCCAACCATTAGACCTTGAGATAATTCGCGTGGTCAAGCACCAATATCGCAAGCAGTTAATGAGGAAGGCGCTAGCTATGCTAGAGAAGGGTCTCGAGGATGCTACAAAGTATAGAGTGAAAGTTCTCGAGGCCATGCACTTTCTCGTTGAAGCCTGGCGACTTGTCACCAAAGAAACAATACAGAATTGTTTTTTGAAAGCAGGCTTCAATAATACTGCCGAACCCGAAGATATCGCAATTGAAGATATCATAGACGATGTCAATGATGACTCTGATACGGCTGTACGCCTACCCGTTGACCCTGAGACCGAGAACGACTGGCGTGAATTCCAAGATCGAATGGGATGAGGGAAGAACAGCGTATCACATTCGCTGAGTACGTCGACTGTGACGCAACTGTGCCCACGTGTCAAGTACAAGACATTGACGAAATATTGGAAGAGACACAAGAAGCGCCCGAGGTCGTCGAATCCGAGGACGATGAACCCGAAACGGAACCGGGGGATTTTCATAAAGCCCTTGGAGGAATACAAGAGTTGAGGAAATACCTAACACGATTCAACGTCGATGAGCAGTCATTGTGGGATATTCAACGCCTCGAAAATGAAGTGTACCGCTGTAAAGCTCTTGAAAAACAAAAACAAACCACATTGAAACACTTTTTCAAGAAAGTGTAAACATCTCGACGCTGATTTTGTCACTTGCAGTTTTCTTTCTAATTCCTAGTAGGCGCCCTATCTCGCGTGTTTCAATGCTGTCGTGTGCCGTGTGATTTTATTATCTTTTTTGATTTGAAACAAATAACGTGTTTGTGAATAACTGCATTTTTATTTTTGTGTGCACTATTTTTTTGCGAGTTTTAAAAGATTATTTTATCATATTATATACTGTAGGAATTATGTTTTGTCTTCGTGAGTGAGCGCCTACTACACCACGAACTTTTTTTAAATCATATGTGATTGTCGATCGATTATTGTAAAATTATTTTAAACCTGTTTTGTTTTATTTTTAAAAAAGTGCTAACATTATTTTTTGTCTTCAGTAAGTTTGTATGCCGTATGAATAATATAATGATAATAATATGGTAATTTTATTGTAGGCTATAGTATTGGTATGTGATCAACGACTGTCCGACGGTCGTCGCGTTGAAAGATAAGGCCGCTCACGATGGTGAATACTCGTAAGCAAGTATACTGATGTTGATTGTGCGACGATGGAGTTATAAATAGACACAGTGTTGGCTGGATGTCTGTGCAAACTTAATGCCCCCCCACCCCTCCCACCCTCTCGGCCGTCTGCATCGCTACAAGACCCAAGTTTTTTGCGCTCCCACTCACCCTCAGATTACGTAGTAGAATGACCTTCAGTCATTCTGACGACTTATTCTAGCATGTAAGCTGAGCGTGTCGGTGTACACATTGAATTGAGGCAAGTTATCAGAAAGTTAGTTGCAGTTTATTTTCACGTGTGTATATATTATAGCAAACGAGCTTACTTGATATTTTTATTATGTACCATGTTTTATTTCTCTACAATTAAATAACAAATGTAACAGCCTTGACTTTCTGATTTTCATTACGCATGAATAAAATATTGCAGTCACTCCACTCCACTCTCCCCGTGCTGCTAGCGCACTCTGTCGTCGACACCACGCAACGTAAGCGCGGAGTTGACAACACCACCTATGAGCAAACTAACACACTTCCTGCAGCATTCCATCATAATAATCCTGCTTAGGCGCTACCTAGGAGTAGTTTGAAGTACTCCGGTTGACGCTTTCACTTTGTTGGTATTGTAGGCGGCGATTTTAAACTATTTTTGAATTTACGAATTCCTTGACTTACGAATTTTTTTTGCCTCTAGTTATATTCGTAAATTCAAAGTTTCACTGTAGGCCCCTCACATGCGAATAGGCCGTAGGTTATATATTTTTAAATCTTTTTAAAGAAATGGGGTGCAGCTATTAGTCAATAGTAGGTTTGGTTCGAGGTTTGGTTTGAAAACAATTTCAAGATTCACACAGGCCTAGATTCTAGGAATTAACAAGGAATGTTCACAAAAGTAGACGATGCATGATAATAAGGGCTGAAAACAATGATACAAATAAATACATACCTCAGTCTGTTCATCCCAGTTCTCAGAGCTAGAATTATCTGGGGAATTATTTTTATAGGTGGGCCTATTCAGACCCTCAAAGCGGCGAACTCGATAGTTAGATTTCTCTTGATCTCCAGAGAAGTCCTTTAGAGTTACTTTAGAACACCGGTCTTGTGTATCCATCCAGTGGGACACATCACGTCTACTACCCTTATAATCTCTTTCCTTAGGGTTGTAACGATCAGCAAGGCCTCTGTATGAACCTCTGCCCCTGAAAGAATCTCTGGGCTTGAATGAAGATTCACCATGGGGTTTGTTACGGTCAAAACTGTCACCGACCTTGTAGTACGAATTCTTGAATGGCGAAGTCCACGAAGCTGCACCCCGGTGTCCGGGTGGTATCTGGAACCCAGTTACACAACGATTACTTGAGGCACAGACAAATAGCAGATTGTGCTAAAAAATGGCCGGTGTGAACAATGATTTACTCATGTTCACAGTAGGAATGGGACGGTTAAAACATGTCTTGGGGACCTGGGGTCAAAACTTAAAAAAGTAGCATGTTATTGCTATTGCTAATAATGCCAAAAAATAACAAACAAGCCAGTGAGGATCACAGTTAGTAGGCCTATACCTACTGGACAAAATCAAGCTGATAATAGCCTGGAATGTCCCAGGGGAGGAGGGATATAAGACCCTCATCAATTCATTTAAATGTGCAACACATATGGCGTGATTATAACGCAGACTACGCCCCAAATCAATAATCCGGCTTCTAATTATCAATGAAAGTTAAAACCTCTTTGCTTGCGTTTTGTAAAGAGTTTAAGACCGTGAAATAGCATTCAAGATGCACGATAATTTTATTATCACTGCAATATTTTTTTGTGAACTCAGACATACAAACTCTCGATGTGACAGATATTGCAGCATTGGTTCTAATTCCGAGACGCAGAGAGAGAGGCTTGTTCTCTAGAGAGTTACCGGTAGCGAGGGAGTGCAAACAACTTGTGTACAAGTGAGAAGAGATCACTGAATGGCCTTCGCGGCAAGCACAAGCAGTGAAACTTGGGATTCGGAACGATCGCGGCGTTACAAGTTAGTGCCGACTTTTTACTTTATGTAGGGCTAATACAGAATCTTATAATATCAAGCTACCTTTCATGCTGACACTACAAAAAAGTAGCATGCTACAGCTAAAATAAGATCTGTAAATAAAGTAGCAAGCTACAAGTAGCCTGCTACTCCCCAAGAAAATGCTTAGAAGTCGGTTAGAGGTTATCAAATTTGCCCAACGTTTAGTCGCTTAATAAAGTACTTACTTACCCGAATAGAAGACGACTCCCTATTTTCAGGAAGTTAAAACTTCAAAAATCATATTCTCGAATTTAAGACGACCCCAAATTTCAGGAAGTTAAAACTGTAAAAATAATATTTCAACATACTTAACTAAGAATATTTATTAATGTTAACTATGCACGAATCACGACCATCACTTTAAAATTAGAGTTGTAAGTAAGGATGACATTGATTCCAAACAATTTGAATCGATCATTGTGACTCAAGAATCAATTCCGCTTTTTATTTGTACGCGCCGTTATTCCTGCGGAGACCGTGATGACGTCGCCTGCCCGCGCTGTACTATGCGCCTCGAAAACATCACCCGCCAGTTTCGAAAAACATCGTACTTGCTATGATTTTCTTGATAAATGCGAATTTAAGACGACCCCCAATTTTTTAACTATCAAAAATGGAAATAAGTATAGTCTTATGTTCGGGTAAATACGGTAAAAATAAACAATCAAGAAATTTCACCAAAAGGTTCTTTATTTTACTGGTTTTCATCTATAAGATATTGGTGCAATGTTTTGATATCTGATGCTTATGTGTGCTACTTTTTGTGCTTTGTGAATAACTACAGCCTTATGCCATGCATTACACTCATGGCATTGCAGGGGTGTCAACCATGTCCCTGTGTGGACTTCAGTCTGCGCGGTAGACTTAACGTCACATGCTTACCACTCATCAACGTTACAAGCGCATATATCTTTTGAACTAAACATTAGTTTTCAATGTGGTACTACATACTAGGCCATTAATTGAATGTTGTATTATATAATGCGCAACTAAAAACTTGAATAGGTACCATATAGTAAGCCTATGTTTCCTTCTTAACTAGTAGTTATAATTTACAAAAAAATAATAACAAGAGGAACAATGTAAATGGAAAATATTTCTGGAATAGTCATATTAGGCCTACAGAATTACCAATCCAAGTGCAATATTATTTGCCATCAAAAAACTACTATAGGTCATGTTGATAGAATGCCAATTGGCTGGAGATGTCCTATCCTATTGGGTGTGGGATAGGATCCAACCGCTTACTTTCGAGAAGTGATGTGGCTGCCGAATTTGTAGATTTAAATCTTCTTCTTCTTCTTCTTTTTCTTCTCAAATGCCAACATTTGGCAGGCTATGATGCCATCATGCTTGATCTAGTCAATCAGAAGAGACATGCCTCCCTTTCCTTCTTCTAACATAAAAGTATGTACAAAACACAGAATTTTCTTCTCCCGAGTGAACAAGACTTTGTGTCGAAACGTCAAACATTTTTCTTGTGTTTTGCACATACTTTTATTTTATGTTTCTATTTTTCTACAAATTTGGCAGCCACAATCACTTCTTGAAGGTAAGCTGTTCAATCCTATCCGACACCCAATAATAACTATAAGATAAATGTTATTTTTGCCTATAGGTCAACCTGTCTTCAGCAAACTTACATATTTTTGAAAAACCCTTCTTTTGGGAGAGTTTTGTCTTGCCACTAGATCAGCTATATGCTGGGAACGTTCAGTCGGGGCTGCACTAATAGTTACATATCCATCGGGTCCTTTATTCAGCTTCAAGTGTGGAATAGTTTCTAGAAAAGCTTCTAGCGAGACATATCCCTGAGATTGATATGGGATTTCCGTCCCGACTAATTTCAAGTAATCGAGCCTTAGCATTTGTAGGGATATATCCTTTTTTGTCGATACGACGCACGCCCTGAGCATGGAGATAACATAATCCCTTGTATCACCCATTGCTATACTGAAAAAAGAAAATGATATTAGGTGAAACCACAATAAATTTGTATTTAGAGTGTAGGGCCTACCCACTCAGTCACATAGTCGAATTGATTTTCAGTGGGGGACATTAAATTTGAAGACGACCAAGCCAACCTTATATTGTAGGCGCCGACACCATCGACGAGCAAACAATGGCCAACTAGAGACCGGCCTAAATTTTAAGTTGGAAACAAGTTAATCAATCAAGCTGGACACGTTTACACCCCTGGGACAGCACCAGAATCAACAAGGCTAATTTGGAACAACTTGAGAATTTATTTATTATGTTGCTTAGGCCTAGTGTTTCTGAACGACAGCGAGTTTCTTTGTTTGAATAGGCCTACAAAACAAAATTACAATTTATAAAAACGTGGGATTATATATATTTGGTACCTTCAAGGACGTGCAGGGCATTTTTCTGCACATTAATTATGAACAAATTGTGTGTAGGGCCTATGCCTAGTTGCCTAGATATGGCTACTTTTGACCATAAATTAACAGTGATTGATGAAGGAAAATAGGAAGATAACAATTAATTTAAACCTAATAGGCGTATCTAATAGCATTACAATAAAAAACATAGCCTAAATAAAACTATGTTATAAATGTTAGGCCTAAGTTGAAGAAAACGGGTTGGGGAACATTCAATGCGTATTGCCTAGATAGCTTACAGCTACTTTAGGGAAACACAAACGGGTGTACTTTACTAAATGTGTAGTAGCCCTACACTCTTGACTATAAGCAAGTAAACTGCAGACTGACAACACAAGGAAACTAGGGCCCTCACCCAATGTTTATTTTCACTGCTATGTACAAGAATTCAGTATCAAATGAGTCAATTCATTTTTATAACCATTTCCAATTTTGAAGAAATTTTCTTGGTTAAATAATCCATTGACCTACTAGCAATTGGACAATAAGTCCCAAAGGGATCGTATTCATGTACTGCGGCAACATTTTACGTAGGCTTCTGTCAAAATGGAGCTTTTAAACAGCTCATTAACCTGCCGCACCAGAGATTCGGAACCTTTCCCGTACAAAGGCACTGGTCCATTCTCCAACTTACGGAGACTTAAATTTTCAAAACAGTCTTGGAGTGAGAATAGTCTCTCAACAGGCCTAGGACTTTATGCCGGGATCCTCATAGATGACCATAATATTAACAGCCAACTATTAACCGATAAGACATTTAAAATTAGGAGCTCACTGGTTAGTGGTTGCCACCATTCATTTGATTTCATTATTGGAGTTTGCTTCATAACACTACTTATTCATTGTCTAATAACAAAAAGGTAGCTTATATCAAGACAAGAGGCTACAAATTGATCTTCACTCAAATTTCACTTATAACCAAAATATTGCTTTTGGATAGGCCTACACATTACTAATTTAGGCTTAACATTATTGGGCATACGTTTCAGTAGCAATTGATTTAACCACATCAAGAAAGTCTCCAAGAAAGGGTTTAGGAGTCTAAATTTTGTTATGCGATCATTAAGACCCCGTATCTTGGGTGGTAGAATTCCTTTCCTTCGTATTATCGGTAAAGTTGCTAGCAGCTCTACCGACTAGTAGGCGGGTTTGCAGTTGTCAATCATGCAGCATCTTACAAAAGGAACTGGCGCCAGCGAATATGTTTGAGTTTACCTGCCCGCTCCGACTCCGAGGGATCGTGGTTTTGAATGGATTAGGGTTACAATAGCTTTGCGTGCACATAAAAATAAGTGCATTGAATATTTTATTCTCGATTTGTATGTTATTTATTTGTTTACAATCTGAATTGCATATTTGAAGCAATATTCAAATTGTGTTTAAAATGATACCTCTTGGCAGTAGGCCTTCCCTGTTTCATAAACAAATACACACGTAAAAGTAGTATAATAATAGGTCCATCTGTCCATTCTATTTAAAATTTATTTATTTAGAACTAAAACGAGATTATTACTCAGATCAATATTCATTCAACACCAAAGTAAACATTGCGATAGTAATCGACAGTCCTCATTGCTTGGTTAGAATCAGGTTCATATCCCGAGATAATAAGAACTGTGTATCTTGAGTAACTTTCCATCACCACAAATGGTTTAAAAAAAACTATATAATGTATTGTTAATGTGTCATAAATAATAAAATTAAATACGTTTAAAAAACGTAGAAAATGATTCAAAACTTAAACCTTTTCGCAAGTCAGATCGTTCTATCTCTTTTAGTTTCCAAGATAATGAAGCATTAGTTTGTGCTTTGTTTTACATATAATTGATCATTAAAATAAAAATGTGATTGCAAAAAGGTTTAAGTTGAAGTCCAACTTGAACAATGCAACTTACCCGATTCAAATATTGTGAATGGTTTTCTTTAAAAATTTGGTCAAAGTTGGCATTTTTCTTGTTCTAAAATGGCTCCGTGATACGGGCTCTTAAAAGGGGCGAGTAGAGAGTTAAAGGGCCATGCATACAAAACCGTAGTGAGACCGGTTGTTGAACATGCAGGGGCAATATGGGATCTGTAGGCCCTACAGGAAAGGAGAAAAATGAAATTGAGGCAGTACAAAAAAGAGCAGCTAGATGGGTATGGCCTACTTAATAAAAGGAATATGTGGAAGGAGAAATTGATTAACGGGCAGTTAATAAGGTCCTATGACAACATTACGGGTATGGTAAAGGAACTTGGCTGAGAGAAGCTTGAGGATAGAAGAAAAGAATGGACAGACTTGGCAAAATGTATAGGGTGAATAGAGTTTGGGGCGAGATGAATAGTTATCTAAGAAGGGCTAACTATGTAGCCAGAGGAGACCATACATGTAAATATGAGAGAGATACATGGGCAACAGATGTGGGTAGGAACTCATTCTTGGCCAGAAAGGTGGATGGTGGAGTGGAATGACCTTTCTGAGGGGGTAGTGGGGGAAAAGAATTTGATTGGATTAAAAAAATCACTAAAGCTGCTGTCAAAGGTTTATCCTGATTAGGGAAGAGAGAGAATTGGAGAAGAAAGTAAAACACAAGGCCATTCTCAAAAGGGGAGTAAGAGAGAGAGAGAGAGAGCAAAGGGAATATATGTGCAATTGTCTATGGCCAAGAGAGCGAGAGAGGAAACTATGAAAACAGAGGGATATTGAGGAATGGAAGAGGGAAGAAGGAACCACCCCCCATCTAATAGTCATTAGCAGAGGATGAAGATACAAGATACAGATACAAGAACATGATGTAACTAACTGGCTAACAATGGAAGGATTATCGCAGGCTATACAAATAGTTAGTACCAAACAATATGTAGGGCCCAATACAATAAATAGTACGGTCTGGGTTTTTCAAGTCCAAATTTAAAAAAAAAACATTGGACATAAGCCTAGGCCTAATCATCAAATAAATTTAGACAATTTAGTTTGGTTTTTACTAGAGCTGTACCGATACCGATACCTAAGAATCGGCGATTCTTGGCGGTATCGGCCGATTCCGCCGATACCGATACTTCATTCAACTTTTCGTTACCGATTCTTTTAAATTTCGCGCCCAAAAAAGATTCAATTTCGAAATCGTTATGGCTGTGCGCTGTGCACCAATCAAGAGACGACTTGATGTCGAGTGGCTGCAGAACGGGCGAGGCGCAAGGGCGTGGCGGAGTCTTAGAGGCGGGGCTTGATTTTGAGTACAAAGAGGTTATTAGAAAGAAGAAACAATCCATTTAGCGAGGTTGGGTTTTAGTTATTTTTTACATTACGTTTGTAAATTCAGCCTTTAATTTGTTCGGTTTATAGGCCTTATAGTCTGATTTTCAGAATTATTGCAGTCATGATGGACTTTGTGATGTGGTTTGTCACTTGGTAATAAAAATATGTACCTACCAACTAGAGTAGGCCTAGGCCCTATTATTTTATGTAAGAAAAATAAAATCAAAAACATCTTACTTCATGTTATTGTTTATATTTATTTATGATATGCCAAGATTTGATAAATTTAAAAATGAAAATTGATACAGGCCTAGTTAAAGCCTGAAGATCTACTTTATTTTTTTTTTAAATAAAGAAGCTCGCTTATAATTCCTGTGTTGGCATATTTCTTTGATAGGCCTAATGCTCTACTCTGGCTTCTCACGATGGAACATTATGTCACCGTCCTGATTTCATAGCCCAAGAAGAATTGTCAATTGTTATAATTATATACTTTGGAACAATCTCTTGCCTAACATTGTGGTGTTGCATCGGTAATCATTACGAGTTTACGACTTTCAGATTTTCTTCTAAATTGTTCCAAGGTTTAGCTATCAGGTTAGTGGCAAGTGTTCCACCATGACTTTCTAGGTATAAATTTAAATTAAATTAAATTAAAACCACATGTTCCAAATCTTTTCCTTCTACTACCTTTCCAATAGGCCTACTGTAATCTATGTCTACTGTAGCTATTATGATAGTTTTTGGAAATTATATATTTAATTTGTTCGTGGCTGTTCTATGGTTTTTACTTTTTACAATTAATTTAAATCAAGTGAAATTTTGAAACTATGCCAAAAGGGGTGTCCCATTAGAGAATCAAATTCAGCGGGTATCGGAATCGGTGGGTATCGGTACCGGAGGAAATTGGTATCGGTATCGGCAAAAATGTGGTATCGGTACAGCTCTAGTTTTTACTGTAGGAGTAGGCCTAGGCTTAGAATATAATAGGCCTAGGCCCAACCGTAATAAAAATAAACATTCCAAGTTAGGCCCGCCTACATGGATGGCACTCACTCTGTGGTAGGTAGAATGTACGTTAACATTAACAGTAGGCACTTTCACAATGGATATTCTACTGACCCAACCCTGAATATTCATAGTAGCCCTATGGTAGACCTGTACTATTGACTACTTTTTAGTATCATTAAAAATCACCTTAAAATAGGTACCTAAATCAAAATTAGGCCTACTAACACAATCAACACAATCAACACCATCAAAAACACAGGCTGTACAACGTAGAGGATTTTTACAATAAATAGCTACCATAAATAACTAGAGAACTACCTGGGTAAACTTGTAAATACACTTGTAAAGCATGCACATAAGAAAGAGTATGCTATTTATTTCATCATGTAACAAACTTAAGTTACATTGTAGCCTACAAGTTATGTTATTTTATATTATATCTTAACAAGGCTAATGTTACGATGGTATTGTGCCATTACAATATAATAACAAAGCTGCAAATAAAATACAAATACAAATAGGCCTACAAATACCATTATGCCTGCTGAACACCAGTACCACATAGATCTACCAACACCACAAAAGCCCTGGCAAAAACAATGGTCATACTGATAGAGCATAGGACTATACACGTTTACCACAAGTGATCAGCAAAAAAAAGTAGAGCTGCAGGGCAGTGAGGTCATATTGATCTCATGGCCATAAGATTATTGGGGAGATGTGTTCCTCATGGCTGGGGACATAGACATCCCATATAATTGGCTAGACTAGCAGTCAGCGGTCCACTTCCGGGACAATTGGAAGCCATCTTGAATGGGTGAGTTTGCATGTTAATTAGATGGGAGCGATTAATCAAAAAAATATTTTTCAAGATGGCCGCCAGTTTGGCAGGTGAGCATATCGGACTTTAACACCAAAATGATTACTAAATTCCCTTATGCAATAACTTTGCATTGTTTCTGTTTGTTCAATACCATGCTGCACAAGCTAAAACCATATCAAACAATCCAGTAAAATACTAAATTGCATTAAAAAAGCATAAATTAAAACGCCAAACCGCCATCTTGAATGGGCGAGATTGACGCTTCAATTTGGTACACTCGCGCCTGTGCGGAGGTATTGGAGACTGCGTATCTAGCCTACTATAGGTGTTAAGATATCTATGGCTGGGGAAGAGAACCGAGTCAACTCGACACCCATTTCTATGTAACAAACCTAAAACAAGGAATGAATTTGGCCCAGAGGCAGGTGCATGTAATGGAGTGGGTCACAGTGGTGTTGGTAGGCCTAGGCCCTACAACTACAGGTCACATATTTTAAAATGTATACTAACATATCGCCAAGTGTGGCCACACAGGCTGACTGACTTTGTATCGGAATGGTGCCGTGTGTAGGAAACAAGCTGGAACTCATTAAAAATTACAATTTAACACTTAGGTAGGTAACCAGTTCCGTGGCGATGACGAGTTATCTCGTCACGACAGGTTTGTCCCCGTAGCGCTCTTGACATTTATTCCGTCATACGCATTTTGAAACGCTCCTACAGTGGCCGTGACGAGCTGTGTTTGAGTTTGAATATTTCCGCTGGCTTTGAAATGTTATTCTCAGTGTTAGTTTACTCAGTGGCTCACAGATAGAATAGATTTTTTCATTGGTTGGCCAAAGAAACACCCCCTTTTTAGGGTGGAGTTTTGGGAGAAGTGTGTTACACAATGCTGTTAACATCTCGTATGCGTGTTTACTGATGTTTATTGATATTGACGGTATTATTGATAGTTTGAAGTGAGAATGATTTCAGTGATATTGAAAGTGAAGGTGAATTCGATAGTATGTAATAGAGAAGTGTCAGACAGTGAAGGCGAGTCTGGTTTTCTGGTAATCAGAGTAATTCTAATGCGGGGGATTATTCAGATGATGACGCGATTATTGTCGTGTAACAAGCAGGCTGGTCTAATGTAGCGGGCCTAGACCTCAGTTTCCATTCATTAAATTGCAAGTACTAAATCACAAGAGATAAGTTTATTGAACTAGAGATATCAAAGACCCCGCGCGCCCGCACTTCTTTCGCTCCTTGACCATGAAATAAAGTAGCCTAATAAGCTAGCGAAAAAGAACTCGACACTGAACTGGTTTTCAATTGGTTTTAAAATATTCATATAGCCTAGTCCTAGGTCTACACCTATTTTTGTGTTTAGGCCCTACTATAATTCTGCAAATAGTTTTAACCTAGTTTATGCGAGTTCCCGCCTGGCATTGGTTTCAGACGGGAGTTTAGCTTGGAGCAATTCATTCCGATATTAAAACACGCCCTTTTCGTAGCGGAATAGACATTTTTTTTCTCGATCTGGTTAATCGGGAAACACTCCCGTTTTTTTTAATTGTGTACACAAAACTGCAATAGGTCTAAATGCATTGGAATTGGTTATTACTTGCTTTATTTCATTTTTAAGGCGTTCCAGCCTACTCTCCATCTAGCTCGCAACTTATGTGATTGCTATTATAGGCAGGGTGAATAGCCACTGATGGCGCTAGTGAATTTACAGGCAGCGCGCACAAGCGGCAGCTGCCCGAACCATATTGATGAATAATAACTGTCACTACTAGGCCTTTACATGGCCTTTACCATATGCAGTGTCCGATAGCGTCCCGATATAATCATAAAAATACGGATTTAAAAGTGTGCTTGCGTTCTTCAATGCACCTAAATGTTTTTAAAAATGATTGGAACTGGCCAAAGCAGGTCATGTGTTAGACGTGACAGAAATTAAGTCGGGCGAAATAAACAGCTTAAAACTGCGGGAGTTGTGAGGCAGACATCTGTCAACTTGCCTCCATATGACGTGAAAGTCGATGGAAGTATATTAAATTGTTTTATATGTCAGTGTCACTATAAAATTGATGCAATCGCAGTCTGAAAGACTGACTAATCGTTCAATAAAATGTAAGCCTGGCCGCGGCCTAGCTTGACTGGGGCCTACAGTTCAAGGGGAACTGTCAAGTCATGTCATGCCCTGCGATGGTGATAGGCCTACGGACTGTAGGCTTCTGTTAGCCTGTAGAAGTAATTTTGACTTTCTGCTCGAAATTAAGTCCCTCATGCAGCCCTAGGGCCTAAGCCATAGGTTTTTACCACCTAGGGTAGGCCTACTTGGTTGATCTAGGTCTTCCCTTGGCCTAGTGGTTTTGTCAATGCTAGGGGCCTACAACTTTATTCGCTACCTTAGAGGCTGGGCACCTTGTGCAAAACGTTGAAACAATAATCTTACACAATTCATTCACAATAAAAACCCTGAAGTAGGCCTAGGGCCAAGCCCAGCTACCCCCGAGGGCTAGGCCTAGCCCTAGGTTTGTTTGCTTTAGTCTGATGAGCCAAGGCCTTGTCCTAGCCCATAAAAAACACAATCAAAGTTTGTAACCTACGCTCGGCTTATCACATCATTTCAAAATTATTCTACATGCTAACACTACATTCGGTATCACAATCGCAGGACATGACAGTTCTCCTTGAACTGTAGGCCCCAGTCTAGGTAGGCCTAGGCCTAGGCCAGGCTAGGCCGGCGAGGCTTACATTTTATTGAACGATTAGGGCTAGTCGGCCTTTCAGACTGCGATTGCGGCAATTTTATAGTGACACTGATATAGATAAAACAATTTAATGTACTGACATCGACTTTCACGTCATATGGAGGCAAATAATAACACTCTTGTCTGACATAAACATGAGCAAAATGCAAGCATTTACCATAGCTTTTACGTCAGCTGTGGCCAGCTTCATCAATTTAATGTTAGAATCCGCCGCTACGAGCGCTAGTAGTATCAACGCACGGTGCCTATTGAAGGTGAGCAATCTGTTAAGGAAGGATTGACAAACAAAATGATATCATACAATGGTAAATACAAGCAAAAGTCAATTTATAGGAGCTGATATGGTTTGTACCATTCCGCTAGCAGCACATCGACCCTAAGCCTAGTTCGAGTAGGTAAGGTAAGCAGCACTATTGTTGACAACTCTTGTTTCTCGTTGGGAATTTTCACCTGGTCGGTCATGATGTTGTTGAATCTGTGATCCATACAGTAATGAACTTTAGGTATGGTACAGTAGGATACTCAATTGACAAATTTGGTGTTTTAATTTAGCCTAGCATACTGTATCTAGCAAAACTTAGTATTTTTAGGTAGCCTAGGCCTACTTATGGCCTAGATTCTGTGTAGGGCCTATCCTAATAGGGCCTAGGCCTATGAGTTTGCTGTCGGGGATCCAGGCGGCAGACCTAGGCCCACTTACAATAAAATAAACTAACAATCCATCAAGCAAGTCTGAACTTTAGGTAGGAGGCCCTAGCTTCTATGTGATAGGGGCCTAGGCCCTACACATTGGTTCTACGCATATGTCCCAGGCTTTGTACCGGTAGGCCAGGTGTAATCAATGTTTCTTGATTTATTTTTTTAAAGTGGTGCATTCTAAACTTTCAACTATCATTTGATAAATTATTGATGTATTTACCAACGGAGGTAGTGTAGCCGCAATGTCAATTGTCACATATTGGCAATGATGGTAGTGACATAAGCCAGCATGACGTCTTATTAATAGTTTTTTTAAACTTCTCTATTTTTGGCAAAACTCCTTTTCGGTTGACAGTCCTTTATATTTGAAATAGAAATGTTTAAGGTTTTGCAGGGTAGTTTTTGTTTTGTTTTATAGTTTGGAGTATTTTAGTGAAAACATATAATGATGATTTTTTTTTGGGCGCCCCCCCCCCCCCCCCTAACCAAAGAAATTCCGGCGTAGTTAGTAATGCGCCACCTAAACATTATCAAGAAACATTTCATACACATGTACTTACAAGTTGAGACATTTTTCACACAAAAAAAGTAATCTATATCTAGCCTAATTAGGCCTACCGGCCCTAGGGCTAGACCTACCTAGGCCCCTCCCCTTTCGTATCTTCATCCTCTGCTATTGACTATTAGTCGGTGGCAAGTTTCTTTTCCTTCCACTTCTCTATAACCCTCAGCTTCCATAATCCCTCACTCTAGCTCTCTTATCCCCACTGACCATGCACACGATCCCTTCGTAATCTCTATCGCTCCCTTATCGAGCAAGGCCTCTTCTTACTCTTATCTCCAATTCTCTTTCTTCCCTATTCAGGATAAACCTTTGGCCGCAGCTTCAGTGTTTTTTTTTAATCCAATCAAATTCTTTTCCCCCACTAACCCCAGCAGAAAGATTATTCCACTCCACCACCACTCTAGCCAAGGAGTTCTTACCCACATCTGTAACCCGTGTACCTCTCCCATATTTCCATATATGGTCTCCTCTGGCTACATAGTTAGCCCTTTCAGATGACTATACATCTCACTCCATCCCTCATGAGCTCTAGTCATTCTGTACATTTTACCCAGTCTGTCCATTCTTCTCCGATCCTCAAGCATCTCCCAACCAAGTTGGCACTTCTTCGATTGGCATGGGCCATCCCATAGATAGCCTACTACTATACCTTCCACTCGGCATGGGCCAAAACTTTTTAGCACTGCAATATTAGGGGAAAAGTAGGTCATGGGGAGGGGGGGGGGGGCGCAAAGCGCTTATGTTTTAATAATAATAATATAATGATAATATCGTAAAACCTCTCCCCCTAACCTACTTTTCACTAAGTGTTAAAAAGTTGGCCCATGCCAACCGAAGAAGTAGGCCTACACCAAGTTCCCTTATCATACGCGTAACACTGCCATAGGACCGTATTAACTGCTCATTAATCAATTCCTCCTTCCACCAATTTCTTTTATTGAGTAGGCCCTACCCTTCTCGCAGCTCTTTCTGCACTGCCTCAATTTCACTAATTTCTCCTTTCCTGTAGGCTTACGGATCCTATATTGCCCCTGCATATTCTACAACCGGTCTCACCAGGGTTTTGTACGCATGGCCCATTAACTCCTTTTTTTTCCTTTTTTTTTCGCCCCTTTTAGTGTTTGCATTACAAAATTCAGACACCTAAAACCCTTTCCTGGATAGGCCTACTTCCTTAATATGGTCCTCCCAATTGAACACTCCTAAACCGTCCGATAAACCGAACACCCTCCCGCTGCCCGCCTTTGTGACCAGATAGGCCTAGTGATTTATTGAAATGTTCTACTAAAGTTTGGTTTATGTCAATTTGTTAATCACTTCTTCCTGAAAAGGTATGTAGTCTCCAAATTAATACGCGCCGGATAGAAAACGAGATAATATCGGAATAATAAGTCCGCCATTTTCTTTATTTCGTCACTTTTAAACTTTTGACAGGTAAACAACTTTTTGAAAAACCACGATCTACGGAAACGAGTGTAAAACTTATTAAAATGTCAAAGGGGAGGGAGACATCATTACTGAGTGTATTATAACTGTGTCTACAATATTAACACAAAAGAAACGTGTTTTTACTTCCACGAAAGCCTAAAATAGACGAAAACAGCCGACGTTCGGCTATTGGGCCGAGTTCCATTAGCCGAACACTCAGCTCCGCCGCCATTGAAACTCGATGTTATTCGTGAAAATTCATTTTGACTGAAATGAAATTCAATAGTAATTAGATTATTACACTCACATAAAAGTTAAACACACAAATAAATAAAATGGAACCCTGTTCTTAGTTTCACACGTTGCATTTTAGCTTTTATTTGTAAATTACGTAGTTTTCGGCCATGATATGTAGTTATGTCGCCATCTTGAGCCGCTCGGCTTAGGTGTTCGGCTAATGGCGACGTAGCTTTTCTGAAAGGAAGTGGCTATTTAACCGTAGCTACGGGAAAATTACGATTCTCAATTCGTCCGTAGCATGAACGAAGATCAGCGGAAATAATCGAAGGTATCCGAATCGTCCGCGGGATACCACCTAACTCAAATATCACAGTGCATTGTGGCAGAGTGGTAGCGCGTCCGAATTCTATGCGAGAGGTGGGCGGTTAAAATTTTCGTTTGGTCGTTTTTTTTTTACCATTCTATTTGGGTCCATGTTTTTTCTGCAAATGATTTCCCTACATTCGGCCCCGTCGCAAACACAATTCTAGATGATAAAAGTTTTTAAAAAGTGCTGCGTCGCGCTAGCCTAGTTCTAGGATACAATCGATAAGAGCGCACCCGAAATCCTTTCCGTTAAAAACGAGTTTAGATTTAAAATAGCAACGTTAAAGGTTTGGTAAGTAGAGTATTTTATTGAAAAGGTTGGTAGGCCTACTAAGTAAATGTCATAATAAACATGGCGCGCCGGCAACAGTGAAATGGTAGGCCTAGTGTTTGTGTTCAATCTTTATTAATTATAACATAATTCGTATATTTTCAGAGTGGTTATTATTGAATTAACGTAATTTACTTCCCGTTCCTACGGTTAAATTAGCAGGCCTAATTTTTCCGTACCCACAGTTCGAGTACCTTCGGTGATTTCCGCCGATGTTCGTTCATGCTACGGACGAATTGAGAAACGTAATTTTCCCGTAGCTACGGTCGAATAGCCTCAGCGTTTCTGAAATTACTTCGACTTTCGAGTTTGATTATTGACTTGGCCTACACAGAGCATTTACGATTGTCCGAGATGTTTTAAATCAACCAATGAGGTAGGCCTATGTAAGGAAGCCTAAAAACAAAACCCAGTCGCCCGATGTCATAATTGAAGGCAGAGGATATTCTTACGGCATACCGTAAGAATTACTAGAAATTATTCTTACGGTATGTGTTTTCATTGGTTGTCTCATCACGTGACTCATCAACAGGCGCGCCGTATAGTAATTCTTACGGTCTATGCCTACTGTGAGCATGCACTAGGCAGGCCTAGGCTAGGCCTAACGTCGCTATTTTAAATCTAAAGTACCGGTATCTACAAAACCTTTAACGTCGCTATTTTAAATCTAGGCTGTGTATAATCTTACGTTCGAACGTAAAAAGTACTGCAAATAAATCTTACGTTCAATGCTTCCCCGCCGTTTACCCGCCGAACGTAAGAATTGTTTAGGCCTATTACGTTGTTATTACGTTCCAAACTTGTAAGAATAGAATATGCCTACTGGTGCGTTATTATTTCGTTGTAAATATACGCAAGAGTTGGGGCCCAACGAATTGGATAGGAATTATGAAAAATAAAGCCTCTAGACTCAACTTATTGAAGCAAAACTGAGACTGGGGACCATTGGATACACAAAGATTAGGGCCTACAACGAGGTAGGCTGGTCTGCCGCTGTGCTAGGCTCAATTTATTGAAGCAAAACTGCTGGGGAAAGTATGTAGGCCTAGTAAGTAAGGCCTACTACGAGATAGCAGAGATAGGCCTAGTGTACTCTATTATCTGTGGCCTAGGGCCTAGTGCCTGCCGTCAGCTGCTGCAGCTGTGCGGCGTCCCGTTGAATGTGTGGGCGACTGCGTGGGCGTGTTACTTCTTCTTATTTAAAATTGAACAAATCTCTCTTCACCATATCTCTTAACTATCTCCTCAACTTCCCGCGCATTCGCAAATCTATCGCCAATATTCTATTCAGATCCATCTCGTCAACACGTCGTGCTAACACACCAACTTCTCGTGGCAGATTGACAAAAATAAATATGGCCGACGAACCTCCAGCGTACGAGTTCGGAACTAGCACGCTCCGACCTCTTCGGCTCGGTCGGTAGCAAATAGTTCCTTGAACGTAAGAACAACTTTCAGCAAATTTTACGTTCGAACGTAAGATTATACACTTCGTTAAATCTAAAGTAGGGCCTAGGCCTACTACTACCTACCTACTGATCAAAAACTGGGCATACCAAACGAAAAAGTTCGCTCCATGCCGTAAGAATATCCACTCCGATAATTGAATGTAGGCCTAGGCCCAAATAAAAGGGATTGTAGACACGGCGGTACGATTTTCTGCTTAAGGTGTTGAGCTATTGGGTAGCCTAGGCCTACTTGACCCTAGCCCTAGGCCTTAAAGGGATAGGCCTAGCCTAGGCCTGTATTTTACATAAAGCCTAGGCCTAGGCCTAGGCCTTAGCCTATGATCGGGTCTGGAGGCTAATCCACCAAAGTTACCTAGGGCTAGGGCTAGGCCTAGGCTAAAGGGATTGGATACACAAAGGCTAGGCCTAGGCCTAGGCCCTACCTAGCTAGGCCTAGCCTAGCCTAGGCCCTAGGCCTACGCGGACGCCTATGTTTATACATTTTAAAGGGATTGGAATAATCTACAAACAAGAGCGTAGTCCTAAGGCTGATACATACACGTGCTTTAATGCATAAACAAAGGCTTAGGCCGAATGGTTCTGAACTGACATAAGTTATGTCAGTTCAGAACCATGCGGTCTAGTACTAGCTAGGGCCTAGACAATGCCAAAATGTGCTCAGGGCCCAGGTCTAGCCTAGCTAGGGCCCTAGCTCTAGCGCGGTAGGACCTAGGGCTAGTCAAAGATGTTTACCTGGAATCAAGATTAAGCAATGTTTTCAACCCTTACATAAACCAAGCAATGTAGTACATAACAAAACATGAAACCTACCGAATTATGCAGTTCTCGGGCCCTATTCCAGGTACACCGCCATGGACGACAAGCAAAACAGGAGGGAAAACAGGAAATTGCAAGGCGAGGTCAAGTAGCCGTCGGTGGCGTGGGGTGTACGAACGCAGTATATCACACAGTTTTAACACATCGACGCAGAATCGCAGACCGCTGGGAGAACCATGACCAGCACTTTTTTGCTAGGCTGCAGAAATATGTTATCAATCTTTGTTACCATTACAAATAATAATAATAACAACAACAATAACAATAATAATAATAATACATAAAATAATATAAATAATTTTATATTATGATTTATATATTTTTCTAGCCGAGCATAAACACTTCACTGCAACTTGATGGGGAGGATTATGCGTATCCAGGTGTCGCTCTGGAACAAATAGGGCGGGAATATTCAGTATTTATTGGCATTATATTACCTTTGAGTATAAAACCATGGTTTTATACTCAATGATATTACATATTAATGTTAATTACAATGCGTTGTAAATATCACGATACAACAATGAATGATATATAAAATAAAATAGGTTTTAAACGTATTAATAATAAAATAATAATAATAATAATAAATAATAAAATATCTAACTTGTAACGTTATCGATTAGTTTCCTGTATTGTTAAATAGCTATAATGACTATAAGCCGCCATCTTAAATGTTTCAAAGAACTTCACAATAGAATACACCCACACACAGGGCTTCGGCTCTAGGTGGGTCTTCTTCTTGCACCTATAAAACCGGCTATATTTACTTGTGTTATATGTATACTGTATACTAAAGAAGAAGAATAAAGTCTTATCTTATCTTATCTTATCTTATTTAGTTTTTACATTTTGGTGCATACTTACAAGTCAAGACTCAGACTACTTGATAGTGTGCACCCTATGTTTATGTGTGCCCATAGATATCTTAACACCTATAGTATGTGTGTGCCCCTATATAACTAGGAGCTATAAATTGTACATACTAAATTAACATTATATTTTAAGAAAAGTAGGATTTAAGTTAATTTAACTTACAATTTTTAGGGAAGCATAATATAATGAATTATGAACATAGCTTCCTATGATTACCTTCTTACAGTTTATATAAAATCCTATAAGAAAGAATGCTGTTCTTACCTATGTTCTATGCAAGTTTTACAATATATGTGAGTGTGACAGTCATAGTTTTATTGGAAAGAATTCCTTAATTCACTAAGATTATCTCTATAAACTACTAGGTAGGCCTACAGTCGATTTGACTCATCACTATTTGGCAACTAACGCCGGTGGCAGTATATGTATGAACAAGATATCAGAAGTAAAGGAGGTAGTAGTAGTTATTTATTCATTAGCACAATTTGCTATTTTCATAGTCAATACAAAATTTATGGTACATCAAGATACAACGAATGAAATACAAATTGACAACACATTAATCTAACAGCCACAATTAATTGGATGAGCGTAGCGAAGATTCCATTACACTACACTGGAGAAAAAAATCCAGAATTTTTTTCCCTTTTTTTTGTATTTTTGTGTTTGTCCACACGATTCCAGCTAAACCGATACTCCAATTGCGATGGATTTTCTGGAGGCCTTCGAAATCTCTGAACTTAGAACTGCCACGTTTTTGAGCGCAATCGGAAAATTATTTCTCATGAAAATCGCAATTTTACTTTTTTTTTCGATTTAAAAAAAATTTCTTCGACTTATAACACCTACATGCTCTATCCGATTTTAATGATTTTTTCACAGAACCTTAATTTTATAAATTAACATATTCGTGTGAAATTTGAGCGCAATCGAAAAATTATTTCTCAAGAAAATCGAAATTTTACGTGTTTTTTTCTTTATTTTAAACAATTCTTTGACTTATAACACCTGCATGCTTTTTCCAATTGTAATGATTTTTTCACAGAACCTTAATTATATGTATTAATATCTTCGTGTGAAATTTGAGCGCAATCGAATAATCATTTCGTATGAAAATTGCAATTTTACGATTTTTTTCTTTTTTTAAATTTTGATTAATTAAAAAAAAAATTAAGTTAATTTTTTATTTAATTTAATTTAATTTTAAAAAAAAACTTCGACAAAGTAATGATTTTTTCACAGAACAGAAAATCCGCAGAACACATGGCAGCTCAAAGCACCAATTACGCTCATCCAACAACGCGCCTGAAAAAGCGTTTGCGAAGCTTCCTAGTAACATATGCAACCACACAGGACTGTTAGGGAATGGAATGACTTGCCGGGGGATATTGTAGCTAGTGGGTCTTTGAGGGAATTTAGATCGTTTTTAGGGGAGGGCAGAAATTAGGTCTGGGGGGATAGTGAGTGGTTGCCACCGGGCGGAAGGGCCCATTTGCAACCGTTAAGAAATGTTATGTTATGTTTTAAGTCACGACATTTCAAATACATTTTCATTCACTGGCATCACTTTAAAAATAAACACTCAGCTTCAATCATAATACCAACATCAATCAACAAGTTTAAACAAATACTCTTATCTCTAATAAAATTAACGTTATGTTGGTCTAGGCTTATAGAACAATGTATGTAATGGACCTATCCACTAGTTTTACATTATGTCCCAGAAGGACAATACTTCATTTTGGTTTACACTTAACACTTTGCTTTTTTTTAAACGTAGGTTCAAGATTAAGTAGGTTGTGTGGCATGACATGTGAGTTTGTCTATCTTTTAGTTTTTAGATACAGATTAATGTTATATATCTTGATGGCGAGAGGGTTTACAAGGTAGGCTTAGTCGCTTTGATTTACTGCCCCCCACTGAAAATCAGTTATATAACTGAGTGGGTAGACTCTAAATACAATTTATTTTATTTTTATAATACTGTTCTCTAATTTTGTAACTGGGATTACAAAATACCCATTTCTTTGTCAATACAGCGGTTTAATGATGAATATTTACGAATTTCTACTGGTATGGCATTGTATAATTTTGGACTGAGGAACGCCACTTGATTTTGAGCAAGCTTTTTATTAGTTCTAGGTATCTCTACAGGTTATTTTTTATTTCTGGTGTTTGATAGATGTTATTTTTTTGAATGAGGTAATATTTTGATGTACATATTTTGTTAGATTTTTTACATATAATTTACGCGTTTATGCGTTCCATGCAAATAAGTCATTTATATATAATAGCTGCAGTTTAATAATTGGTTTCATTTAGTAATTTTGTACTGGTAAAATAAATGATTGAAACCCGACGTGTGAGTAGGTCTAGCAGGCTGTAACGAGTGGTTTGAAATTGGGCTAGAGTAGGCCGGCTTATTAAACCCTTGGCAACAGGCTAGATATAGAGATGGGAGTTGTTGTTTATTAGCATTAGCATCCAATTTGACTTTACATGATTATAAAAGTATAGGATTTGTCAAGATATTTGTCTTAATTCCAGAATATGACTAAAATGTAGTAGTAGTAGTAGTAGTAGTAGTAGTAGTAGTAGTAGTAGTAGTAGTAGTAGTAGTAGTAGTAGTAGTAGTAGTAGTAGTAGTAGTAGTAGTATCTTTATTTTGTTGTTACATAAATACATATTATTTCCAATGTGCTTAGTGTTGTGTGTGGGAAGACCTGTAGCCCTGCATACATAATAACAATAATTAAACAAAATAACATACAATACCATACATTTTGATAGAACTTTCATCAACAGGCTTTAGTAGTTCTTTGTTCAGTTTTGTAAACAATGGACTTTATTGTACAGTAGGTACCTACCTATAGGTTAAGAATAGTACAGGCTAGTAGGAATAAAGAGAAAACACTGGTCGAGTTCTATGTATTTTCAGCCAAGAATTCATCCATTGTGTAGAAGGCACTATTAAGTAGGCCTAGGTAAATTTTAATTTCGTGTAACTGCTTCTGGATCTCTTGCACATTTTATATCACCCCTGGGAGACCATGCATTGTACAATCTTCTACCTATAATGAACGCGCCCTTTTGGCATTTGTTTGTGTTTGGTAGGGGTATTAAAATAGTCTTTTTGTCGGGTGTTGTGCTTATGGATTGAGGAATTTTTGGTTATAAGTAAGCTATCTATTTTTTATGGTCAATGCTAGAACTTCATAAATAAATAAGCTTTGAAAAGTTAAAATGTTTAATTTTTTTAAACCTGGTTTGCACAACTCCCTAGATACCTAATACTTGGCCAGTAACCTCACAGCTCTATTTTGAATGATAAAAATCTGATGTGGATGTGCCGAGTTACCCCATAATAGGGGTAAAGCATATCGGATGTGGGCTTCAAAATAAGCATGGTATGCCAATTTTGCAGCGTTAGTCCATATTGTTTTCTTGATCACACGTATGGCATAACACGCAGAACTTAATTTTGGACCAAGTGTTTCTATGTGTAGGGACCAGTTCAAGGTCTCACCAACTCAACATTTTGTTGTTAAGTCGCATAAGCTTAGTGTTGCCGATGTTATTTTTTTGTAGGATGCTCGCTGTAGGGTATACACATCAGATTTAACCGGTGTGACCCTCTTCAACTGACTAACTAGGTATATTGTGGATAGGAGGGTAGAGCGGTTACTCGGGAAGTGAGTGCAAGTGTTAAAGTTATAGACTTGCAAGAGAACATTTTGGAAAAGCTCGGCTAAAAAATTAAGCTTTATTTATACTAGCCTTGAAAATATTGGGCTCACCCCTAATTAGATTTAAATAAACTTTTTTTAACGATTTGATGAGCATAAATATGAGATGTTATACCAATAACAATCTTAACTTAATCAATTTTAAAAGTTTCCTAATCAATCAGTAATTATTGTTTGAAAAAATACTGCATACAAAAAGCGGTTCATAAGTACAAAGATGATCAAGGAAAAAATTGTCAAAATCATAGAGTTCTAGGAGAATTCCAAATCTTGAGCTCGATATCATCACCGTGTAAAAATAAAATAAATGCAAGCATTTTAGTTAGAGAGAAACAGGGCCGTAGCTAGGGTATAAAAATTACCCGGGTATGATTGGATAAACTACAAAGGGGGGTCTGGGGGGGATGCCCCCCAGCCAATGCGGGTCCGGGGCGCACAGCCCCGGAATTTTTTTCGATTCTTAGAGTGTGATTGGAGTGTTTTAACGACATTTAGGCATGTTTGTTTATAACATTTCGTTGCTGGTGACCAGTGAGATTGTTGTGAAATGTGATTGCAAACTTTTTAATTTTTATTATAATATTCTATGATTTTACATTGGATTCTTCATTGTACAAAGACATTTTAAACTTTCATATTAATGAGTAATGACTCTAGAAAGTAGTCCAATGATGCCATATATTATTTTTGATATGACAATTATTGACACAATCATTCAATCAAATTATCAAGAGGATTCATTCTTCTAGCTAGAGTATACTCTATTCTATATAAATAATTGTTCACTTACAGTTACGCGCATGTCAATTAGTTTTCTGAAATGCTAGGGCTATCCGCCTGTGTCCTGTTGAGTCCCAACGTTGCAGAACGTTCAAGAAATCGGAAGTAAAATGTTGTTAATCTATTAAGTCGTCATTCTATCACAAAATTCGAAAACAACGCCAAACACAACACACATTAGTAAACCAATCACTCGATCACTCACTGCACTGCTCTCACTCTTATACGTTCAGAAGTCAGAACCACACTGAACTTGCATGAACGGAAAGACAGGGTTATGGGTTGTATTGTACTCGTAGAACACAAAAATGTTGCCATCTCGTCACCAAATGGATTGACTATTTCTTGGAATTCGAGATGAAATCGTGTTTGGTGGCCACAAATCGTAAAGGCATGAATAATTGCATTGGTCAAACAGAGGGCCGGGGGGTCTATTGTAGGCACCACCGTCCCGTTTCCCCACCCACCCCAGCCTTCGCCGCCACCACCAACTCAAACCTTTGATATTATTGTACACATTCATCGGCGTGCGTAGCGAAAACAAATAAATCTTAGTGCATTTAATTTGTGGTTAATAACATGAACAGTAGTAATATCAATTCAAAATGGTCTACTCCAGATTTTTACCCGGGTATTTACCCGGGTTACCAACCCCTGGCTACGGCGGTGGAGAGAAATCTATTTTATTTGGCTGCTGACCGTTAAAGTGCCCACATGGATTTAAGTTACTAAAATTATCAAAATACATATATTTAAATATTAACTATTTATATATAAGGACCTATTGTTGTTATACAAATGGTTTGGTAAAATAATGGCCAAAGCTTTGAGAGTTGAAATATAGTAACATGAACCTTATGTGTTCCGTTTTAAGGATTATGGATAATTAATTCTGAAGCACTACAAATTTATGAAAAAATCACCTCATAAGTTTGGCGATTTGTTGACACACCCATCATTCTCATGTGTCCGGTAGGTGCAATTTTAATACATACATCACACATCTTCAATGCAACATAAAAACTATGATTAGAATAGATTTTGAACAGTGACATTAATTTATGTAACCAAATTAACAAATAAACAACAATTGCTTGATTCCACAATCACATAACTCTGCAAATAATACAAAGTACAATGTAAATCTGTCTTTTGTTTTACATTTACAAGCAAATTGAAAGTATGAAGCAAGATTGTATGCAGATCATAATAACGAATATTATACACACTCTTGCGGTAACTTTTCACATAGCCTACAGGTCTATTTCTCCTTAAAATTTATCTTGAATACACTTGGATATTTGCATGATTTCAACTGTGTTCAATAGTTACTATATTCAAAATTCAAATGTGTTTGCCATTTTCAACAGGAACTCAGTATGCAGATGTACCTAAATGGATTCAAAAGAAGTCAATAGGAACCGCAACCAAACTAATAAAAATGTGTTTGTGCACAAATGTAACCAACTGGATTCGACGGGAACTAATGTAACCAAACTGATTCAAACAGCAGCTGGCAAGTGAGTGCAGCAACTCTTATCTCTCATATTTTAACACTGTGAGGCCTTCGATAAACAATATGCATATGCCTATACTAGGGTGTCCAGATTTTCAAACCAAAAAAGCGGGACAAACTTCTGGCGGCTGTAGCTGGGGTCTGGGGCGAAGCCCCAGCCGCCGGAGGCCTTTTCGCCGAAGGCGAAAAAAATTTCACCATACTACAATTATTTTGTCATGTTTTAACTGAAAATGGCAACTCGAGGGTTTACCTTAATGGATAATAACTATAGAAAATGTTGCTTTGCAGATGTACAAAACACTTTGTCATTATCAGTCTCGTGTCTAACAAGATAAGGAAAGTCCTCTTAACATCGTCATTGAAAACACACGATTAGGCGGCGGCATTTTACACACTCACGCGTACGAGACGAAAAAACTATCTCGTAAAAGTGAGGCTATGAAGTAAAAATATGTTTTCAAATCAAAATTAACTTTCCCACCATTTAATTGCTGCTAATAATAATTAAATATCGAATTGCGAACTATATATTCTATCTGTTTGAATACAATCAGTTCTACAAATAAGCAGGCGAAGTAGGCTTGCAAGCACTCTAAATTTTTTGATATTTTCTCCTCACGACAGCATTTACAACGATCTGAGCAAGCAAGGACCCAAGGAAGGTTTGTTTTGGGTGAATTATCAAATTAAATATTTATTGTGATACTCACAGATATGTTTTATCATGTTGCTCGGCTGCAAAACGACAAAAACTTCGTTGGGGCTCGGGACATTCGTGTAACTGATGCCGTCAACCAACCCCACCCCCCCCCCCCCTACACTCCGCCTGCTGATGACGCATTCATTCGTGCAAAGTCAAGGCCAGCAGAAAAGTGTATACAGAATACGCGTAGTCCGTAAATTTACAGCAGACGAGCCACGAGCTACACGTGAAATCGGTATATTTACAAAAACGGGACAAAACAGCGTCCCGTGAACAGTTGTTGGGACACCGGGACAGGTCCCTAAAAAACGGGACTGTCCCGTTTTTAACGGGACGAATGGACACCCTAGCCTATACCTACCTGTATTGACCAATACAATTATTTTTCCAAAAAGATGCATTCACTCATGGTCATGAATCATGAGAAAAATCAAATTTACCTCTCGTTACACAACCATCTTCCATCTCCATACCGACTCGTACTGGAAAAGATACCAATTCTCCCAGTTTGTTAACCAGGTTGTCACAGGCAGGGAGTATATAACATTGGATCGCTCAAGATTTAGAATAGACCGCTCGTTATGACTGCGACTACCATCTAGTCGTACCAAAGAAATAGTGTACGGTATGTATGTACCTGTAAATGTATGGCAGTAGCTTGAATAGAAGTCAATTCTTCTACTATGACAGCAACAAGTAAACAGGGCTGTTGAGACCACAACGTTCTGTTTTCAATGTTCATATTTAATATTTATATATTATGTCTCTCTAACGCTCATATGGCTCCCAAACACTCTTAAGGGTAAGCTGCTACTTCCTATCTTCTATCAACCAAATATAAATATAAAAACATGATTTTTAATTCAATTAAAGGTAACTACTTAATACCCATGACTTGGACATATCTAGCTTTAATAATTCAAGCATAAAAAGTAGGCTTACCATTCATTTCATACCAGAAATAAACTAGTAGTAGGCGTACACTCAAACAAAATCATTAGCCCTATGTTAAACCACACTTTATTGAAAAATTTGGTAACACTTGGATCAGGATATATGTACACTACTGTACAGCACCTGATCTGAAAACATAAAGCAGATCACTATGAATTGAAATTCAACCTGAATGCAAAATCCCAACCAACACAGCCCAATGCAGTATTAACAAAGTGGCAAAACTTTAAAACAATAAAATTAATAATAATACCATTTTAAAACACCAATAATCATTATTATATCACACTTGTACAGAATAGTTTAAACTTATATTACAATACTTAAATAATACCCACATTTCACTTGCAGAAAGCTTGGAAAATAACAAAATCAAATTTGTTTGCAAAATCACTCCTATTAACAATTATCTATTGCATTCACACTGTTACGCACTCTCATTGGCGTAACTACGGGGGGGGGGGGGGGGGCGAGGGGGGGGCACAATTAGGTAGCAAGGTTTTGTAAAGTGACAGTAAAACTATCAATTGTGACAATTTTATAAATTATTATCAACAAAATAACAATAAATCCTAGTAAAAAGACACCATTTGAAATGTTAAAAATAAAAAATAAATTCTGGGGGTAAGCGTCCCAGACTTAAGTGGCGGTTTTTACGGTATGCAAGGTGTGAAAATTTAAAACCTGATCAGTCTGGAAAAATTGCCTAACAAACTCAAATTTAATTAGTATGAGTGAAACTTATTTTTAGAAAATGTATGAAGAGCCCACATAATGCGAGTCCATTATTCTCTACTTGAAAGTATTTTTTAAAACTTACGCAAGTACTTTACCCAATGTGGGAGTTACATGCACACTTGTTACTTTGGGGGTTTATGGTTAAGTCTAAAAATAATGGTGAAACACATTTAACCACTATTGCTCTAAGTAACACACTAGTGACAGTGCAGCCTCATTACTCATTAGTCATTAATATAGCCGACATCTTTGGTGTATTCGGCACCTCGAAAATAAAAACAAAAAAGGAATTCCTAAATAAGAGAAAAATGAAATTATTTTCATAACGATCTTAAATTGAGCAAAATCAAACAACCTCGAACAAAATGTTCTCGGAGGTTGTGCCCCCAAAATCCCAAATCCCCATGATGATGTCTACTTGTTAAAGCTTCCGACCTATCAATTGCACACCACAATGGGGTCATGTCATGTGTCATCGTATATGCGAATATACAGCGTAAACCCAAAATGAAATATGTACCCCTCAGTAAACCTAAAACAAATCAGGGTATGCGCTGTATACGGTGCAAAATATTAATATTCTCATATAGCTAGGCGGATAAGGCTAACAATTAGGGGTTTTGTGGTAGAGGTCTGAATTTTGGATTGTATACTCAGATCAATATTCTAAGAAAATTGCCTCGAGGTGCCATGACAAAATTCGTCCGGTTAAGGGGGTGGAAGGGGGTGAAAAAATGGCATTTTTCAAAAATTCAAATATCAAACTAAATTTAATCCTAAGAATACAAAATTAATACATATTGTAGATAAAAGTCCAAAATTTAATAAGAAAAAAAATATATATTACCATATTATGTATATCTTACCAGAATTTGCACCCTTTGACTTTTATTCACAAATTTTCTCACTGTGCTGGGAGGATTAGCCTACCAGTCGTGGGTTTTGTGATAGGGCCGTGAATTTTCCCTAAAACACTCAGAAGAATGTTCTCTAAAAAATGGCTTGAGGTGCCCTCAAAAAAGTTGCTTGCTTATAGGAGAAAAAGGGGGTGTACTAAAGGGGTTGATAAAAACTAAAATAAATAAATCTGTATTCAAATATAATATTAAGGGCGCCAAATTAACATTTATTGTAGATTAAGATCTAAAGTTTAATTTAAAAAATTAAAATTTCACCATATATGTAAATCTGATCAGATTATGCGCCCTTTGACCACTTTTCATAAATTTACTCAATATTAACGAAAGTGTATCGTGTGACCACTTGTTTTGTCCCAAATTGTTCCAACGAATTAGGACGAAAAGAACATTTTGTCATGCCTTGGGTACATTTTCACACAATGGACTTTGACCCATGTTCACACATTTACTCAAGATTAACGAAAGTGTATACGAATTAGGACGAAAATAAGTTTTTAACACCTTGGGTACATTTTCGCGCGATGGACTTTGACCCCTTTTTACAAATTTACTAAAAAAATAACGAAAGTGTATCGTGTGACCACTCGTTTAATCCAAAATTATGTCAATAATACGAATTAGGACGATTTTTTTAAACACCTTGTGCACATTTTTTTAGGCTACAATCACATTTTCAAATACAAATGTTTACAACATTTAAGTTTTATTTTATTAAATCGTACAACGCGCACAAGGCAACATACTCGTAAATAATTTGTCAAATTTAGGGCTGCTCTATAATAGCCCGGCAATAGCTTCCCGTTGTCGTTACAGTTACCAGGCAATGTTAAATCATAACCAATATTCCTGTTACCATTGCAGGGCCTCATTCCCGGGCTATTGTGAATAGTCCTTGTGTAAATAACTCAATACAAATCTAAATGAAAATTAAATTCGGAAAGTGTTATGGAACAAATCTACGACTACCCGTGTGCTAATAAAATAAATATACTGACCTATTTGTATAACATCAATAAATATAACTAATTACCAATTCACTGATCTTTTATTCAAAACATACTTATAACAAGAAAACAGTATGAAGACCATATAAACGGGAGGTTCGATTGACCAAAAAAGGCTCATCCATCAATGTGGCTATATTATTATAGCGTTAGCAAAGCGGCCAGTATTCACAGTACATGATTCACACATCATGAATGTACTATTTTGATCCAATAGGTGTGTTGACACTCGACTACAAAACCACCAAATTGTTAGGTTACTCTAAATAGGCTATTTGACGCTTATTGTTAGAAAATGGATCAGAGTCCATTGAGTGAAAATGTGCCCAAGGCATTTAAAAAAAATCGTCCTAATTCGTATCATTGACATAATTTGGGATTAAACGAGTGGTCACACGATACACTTTCGTTAATATCGAGTAAATTTGTAAAAAAGGGGTCAAAATCCATCGCGCGAAAATGTACCCAAGGTGTTAAAAACTTATTTTCGTCCTAATTCGTATTATTGGCATAATGTGGGACAAAACGAGTGGTCACACTATACACTTTCGTTAATCTTGAGTAACTAAATGTGTGAAAATGGGTCAAAGTCCATTGTGTGAAAATGTACCCAAGGCATGGCAAAATGTTCTTTTCGTCCTAATTCGTAATATTGGAATAATTTGGGACAAAACAAGTGGTCACACGATACACTTTCGTTAATAGTGAGTAAATTTATGAAAAGTGGTCAAAGGGCGCATAATCTGATCAGATTTACATATGGTGAAATTTTAATTTTTTAAATTAAACTTTAGATCTTAATCTACAATAAAAGTTAATTTGGCGTCCTTAATATTATATTTGAATTTTGAATACAGATTTATTTATTTTAGTTTTATCAACCCCTTTTAGTACACCCCCTTTTTCTCCTATAAGCAAGCAACTTTTTTGAGGGCACCTCGAGCCATTTTTTAGAGAACATTCTTGTGAGTGTTTTAGAAAAAATTCACGGCCAAATCACAAAACCCACGACTGGTAGGCCAATCCTCCCAGCACAGTGAGAAAATTTGTGAATAAAAGTCAAAGGGTGCAAAATCTGGTTAGATATACATATATGGCAATATATATTTTTTTTATTAAATTTTGGACTTTTATCTACAATATGTATAAATTTTGTAATCTTAGGATTAAATTTAGTTTGATATTTGAATTTTTTTTAAATGCCATTATTTCAACCCCTTCCACCCCCTTAACTGGACCAATTTTCTTATGGCACCTCGAGTCAATTTTTGGATGAGCGTAGCGAGCGAAGCGAAGATTCCATTTCACTACACTGGAGAAAAAAATCCCGAATGTTTTTTTTTTTCTTTTTTTCTTTTTGTATTTTTGTGTGTTTGTTAACACGATTCCGGCTAAACCGATACTCCGATTGCGATGAAATTTTATGGAGGCCTTCGAAATCTCTGAACTTAGAACTGCCACGTTTTTGAGCGCAATCGGGAAATTTTTTCTTATAAAAAACGCAATTTTACGATTTTTTTCGATTTTAAAAAAAATTTCTTCGTCTTATAACACCTACATGCTTTATCCGATTGTAATGATTTTTTCATAGAACCTTAATTTTATGAATTAAGTTATTCGTGTGAAATTTTAGCGTAATCGAAAAATTATTTCTCATGAAAATCGAAATTTTACGGGTTTTTTCTTTTTTAAAACAATTCTTTGACTTATAACACCTACATACTTTATCCTATTGTAATGATTTTTTCACAGAACCTTAATTTCATGAATTAATATACTCGTGTTAAATTTGAGCGCAATCAAATAATTATTTCTTATGAAAATTGCAATTTTACGATTTTTTTCTTTTTTTAAAAAATTACGATTTATTAAAAAAATAAGTTAATTTTTTATTTTATTTAATTTAATTTAAAAAAATCATCGACTAAGAAATGATGTTTTCACAGAACAACAGAAAATCCGCTTAACACATGGCAGCTCAATGCACAAATTACGCTCATCCAACAACAGGGCGGGACTTAAGCGTTTTCCTAGTCTTAGAATATTGTTCTGAGTATACAGTCCAAAATTCAGACCTCTACCACAAAACCCCTAATTGTTCTTGTTTTGTCCTTTAATCCGCTTGACTAATAGAAGAAATAAAGAAATTCAATCTAAAGTCCAGCACATAATCCAATTTTGCAATCACAACAATCATCAGTAACAAAATTGCCTACAAACAACCATAACAAAAACACCTCTGTCAAAATTATTTATAAAACATGCCTAAAACATTAAAAATAACACTTAGAATTGGAAACTTTTCCAGGGCTGTGCGCCCCTGACCCGCACTAGCTAGGGGGCCTTCCCCCAGACCCCCCATTGTACTAAATCATGTTCTTTACTCACAAAAGAGTGTGCGCCCATAAATACATTTTTGATGAGACCATTGCACACCTGATAAGTGATAATGAGTTGAAAAGCCGCCACTGCCAGACTTGGCACTAGTTGGGGGGTTCCCCAGACCCCCATTGTACCAGGCAACACGTTAGAATAGAACCTCTCTTTCTGTCTCGTTGGTACCAGGCAGAATACAAATACAAAATAAATATAAAATATAAATATAATATAAAAATGTTTGCCCTCCCCCCCAAAAAAACAAACAAGTTTGTCTAGTTACGCCACTGCGCACTCTCTCGTTCACAGACACAGTTTCTTGTTGTTGGCACACGGCACACGCTACTCTAAAGAAAGTACATAGTAGTACTGTATGTAGTTTGAGCGACTGCCATTGGTAAGTAGAACTTAATATACATATATTATTATTTTATAAGTAGGTAAGTGTAGGATGGCATGACGTGTTGGTTCAAAACATATTACACCTCAGCACCAGCACAAAAGTACACATCATGAGTGCTTACTGCATTTTGGAAACTTCAAACTTGGTAGTCATGATCTCTTCATCGGAATCCAAAATCGGTAGAGCACTGGAAAAAAATAAGTTTTATTATCCAAATAAGAGGATTGTGTGTGAAGAAGTAGACATAAATATAATTTATTATTTAGTGTTTACAGTACTTCGTATTATGTAACATGCATATAAATTAGGGCGTAATGAATATACGGATGGTAAATAGCAGATCTACGGGCTATTCTGGCTGGATTATAGTCTAGATAAACCACCCCCATTACGTATGTACACGCCTTTAATCTTTATTTTAGGTGTGGTCTGAGATACAAGCGCCATATCTTAATTGGCTATTTGAGAAACCAAATATGTGACAACATTTGCAAAAATAAGTTATAAGTACAATTTTGCTCAGAATTGATAGGCCTAGCATAGTAGAATAACTAAAGCTGTTTAACAATATTGATCTTTCAATATGATATTCATATCGAGCCTATATTCGATATCGATTTCTCTGCATCATATCGGAATCACCTGATATCGTAGTTTCATCACACTCAACATTAAATATTCTGCCCGGTCTACGTACAAGTTTCTGTAGTTCAAGAGAACATTCCTCTTACTACTCCGTTAACAAAACCCTCGTCCCTCCTTCCCTCCCTCCGACCTCGCTCTCTACTCACAAAGAGTGTTGCACACGAGACTTCACTAGAGCGGTGATCTCCGAGGCATCTACGTTGGCACTAAGCTGGTGGATTTCTTTACATGAACTCGTGATCTTTATGGGCTACATTTCTGCATTATTTATAATGAGTAACGACTAAATGACTAAAAAAACGTGTTTCAAGAAAATTCACCTGAAAAGCTCTATGGACTGATGATACAACTAGCACCAAAAATAAGAGCAATTTAGTTTTCATACATATTGGTCTACTACAAATCATAGCAAAAATAAAACAGTCATTATCTGGTTGAAAAAATTTGATGTCAAGATATCAACCTGATGATTTTAGAATACCTATCACAATACAATATCGGCAAAATGGCACCGATATTGATACTGAAAAGTGAAAACCATATCCTTGAATGTATGTCTCCAAGAAAAACAAAGTATTTTCTGACTATGCCAGTGTTTTTTTTTTTTTACAAGTATTGAAATTCCTGCTGAGTTAAGAAAGTATATATGGTAATATACGTAGGCCTATGTCAGTGAAAATGGTTGGTTTGAAAAAATTACATTGATTTAAAAAACCAAACATGTCACTTTCAATTAATATTTAATTTTCTAAACATTTGTGAGTAAGGAGCAATTTTAATTAATAAAAAACTTTTAACCACATTAACACATGTGACGCATACAGGTGCGCCATGAGGACGCGCGTCCTCCCATACACATGACGTTCATGTAGTGCACCATGCACATTTCAAGTCTCCTGCCACTTTCATGTTCATATTCCCGCTAAAAGCTTGAATGAAGTAGTTCAAGTAAGTTGCTGTTAGATAGCAGCACTAACTAGCATTGTGTTCTTGTTTCTCAGAAGGTTAATACAGTGATCTTTTTGATTAGCTGGAAATAGGAATGTTAAGAAAGTGTTTCAAAGATGGCTGCACGCCGATTTAAAATTATGGAATGAATTATGTTTTTATCAATAATCTTCTAGTTTTATTAGACAGCGGAGAAAGTTAAGTACTGTAAAGTGTATCTATTATCTAGTGGTTCAGAACATGATTATTTTTCAAGCGACAGTGAGGAAACTGTGCAAGACAGTAGTGACATGTCGGGAAATGGGAAGTGAGGGTGTGACAGATGATGGACAAGAAGGGCCTAGGCTTACGCCTGGACCTTGTCAAAATAATGCAAAGTAGTGCTTCACATTGAGATCTGCTTTGAAAATTATCTCACAAGCAAGTGAAAATGGTAAGAACTACAAAATGACAACTTTATGTTTTATAAAAACTTAAAATATTGTCTTTGGTCAGTTTTGGGATTTCTTGGCATATATGGGGCCCCGGAATGTGTAAAAATAGGTGTGTTCAAGGGGTTAAAAGAACGTAGATTTATGTTGGATATTAAAAAAATCATAAAAATTATAGATAGGACTACTATTTTAAATATGCCTCTCCCATGATACGTGTATTGAGAAACCAAATATGTGCATGCTAATATTATGTAACTTGAATGCTAATTATTATCAACATCCACAAAAATTAATGGAACTATTTATAACACATGATGACATAGATATATCAATGTGTGCATAAGAGAAGAAGATTTTTATGTTTTAGTCAGAAAAAGTGTGTCATCTTTTGAGTCTTTGTGCTTGCAAAAATTAAACTAAATGATCGTTTATCATTCACTCAAGACACAAATATAATTGCGGTGGTACAGCAGTCCGTGTAAGAGCTGAAATTTATGATATGACGCGGTTTGGATAAGCTTAAAAAAAACATGCAGTATTTGATACGATGATCGAACCGTGATCTTACTTTTTGAGTTTTGAACCAAACTCAAAAGTTCTAAACTTCAAACTTGAACCAAACTTTCACAAATTCACAAAAAAAATCAGAAAGATACAGTGGACACCATCACACTGCAATGTAAGCCTACGGCAATGAGACAGCGGACTTCTTATCAAAGCAAGGTAGCAAAATACTACACCAGAGCAAACCATTAACTTACAGCTCAGTTAAAGCCCATGTAAATGCTGCAGCTTCCAAGGAAACTAGACAAGAATGAGTCGAAAAGAGACAAGACAAAACATGGAAGGAGTACACCATCACAGCCAAAAAGACCCAACAAAATATAACATGATAGAAGAACAGAAACAGCACAGTTCAGGTTAAAGACACAACATCACCTGTTGGGGAAGTATCTGCACCAAATACATAGGTGTTTGAAACCAGTAGTACATGCAGATTGTGTGGAAATGGTGAACAAGACAAGAAGACATCTGTACACTTGTGCCGGTCTGGCAAGGGAGCATGATGCAATGCCTGGCGGCATAAGAAGGAGGAAAGGAAGTCTTGGTTCTACTGGTTGACTAGATCATCATGATGGCATCATAGGCCAAATATGGGCATTTGAGAAGAAGAAGTTTTTCAAACCGAAAACATCCTACAACATCAAGAGGTAAAGAAAATGGTTACAACTAAAAATATTGAATTATATACCTAAGACATAACATAGGCCAGGGCTGCCGTTTTAACGGATTTTATCTGTTTTTTTTTAAACGGATATTTAGGGTGCAAAACGGATCAACAACGAAATAACGGGATTTTAATCTTATTTACAAATATTTTGTGAATTACGTTTTCTATGCTTATTTTCGTATATTTGAATCTGCGCGGCTAATTTTGATTGAAAACATTGAAGGCGGGGCGATAATCGATTCGACTTCCGAAAGGGGGCGGAGCTAGTCATGTCCCAGACATCGTAGGAACTGCCTATGGGAACTGCTACTGAGGATTGAACAGCCAAGAACAGTGGCTTTTTATGGTGATGCATGTTAAATTGAACAGCCAAGAACAAACAATGGAGAGTGGAGCCTACGAAATTGTGTTCTTTCGTTTTTGTTTTAAAGTTTGGATAACGTGAAAAATAGAAATAGTGTATGAGTAAAATGTTATTAGTAGAGGCCCTTGATTTTCGTAAATATGGTAGCACGAAAAAATAAAAACACTTATTTTTGCAAAATGTCAATGTTTTCTGCTAATCTGAACCCCTTGGCAGCATTTTTAAACCACGAAATAAAACGAAATAATTATCATTCCACGACATCCCGATCTATTTGTCAAAAAATGCGAAATTATTGCGAAAAACAAGATAAATCTGCTTTTCCCGTTCAAAATTTAATTTTTGAAATTCGAAACATATCTACGGCGAAAAAGTGTTTCGGGAGCGGACATTTTTTCCATGAACAGCTGTTTTGTAGAAGCTGTTTGTTTTTATCGACCCTGGTGTACAGTGCTGCTTTAGTGGTACTACGGCTAACTCCTCCCCTCGACTTTCGATTTAAACATCGATCTACATCTACGTTGCCATCTTAACTCGGCATTTCACAAAAAAAAACATTGCAAGGCGGTGCAATTTTCTATTTCAGTTACCGACTTTTCGTCTTCTTTTACCAGCATCGTAAATCTCGTGTCAGTGATTTTGATATGATCACTTTTTGTTTACGAAATTCACGTCTACTTCTGCAAATAAATATGGGAAAAACGCCGATTTGTGTGTTTGACAGAGAAAGTGAATTCAATAAAGAAGGATTCTACGTATCCGTAAACAGACAACAAGGGCCTAGCATAGGCCTAGGATTTGTGTATTTATTGGCTAGGCCTAGCATACCATATTTTCGGCCAACCTTGGCTAGGCCTAGGCCTAAATACAAATGTGTGCCTGACCTGGGCCTAAGCCTACCTTATGCATGGCAAGCTAAGGATAGCCCAGCCCAAGCAGCCCCTAGGTCTAGGCCTAGTTGTTCAGTTTTACATAGGGCCTACAAGCTAGACCAAGGCTAGCGCCTAGCCTACTTAGGCCTAGGCCCTTGAAGCCTAGCGTAGTTGTTCAGTTTTACATAGGACCTACAACCTAGGCCTAGCCTATTCATGGCAAGCTAAGGATAGCCTGCTAGGCCTAGTTGTTCAGTTTTACCTAGGGCCTACAAGCTAGGCCTAGGCCTATTAGGCCTAGTTGTTCAGATTTCCCTAGGCCTAGGCATTTATCTGAAGAAATGTTAGGTTCTACAATCTAAAACATTGAAACCTAGTCACACTCTACCGCATTAATCCTTGTAAATTTTTTGCAGCCATATGGCGTGTACCGCATTATCCCTATAAACTAGGAAAACGCTCAAGTCCCGCCGCGTTGTTGGATGAGCGTAATTTGTGCATTGAGCTGCCATGTGTTAAATAAAATAAAATAAATAAAATAAATTGGATTTAGAGTCTACCCACTCAGTTATATAACTGATTTTCAGTGGGGGACAGTAAATCAAAGCGACTGAGCCTACCCTGTAGGCCCCAACGCAATCGACGAGTGAGCGATAACCAACCAAAGATCGATATTTTTAATAGGAAATATAGCAATCAGTGGTATGGACAGTGCGAACACCCGCGAATCAACGCCAGAATCAACAAGGCCGATTCAGAACAACTCTGAATTTATTATGTGCTTCGTTGCAAGGACGGCTCCAAAGTCACCGTTTACAAACTCGGATTTTCTGTTGTTCTGTGAAAAAATCATTACTTAGTCGAAGATTTTTTTTAAATTAAATTAAATAAAATAAAAAATTAACTTTTTTTTTTAATAAATCGTAATTTTTTAAAAAAAGAAAAAAATCGTAAAATTGCAATTTTCATAAGAAATAATTATTTGATTGCGCTCAAATTTAACACGAGTATATTAATTCATGAAATTAAGGTTCTGTGAAAAAATCATTAAAATAGGATAAAGCATGTAGGTGTTATAAGTCAAAGAATTGTTTTAAAAAAGAAAAAGCCCATAAAATTTTGATTTTCATGAGAAATAATTTTTCGATTACGCTCAAATTTCACACAAATATCTTAATTCATAAAATTAAGGTTCTGTGTAAAAATCATTACAATCGGATAAAGCATGTAGGTGTTATAAGACGAAGAAATTTTTTTTAAATCGAAAAAAATCGTAAAATTGCGTTTTTTATAAGAAAAAAATTCCCGATTGCGCTAAAAAACATGGCAGTTCTAAGTTCAGAGATTTCGAAGGCCTCCATAAAATTTCATCGCAATCGGAGTATCGGTTTAGCCGGAATCGTGTTAGCAAACACACAAAAATACAAAAAAAAAGAAAGAAAAAAAAAAAAATTCCGGATTTTTTTCTCCAGTGTAGTGAAATGGAATCTTCGCTTCGCTCGCTACGCTCATCCAATTATAACATTTGAAACAAAGTGGCGCTTTTGCACCATTTTATTAAAAATTAACAATGCTTTATACACCGCTTTTTAAAATTTTCAGTACCGAAATTCAGATTTTTTATTCACCATAAATCAGTGCCCCTAGTTAGGTATTAGATTAACCAATCAGCTTACCTTTAAAAATCGCGGCGCGCTACCCTTAAAATCTATTTATTTTTGCAAAAGGGGGTGCGGAGCGCATTTCACTTGAAATATTTACTGCTCCCACAAAAATGAACCGATTTCCCTCAAATCAATTCTGAAATATAGCCTAAATAAATGTCTAGGGCTTATGAACTCTCCTGCAAATTTTTCTTGCCAAAATAACACACCCCTCTAAATGGTCATAACAAGCAAAATATTGCACATTGCCGTCGCCGCCATAGCCCGCACGTCGCCATACCGCCCCCGAATGCAAACATATCTTTCCTTCAAGCATAGAAACGCTCAAACTTGACCTAGATACGAGCCAAACATATCATTGGATGCAGCCAAGTGCGTAGAGTACATCGAGCGCAATCTCTTGGTGATTGGATGAACCATTCTCATATAACGACCGATAATGTAGCGCACTGTTCCAGACCGTTGATCCGACTGCCAGGTAATTAGGCGGGCATTATGAACAGCCCGTCGATTCGACCGGCGGGTAAGCCGAGGGGTTAACAAGTTCTGCAATGTGTGTGCACATGGGCCTAGGTCAAAATCGTGATGCAACATTCATAAGGCCTAGACTAGGCTAGGCCTAGACCTACCGGTAAGCATCTTTTAAACCAGGTCAGAAAATATGATTTTAATTTTTAATGTTTAAAACTGATTTTCTGTTAAAAAAATAACATTTTTAATTTTTATGCAATCTAGGCTATAATGCTTAATTTAAGCAACCACGGTTGTTTCTGGCTCATTTATTCTTGTCTTTGCATAGGCCTAGGCCCTTGGCAACATTTAGGTTATGGTGGTCACAAAATATAAACATCACATTTAGCAATTTTCATAGTTTAATCAATAAATTTAACGTTTTTAGACTTTTCACGGATATTTGCGGATATTAAACGTCCTCCAACAGGATTTGAAGAAAATGTTTGTGGCAGCCCTGACATAAGCTAATCCCATTTTGGTGTATTTATTTAAAATGGCGTAACATATACTAGGTATTCTAAAGAAGACCACAATTTCAATACAAATTTTGGGTAAAGTTCAAAATGTTGATAAATCTTGAACTTAAAATTTCAAACTTAAACCAAACTGAACTTATAAAAAGAAGTTTGAGTTCGGAATTTCAAATATTCATCTATCTTTATGATAATATTTGAACTATTAAAATAGCGTTGAACATCGATTATTGTGTGCATCCCTAGTCAATCAAATTATCATCTCCTCAATTTGTTATTCCTTCTCCCTGCCCCACCTACTAGGAAGCAATGCATATATGCAAAAGTGCAGTAGACTACTTACGAAACAGCCAGAGACGAAGGAATATTTTCTTCCACCCACTTGAGATCATCCACCTGCAACAAAGATTCAAGTGTAATGAGATAAATTTGCATATTCTTTCTTCTTCTTCTTTTTCACCTGGATGAGCGGAAAACAACGGTGGCAGTGTTTATGGACCTAACGAAGGCCTTTGATTCAGTTGACTTTAACATCTTAGTAAGTAAATTATTCTCACTTGGTATACGAGGAAAAGCACTGCAATGGGTGCACTCGTATTTAAATGGAAGACAGCAGTACGTAGCTATTAATTATAAGAATAATAGTGGACAAATGGAACTGATAACATCAGATATGCAAATGCTAGTAGGTGTATGTGGAATACCCCAAGGATCTGTACTGGGGCCCACTTTTTTTATTGTGTATACAAATGATATGCCTATGGCTGTTCCTGTTAGAGATGGGAAATTAATAATGTATGCGGATGATGCAACTCTATTAATAGCTAACAGTATTACATCATTATTAGAGAGAACTACTTTTGTTACTATGAATGAAATTATGCAATGGTTGCAGTGTTTGTCATTAGTTATAAATGAGCAAAAAACAAAATTTATGATTTTTAACAATAAGAATAAACAGAATGAAGAGATAAATGTAATTTTAGGAAGTGATGGTAATAAAAATCTGGAACAGGTAGACACATTTAAATTGCTAGGAGTACAAGTAGATGATGACCTGTCATGGAATGTACACGTAGAGCAACTTTCAAAACAACTCAGTTCTGATTTATACATAATGAAAAAGTTTAAGCACTATGGTAATATTGATCTGGTAAAATCAGTATATTATGCACTTTTTAATTCACACATGAGCTATGCTGCATTGGTATGGGGCAACTCAAGTAGGGCTAATACGGATATAATATTAAGACGACAGAAAAGAGCCATCCGAATAATAGTCGGCATAAATTACCTGGAATCATGTAAAGAACATTTTCAAAGACCTTAAAATACTTACGTTTCCAAGCTTATATATATATCAAGTAGGGATGTGTGGGTACCGAAAAACGGGTAATTTTCGGGTAGGTAAAATTACCCGACCTCGGGTCGGGCCGTCAATTCCTACCCGAAAAAGTCGGGTCGGGTAGAAGTAATAAAGAAACACGCCAATCTGCTCCTTTTAAACCTCCCGCTCACACGCCAAACGAACAGCTGACGTCGGAGCGGACCAATCGCTACGACGTGGGCGCGGCTATGCTATGATGCTGTGTCCTTGGCTCTTCCGGCGCTGTTCCCGCTGGAGTAATATAATTCGCCTCTAAAAGTTGCAGATATGCGCTCTGGCGGAGAAGCGCTCAAACTGGAGGTTTGGGGGTAACTTTTACCGCGCGTATGCTTTTTCACACAGATTTGTATTACGATTGCATTAGTTTTGGGACTGTTGGCGATATAAATACATGCAACAGTCCACAATATATGACAATATTGATGTTTGCTATAATCAAGAATACTGTAATAGAGTAAAAAATGATGTCTCAATATATCTATTGATCTTGAAAACGTTTAATTTTGCAAGTCAATGAAGTGACAAAATGTTGAGGATTGGGCTTTCATCATTTGATTTTATTGACGAAATTGACGACATGTCATACTCATAATAATATGTATTTATGTATTTATTTTATGTATTTATTTAACGTCTATCCTATTCAGTTTAAAAATGATTTACAATGGCGATATTGTTCATGATATTTTACGTCAAACCTTTTAGTCTCCTGGTATAAAAGTACAACATAAACAAAGGCCCCGGGGATCCATGAAGAATTCAAGTCCTTATTTGGTGACCTTTGCGTAATAATATCGCCATTGTGACACCATGATAGGCCTAATATTTAAAACTGAATATAATTTAGGACCATGCATGTATGGAGGGTACTTAGGCAACCAAGCCCTACCACTCTCCACATGTTTGTAATTTAGAAACTATGTAACATTTTTGTTAGAAATTAAGCAATCAAACTCCATAAGTAAATATAAACAATTGATCCAAGTATGGTTGATGGATCAATGCCGTAGAAATTAAGTGTAGCCATACCGTAATTTTTAAAATATTATTCAAAACACTATTAAGACATGTGTCTACCTAAACCATTGTATGATTTCATTATCTTCTTAGGCAATGTGTTGGCTTAACATTTTCAAATTTTCATACATAATACATAATTATGTTACTGTCAGTTACATATTATTATTATTATTATTATTCATTTTTGTATTACACATGACATTGCATGACATTAGGCCTATATTATTACTAATTATTTTACCACACTATGTTACATTTTACTATACTTAGTTTAGTTCCTACTTTCTCTTATTTCTAGTCTTCATCAATATAACTCTGTATGTAAAAGACCCCAATTTGTGGGTAAGATATACACTCACTGCAGGTCAGTGCTAGAATATAATATATTGAATTCAATGTATATAATCAATATGTAGTATTACAAATCATTCAGTAGGCCACCAAATGAAACAATGATACGAGATTTTGATGTGATTATTGGCAATTAATGTCTTTCTGTGTGTGTGAGGGGGCAGGGTATAATTATTATACTACCACATTTGTTTTGCCGTTTACCACTCACGTGTAGCTTTATATGTTGTCAGTTGGAAAAACATAGAATGCTATGTTACGAGTGCAAAATGCAGGCACAAAAATCAACGAAAAACTATATCATCTGCATGACACACCAAACCCATTATATAACGAGAATCGCCAATCTAACCATTTCTTCTTAAGCTTAATATCAGTAGCATATATTATTATTATAATTTTTGTCAGAGTCAGACATAAACATGTGTCGTTGTCGCTTTAAAAGACTGTTGATTTCCATACGCCAGCGCGTAGTAAACAGAGGCGAACCCCCAAACCTTCAGCCATATTGCAAGAATCCGCGCGACGGTGGCGCGATCTCTTATTACTTTTAGTGGCGAATAGGCCCTACTGACCGTCATTACTCGTCCTCTGGTTATTCAACGCTAATTACGGCATAAAGCAAGTTGAATATTACGTACGTGGGCGAATGGTAAAAAAGAAACAACGCTAATAAACATCGTCTAATGCCTAGGCGGCAGGCCTAAAACAAAGTTGCAATTCATCTAGAAGTCTGATCTAGTGCGCATCGTTGCGCGAAGCAGAGCGTTGGGCGGAGTCAGACCGAAAGGCTGGTGCAAACGCGCGATTTCGTCAGATGCATGGCTGGTACAAACGCATGATTTCGTCGGCCGGAAGAGAAAAATACGCGATCGCATCGGTTTTTCTTGGGGTTTTCGTATCGGAAATATTAGAAAACGATTGTTACGATATTATTTCCGAGAATAACGAACGATTGATGCAGGAAAACGATAATAGCGGGGTTTCACTGTACCAAAGATTAGTCAACTGTACTAGGCCTAGGCCTACTCAAGCAAAGTTCATAAGACGCCAATTTGGAAGTACTTTGTGTCAACACAGCCCAGAGTGGCTACCTGCAACCAATGCAAAACTGTTTTGTAGGATTTTTTTAAAAAATGAATTCACAAATAAAAAAAAATTCACTACCCGAGCCCGACCCGAGGGTACTTCAATTACCCGAGCCCGAGGGTACTTTCAATTACCCGACCCGAGCCCGACCCGAGTTCAAAAACCACTACCCGCACATCCCTAATATCAAGTTATCATGTATGTTAAAATTAGCAAAAGTATAAAGACAAATGTGACAATTCATAGTCATAATACCAGGAGTAGGGATAATGTACATATAGCTAGGCATAATCTAGCTAGATATGAAAAAGCACCTGTATATGCTGGAACAATTTTAATGAATCTGCTACCAAGCAACATAAAAGAAATTGCAGACATAGATAAATTTAAAAGCTCACTTAAAAATTACCTAATTGGGAAAGCATATTATCAAGTTGATGATTATGTACAGGAACACAAGTTCAAACATGTATTTTTTAACCAGTAAAAGAAGCTTGTATTTTAAATTTTAAATTGATTTCGCACTCCATGTATAGCTATGAATTTATGTATTATGTGTGTTGTATGTGTTTGTGTATGTATTTATTATTTGTGTATGTATGTATTAGGAATAGTTCTGTAATAATTTTTAGGCCTAGTTGCCTATACAGTAAGATCTCTCTTATCCGATCTCCTCTTATCCGATGTTCCGTGTTAACCGAGCCGCCAAAAAAAAAAAAAAAAAAAAAAAAAATTAAAGTTTTAAATACGTAAATAAAACATAAAAATAATTACAGACGCCGCGCCGCACTTTTTTAAATGTACTCGCATACATTTGTAGGCATGCCTTACGAGTGAGTGCAAAGAAGATAGATCGGCGATATATCTCGACTTTCGAGCAGTGTGCATCAGTGTACTGAGCGTATAGAGTTCAGTGGTCAGTGTGCGTCGGGCGCATCGCCGGTAAGCGTCAGTGCCACCCACTGAGCATATAGAGGTCAGTGTGCGTCGCGCGCCTGCGCGTGCGCATACGATCCAGCCATCTCACACACAGCTGTTCAAAGATGGTCGTTGTGGAACTAGATGCAATCATGTTTCAACCGATTCACGAAATTCGTAATCACGACGCATTGAATTGTTATTCCTGGGCTTATCTTATTTCTTTCCCAGACTTATCTTGCGTCGTGAGCTTCAGCGCGGGCATAGTAGTGAGAGGTTTTCCCACATGAGAAAGAGAGCTAGGCCTAGGCCTATGTTTGCATTGTAGGCCTAGGCCTACTGCGTCGAGTTTAGGCCTAGGCCTAGGCCTAGACATACGTTTTTATTACGACATGTAGGCCTAATTGTGTACGTGTGTTCGTGAGCTTGAATTACAAGCTATTAAATCATTTAGTATACCCTGTATGAAGTGTATCGTGTGTATTTTATGTTCCTTTATCCATTACATGTGTCATATATCATTTTACCACATCAGGCTATGCTACGAGAGCAAATAAACAATTGATCCGCGCCATCCGAGTTTTTCGCAAATCCGAGGTGCCCCCGGTCTCATCCAACTCGGATAAGAGAGATCTTACTGTATAATGTTCATGACATGTTTCATACATCTGTGATGCTAAAACGAAACTCGAATTAAATAAATAAATGAATAAATAAAAATATGTTTGCCTAAGTTTATGCAAACCACGTAAGATTCAACCCCTTACAGAATGTTTTCCACTGCAATTAAAAGGGGGCCAAGATTTGAAACATACATTTTCCATCATACCGTCAACATTTTATGGTTTGAATGAAATGCAGTATTGAATATTTGTTGTGCTGGCAAGTCATGTCTCTTGAACTGTACAGAGAGCTCAAGTTAGGTATAAAATAACAAATAGGCCTATATAATGAACAAGATACTATTCAGTACATACCTCTGAATTGGAAGATTTGGGTTTGGGCGAGCTAACATTCAACCCTCGCATCTTGACACCAAAAGCGTCATTGGAAAACTGCTCATCTTCATCGTCGTCACCATCTTCAGGGGCATCCAGGAGTGGTGTGAAGGCGTATCGTTGGTTATTGTTTGTTGGCCTCCATAGAATCATTATCACAAGGAGAAGAACCGAGAAGAGGAGGTGCCAATAGGCCTCATCTATCCACAAGTCCTTCCAGTCCTAAAACAAGATAACACACTTCATTCTAGCATTTATGACAAATTACGAGTAGGCCTACCTTTTTGGGCCACCAACGTAGAAAATATCTATACTGGTTCATGAAACACATTTTAATATACATAGGATAGTAAATAATAATATTATATACATGCATAATAATTAATTATAAAGCGTTAGCCTATTTTCATCCGAAAGTGACATTGATATTGTTGGCACATGAGCTGCGGGCCCATAGTCCCAGGTGTATTTTTTCTAACCATATTTTATGACATAGATGTATTGTTCTTTGCTGATGATTTGGCAAAATAAAATTTATAAGTTAACAACTACTGTGCGGGATGCTATCAGTGCTTAATTTGTGCTGGTACACAGTTATGCGCGTACCACTTCCTTTTTGAGAGGTCATACGGCATATCACTGCCTTTTTCCTGGATTAAATAGTTGACTTCGTTGTTTTCTATATGTATTATAATACAGTCCCAGAAGGACGAAACGCGTCGTGGATTAAGGTAACAACTTTAAATTAGCTGCAGTTGTCATCAGCAGGTGAAAAGTTTTGTCGCCCCCAGCCCTTCAGGCTGGGATTTATGTTCTTTTTGCTTTCCCAACCTGTCAACCCTTCTCCAATCCTCGTTTTCTATATGTAGTTACATACATCGCCATTTGCCATTATGGTTGCAATTGTTGTTTACTCTTGTGTTTACCGTGGTCTTATATTTCTGGGAGTTCCTTATTTTCCCTCGAAAATCTCCAAAACTCACCAAATCAAATCAATAATCCCCAAAAATCCGGGCCAAGCCCCTGGACTCCCAATTTGATGAATTGTCATTCCCAATAGAATAGGGGAGGAAATAGAAATTGATTTTCTCAAATAAATAAATATTTGAATACCGGTAGGCCTATAGGCTAACTCTACCTATTTAACCCACATCAATAAAAATTACTAAGGTGATTCTTTGGGCATTATTATACAAGAACACATTGCGTAATGTGATTTGAGATTTCTAACATTATATATGGCCAAGGGAGAGATACAGTCTGGTGTCAGCCTACTCTGGAGCATATTGTTGATCCAAAGTGCCTGGGTTTGGGGATTGGTGCCATTAAAATAGCATAGTAAGCCTAATTAATTACTTAAAGCCTAATCTCAATATGCAATGAAAATAATTAACCAACATTATTTTTTAATTGGATTGTTATTTTTATTTTTTTAAATTGTTTACATATAAGTGTATTGGGGGTAGGGATGACATCGGGTACCCGGGTAACCGGTTCTAGAAATTACCCGGAGTGATTTTAAGATCCGGGTATTTTTCGCGACCGTTTTTAGGCTAATTCACTGGTTTATTTTACGCGCTATGATGATGTGGTCTTTCCCGCGGAGCCTGCCTGCTGCCTCAGTAGATAACAGAGCGCATTGTAAGCTGACATGTGCTTCCGTCTGTCTGTCTCTCTGCCAGTCCGTCTGCCCAGTCACTCAAGCCCATGCCTACGAGCGAGTGCAAGAGAGATAGCGCAAACTAGGTGCGCGTACTATCCAACCAACTCACAGCTGCTGACCGGCTAGTATGTGTGGAACAAAGATGGTCGGTGTCAGAGTGTTTTTGATTTAAATCAATTGATTTAAATCATTGATTTAAATCAAAATAAATGAAGCTCCCATTTTAACAGAATTATTTTTCTTTTTTGCCTAAAGAGTACTTACTTCATTTGAATCTACAAGCACAAGAGGCTAGAGGTGACTAAATGTAAAGGTTTTATGAAAAACATCATCTTAAGTGCTTTTAGCCTTGTGGATGGATGGAAATCAAGCTCGGGCCAACTTTTTTGACAATGTTAAATGCCCATTTAAAAATACGCTTGATCGTCAAATCCATCTAATTTCACATAGATAGGCCCCACAGTCTGGACCGCTTTTTGACCTTTAATGTTCATCCAAGAAATCTACATTTTTGGGAGGCTGTTCACAAAGGATGAACGCGTGTCTCTAATCAAAGCCAATGTGGAAATTTCAAATAATTGTCTCTTACACAAAATTGGGAAATTACTATAAATTATCTGTTTGGTGGCATATTTACGGTCAGTTAATAAGAAAAGTGAGCAGTATTTGGAAAATGTGCCTTGATACCATCTATTCCATATGCTTACTTAACATTTTGGTGCAAACCACAACCCGATAGAACAAATGATGGAGCTTCCAAGTGATCCAGACTTTACCTCTGCGTTCTGCGTCAAAGCCAGGTTTTCTCGAACTTAGCCAACAGTCTTAAATGCTTGTGGATAGATGCAAAGTAGTAAGATCTCTCTTATCCGATCTCCTCTTATCCGATGTTCCGTGTTAACCGAGCCGCCAAAAAAAAAATTTTAAAAAAATAAATAAAAATAAAGTTTTAAATACGTAAATAAAACATAAAAATAATTACAGACGCCGCGCCGCACTTTTTTAAATGTACTCGCATACATTTGTAGGCATGCCTTACGAGTGAGTGCAAAGAAGATAGATCGGCGATATATCTCGACTTTCGAGCAGTGTGCATCAGTGTACTGAGCGTATAGAGTTCAGTGGTCAGTGTGCGTCGGGCGCATCGCCGGTAAGCGTCAGTGCCACCCACTGAGCATATAGAGGTCAGTGTGCGTCGCGCGCCTGCGCGTGCCGTGCGCATACGATCCAGCCATCTCACACACAGCTGTTCAAAGATGGTCGTTGTGGAACTAGATGCAATCATGTTTCAACCGATTCACGAAATTCGTAATCACGACGCATTGAATTGTTATTCCTGGGCTTATCTTATTTCTTTCCCAGACTTATCTTGCGTCGTGAGCTTCAGCGCGGGCATAGTAGTGAGAGGTTTTCCCACATGAGAAAGAGAGCTAGGCCTAGGCCTATGTTTGCATTGTAGGCCTAGGCCTACTGCGTCGAGTTTAGGCTAGGCCTAGGCCTAGACATCCGTTTTTATTACGACATGTAGGCCTAATTGTGTACGTGTGTTCGTGAGCTTGAATTACAAGCTATTAAATCATTAGTATACCCTGTATGAAGTGTATCGTGTGTATTTATGTTCCTTTATCCATTACATGTGTCATATATATTTTACAACATCAGGCTATGCTACGAGAGCAAATAAACAATTGATCCGCGCCATCCGAGTTTTTCGCAAATCCGAGGTGCCCCGGTCTCATCCAACTCGGATAAGAGAGATCTTACTGTATTTGAATTGCATGACAATTGACAACTTGACAGCACTCTTTCCCCCACTACTAACCATCCCTTTAATCAACTACCTAACAGTGCTACCCAGTTTAATTCTAACTACCAACTTAAATTTCCTTTAGTCCTGTCTATCTGTCTTGTAAAAACCTTGATTTTATAGTAGGCCTACCCTAGGTAGGCAACTATGATGCTATTAGTATTAATTATTTTATTAATTACTATGTATAATTCACAGTTTACACAGAAATTAAAAAAGTGCCTCCACTGGTGATTGAACCTAAGACATGCATATGCAAGGTGCATTCATATCTTCCATTTGCCATAACATTTTTTGTTACCATATTTTGCCATTTTAAAGTTGATTGGCTATTTTTTTAAACACTCATATTGTTGATTTAAATCACAAAAAATCTGATTTAAATCGAAAAAAAAAAATATGATTTAAATAAAAAAGTTGATCATGATAAAAAAAATTCGATTTAAATAAAAAAAATCTTGATTTTTTATTTTTTTAATAAAAATCAAAAAATCCCACACCCTGGTCGGTGTGGAACTAAGGAGGAATAGAATTTGCTATGCGATCATGTTTCAACCGATTCATGAAATTCGTAATCACAACGCATACGATTGTTATTCCTGGGCTTATCATGCGACGAGAGCGTCAGCGCGGGCGATAGTTGTTGGGGCAAGAGATGAATGGGTGATACATGAAGATGAAAATGAAACTCTGGAGTGAATGGAGGGACCATGTTAAAGATAACAAATGAGTGGACTGTAAATGAAGGCCCTGGTTCAGCGATCCACGGACACAATAACACACACTTGAATGGCAAATCACAAGTAAAAACACTGTATTTATTAATAACTTATCGAAAAGTTAACAGAGAATAACACTAGACCATACGAATGGCCGATGCCAGTAAGTAATTTCAGTCTGATGATAAACATTGTGAAAACAAAGAAACATAGCGTTCCTTTCAACACCAAAGAAATTGATACAAAAATATTAGGATGGCGGTGAGCAATAAACAATGAAGTTAAAGTGCACAAATAGTACCAGGATGGCTGTGAACAACAAGGCAGTGCAAGTGTTGCATAAAACAATAGTAGCGAGAGATTTTCCCACCGTGCTTTCCCCTGCTTTCTGCGCTAGGTCTAGGCCTACGTATGACGAGTTACACTGCCTGTACAATGTAATTGGTAAACTAATCTTTGGAGAAATGAAGAATGAAGATCATTGCCTGGTTATCAACACGATTCTTTATTTGTGTACGATTATTGCAAAAGTTTCCAGAGACAGAAACCTAGTCAGTTGGTATGACCTTCAAACCAACTTATAGTAGGAAAAAGCATTTCCACACATCGTGAAGTAACAGAGTTACAGAATCCGGGTACCCGGGTAATTTGAGTGCTGGAACCGGTACCGAATTTTACTTCCCGATGTCATCCCTAATAATTGGGGGTACAGTAACTAAAATGGATAAATTGAAAAGTAACGCGATAACTGGGTGTTGAAAGTTTGAGGTGGCATATTGGAAGAGAGTGGCTGAGATGGTTTGGACATATGAAAGGAATGGAAACTGAAAGAATACCAATAAGAGAATATGCAAGGTAAGCAAGGAATAAGAGAAAAGTTGGAAGACCAAGAGATAGGTGGATTGAACAAATTAAACAAAGCGTAGAAGAGAAAAACGTGTCTTATGGGGAGGTAGAATTGGGAAGATGGTGGGAAGATCGGAAGAAATTGAGAGATTTGGTAAATAAGCAGCAGGATATGGAAGAGTTGTCAGATGAAGAGGAGGCTGAAGAAGTTGTGTTAGGTCTGGCTAACCGGCAGCTAAGAAAGCCAAAATAGCCCGAGTAAATGGAGCTAACGCTCCCCCAACCTGAAGATTACTATTTGTGAAATGGGGACGGAAAAAAAATTATCATCATTTAGGACATGGTATTTTATTGTTTTTACACCGGTTACTAGTCACCTTAATGTAGGCCTACGGAAATGGACCGATTATTTAGCACATGTGACCAGTGTCCGTAGGCCTTAACAGTTATGGTATTTTTGAAGCATATTTTACAAAAAAAACTTGCTGCATTATTATTCAACATGTTTTGCATCGTTGGGCAGCCCAAATTCTACCATGACGTTTAGGTAGGCCTACTCTTGAATTAAAGTAGGGCACATAGTTTGTGTCTAAGTCTAAGGAAAAAAGGTATGTACTTACAGTCAAGCATACAGCTAGTCGATGATATTTTATCGAGTACAACATAAAGATGACAGAAGCCATGACAGAGAAGATGAGAGTGTTACTAAAATGTCGGTACAGTGACAGCTTAACTACATTCCTGAAACACACAAATAAAACCACTCTTTGCAATAAATCAAGTCAACATAAGGTCCAAGTTAAACATAATAACTAAGCTGTAAGTGTAATAATAGATAACGGCCCAATAGCGAAAGGTACCATCAGAAGAGAGTATTTCCTCACTTCAGTAGTTAATTTTGCAATGTATGATACTCGTAATAGTTCACCACAACATTATTGTTGGGCAACTCTAATAGCATAGGACCCGATTCTATTTTTGGCTATCGATTGTTACATTAAAACATGAAATTTCGGACAAACTTCGGACAATCAAAAGCAAGTGACTGCTATCAAGAAAGGCCTTTCTTTCTGTAATCTTTCCATCAAACTGTTCCGTGGAAAGCCGTGACATTCGAGTTATGCACAAAGTTAAAAATTGGTATGCCTATTTGATTTATTGTAACCATGGTTGCATTAATATTGCTAAAAGTTTGTTCAAAATGACCTCTTTCATGACGATAAACATCAGTGTTTACATCCAGTGTCTCAGCAAAAATTGTCTCAAAACAAAATAATCACCAGCGCCAGTGCTGCTCTCCCACAGCAGACATTTAAAAAAGTCACTTCCGCTCCAATCGGGTCCTATGCTATTAGAATTCAGGCATATATTATTGGTCAATGTTATTGAGCTGGAAATATGAACAAGTACTGTAAGTGTACTCAAAAGTACAATCAATTATAGTTTCCCTATTTAATCTGTTGTGCATGGGCAACCATATAGCCATGGAAACAAAGATCTAAGGTATGTGCACATTAACAGATCTACTAGTGTTACGTCGTAGTCGAAGTGTTCTGATAGTTTGTACCAGGCTCGTAAATATCCACCAGCAGATAGCCGAGTCAAGAACTGCAAGAGGAATACTGGCAACAAGAATCTGATTTGAAGGATCATTCTTGCGATGTTTTACACGTAAGTAGCTTTCGATTACTGCTAATAGAAAGTAGAGAGACCCTGTTCCGACAACTCGGTGAAGCATTGGACCAAGACGAGGCCTGAAAAAAGAAAATAAACCAAAAAACAAAAAAAGGGGAAAACTAATTTTTTCCGGGGGAAAAAAAAAAAAAAAAGGCCCGGGCCAAAGGGAAACCTCGTTTAAATTATACGGTAGGCAGCACTAACAACTCCCTAGGCAATATAGGCCCTAGGCCTACTCTGTAATGAAAAAGCCCCCCCTCCCTTTGACTTTTTTAAGGGGTTTTTTACACCCCTTTTCCGTAGTTTGGAATTTACAAAAAAAGTTGTACCTATAGGCTTACCGTAAAAGTTAAAGGGCCCCTAAGTGATAAAACAAAAAAATTATGGATTTAACTTCCAATTTTTTTATCTCGTTAGCCTTACCCACTATCTGGGGGGTATCAATTTGGGACTAAGTTATAAGTTACATTTTTAAAGGGAAACCAGTGATTAAAAAAATTTGGTATGGCTGGGCCCCTAGCCCTACTAAACAATCTTTATAACATTTTGGGTTTCTAGTCTTTCAATAAATTACTACCCCTGGGGGTATTGTGTCCCTAGTTGGTGTGCCCCAACTTTTAAAAATTTTTTTTTTTTTTATTCAACCTAAAAAACCTTTACCGTCCTATTTAAAACAGAAAACTGTTAAGGGAAAAGTATTTTTTGTTTAAAATACGGGTTTAAAGGTTTTGGTTTTTTTTTTTATGGGGGCCCTACCCCAAAAACGTGAGATTCTTTTTTAGATTTTGGTGCTGGTGTAATAAAAATAGTGGGTACCAATGATTTTTTTTGACTTATTCACAATGGTGAGGTTTTGTTGATTTTGTTGAAAAAAACGGTATTGAAAAGTTGGGGTCACCCCAAACTAACAAGGACGGCCGGGGGCTGGCCTTCGGGTCCGGGGCCTAGGTAAAAGGGGAGGGCGGGCGGGAGGATCTTTGGCTTATTGGACGTTTTAAGGGTGTTCAGCTATTGAGTCCCTAGCCCTAGTGTCATGTAAAGGAATGAGATTTAGTAGGGCTTACTTTTTTGTAGGAAAAAACCTAGGGTCGCCGCATTTTTTTGCCCCCTAGGTACCCAACCTAGGGCTTCCCCTTTGAATTTCGTTTTTGGGAGCCTGCGAAGGCCTCCAGCCCCCCGGTAGGCTGTCTATTAGCTAGTAGCCTTGTAACCGGCGGGGGTTTCCCCAGGGCCTAGGCCCTACCCTAAATGCTCTTTGAACCTAGGTTAGCCCTTTTACTCTAACAAAAAAAGTCCTCTAGAGCCTAAGCAAACCTTGATGTGTGTAGGGGGTTTTGCAAGCCAGACCTAGCCCAGCTCTGGGGGCCGCCCCAAAAAAAAAAAAACAGCATCATAGGCTTCCCTAGCCTAGGTCTAGGGTAGGCACTACAAACCTTGTTTAAAATGACGTCAAATTTTCCTTGTTCTCGAAAAGCCTTAACACCAGAAAAAAGGGCTAGGCTAACAACACAGACACAGAAATAACTTTCTAATAGAATGCCACGGTATCCGCTAAGAGATACCATGATACTACAAAACAATACAATACAATACAATAAAAGTGAAGAAAATAACGTAGGCCTAGGCTAGCTAGGGCCTACGAGTACGAGTACGACAACAAAATAACATCCGTCAGTTTCGACTTTCGAGCCACCGCCTTCTATGAGAAGGCTCGCCTCCTTCTAGAAAATGAGGTTATGCTAAAGTCGGTTATGTTTTTCTATCATTCATATTGGCATGCATTTAATTTCGTTTCTTCAATGATTGTATCGTGGATACATTAATTACATATTTGTACGGTCCATGAAAATATTTTTTGAGACGGAGCCAGCTACGAGCATCCTCGAAAAGGCGCTGCGTGCTGAATTATAAAGTTTCAAAGGCAGTGACATTGACACGCGGGTGCATTTAAAAAATGCCCATCGGAGACTATTCGTTATAGTATTTAATATTTCCAAATTCAATGGTTTAGCTGCTTTCTTTGGTTTGACGTATTACTTATATCACTAATCCTAGTAATATAATATCATTTGTAACTGCCACCATTTAATTCCCCAACATCCCACATAGAGCTGATCTTCGTTCAAGCTATGTGCAAGCTTATGTTACGATGCTCGATGCTTGTACTTGTTAATGTTAAGACATCAAAATGAAATTCAACAGCTGCAATTGAAATAAAATACAATACAATACATGTAAAAATCTGTTTTTCTACCCCCAAGGTGAGCAAAGAGGGTGAATTATACCGCCTCTTGAAAAGTAGGTACCGGTATATTAGTCGCAAAAAGCACAATTTCAATTATGTTACCTTAATCCATCAACCGCATGTCCAAAAGCTAATTTAAAAAAAATATATATACATTTATTTAACTTTATTCTATTCAGTTAAAAAACTGATTTACAAAGGAACACAACTAAATAAATCTACTAACATAGAAGCAGATACAGCAATGAACTAACAGTTAAATAAATATTTGAAATACTAATATTACAACAACACTGTGACAACAACAATATATTAAAAACCATTTCCCCTCATTTTTATGTCGTTTTAATTGCCCCGTATGCGGGCCTACGTCTTGAAAAAACATTAAAACCAAAAGAAGTTTTGTCTAAACTAGAAATGTTTAAAGGTTTTTGCTGTTTTATTAGCAAAAAAAACCTACAAAACCATTAACGTTTCTATTTTAAATATAAAGGACTTTAAACTGAAAAGGAGTTTCGCCTAAAATATAAACTTACTTTTCACGAGTCGGCATAATGCATTACCGCAAAGAGAAAAGTGTCTGGCAATTGTTTAGTTAGTAAACTTGTGAAATTGCTCAGCTGAAAAGTGACTAGAAATAAATATTTAAAAACTAGCAACAAAATATAGTCTTTTATCAGGTTTTAGCAAACCCCTAACTTAATAAACCAAGGTTCTAATGTCTAGCTGACTGGTTACCATATATTGTGTCCGAGAAATCCAAAATATGTCCTCTATTTTAAACATGAAATCGTGCCGTCAAGTAATTTTGAACAAGATGTGGATTGTCCGCACTGATTATCTGGAATTTCATGAAAATCTACACTATTACATAATTTGCATTGAAATTCCAACAGTTTACATTTTTATATGTGTAGGGCGCAATTTAAGAAAGTAACGATGCACTGTGCTTTCTTCATTTACACTTATCACCTACCGAATACCGAATTCTCAACTCAAAGATGGTGTAGGTATGTGAATTAGACTGGATGTTCACAACATGGTAAGCTAAAAACTAAAAAGCATCTTCAGCGTTAGAAGCTTAGCCAAACTAGATTATGATATTATAAATCTTTTTACAATATCTGTATGTATGTAGACCTAAGTATCTGCATTGACTATGGCACCTGTCTTTAAGTAATAAGTGCATTATTAGTGACCAATATACAATACAAAATGTTAGCACATTTTTGCACCCTAACCTCAGAGACCCGGGTAACAGCCGTCACCTCAGGGGGGGGGGGGGTCCTTTTTTCTTAAATGTTGTAACCCTGTCTGTTTTATATAAAGTGTGAGCATGAAATGTAAATACTATAGAGACATGGCATGATCCTTTATCATTATGCTTCAGAAATTATGACACATTGTCTTGGTTAGGTCCAGTACCCACAAAGTCATTAATTGTTGTAACAATAATAACTTCAAGACACTTAATTGGTTAGTAATATCTTGTTGGCCTGTTATTATTGGTTGGTCATAATGATTATTGACATCTGATTTGTCTGCAATAATAATTTATGTTTTTTAAAGCTTTTGCCACATGCAGTCTAATAATATTTTTAATGAATTTTTAACAACGATTTAAACTTTCAATTCAATAACAAGAAAATACGTAATACCGCGACATAAAGAAATTTGACAAGATAAATGCATAACATTTTAAATTTATTGTAGCTGTTGGATGTTCGATGAGACCCACTGGCTAAAATGCAAAGTGAAGAGCGGAGCCATGCAGAAAAGTGAGGGGGAAATACGTTCCCTGCTCTTCAAGACTGTCATGAATTCCCTGCAAACAATTATGTTACTATGGAAGTAACATTTTTGGAGAAATACAAATTTGTGGAATATTCTGTAACTATTTCAGGATATTTGAGAAAGTTATGAATGTGAACCCGTAAGCATCAATCAAGTTCAAGCCCAAGGTAATGAAGTGCACTGCCCACCTTATTCATTACTCATTAGTCATTAGCATATTTACTTCAATTTGTGAGGAATTAAAAAAATAAATAAATAATAATTAATTAATTAATTAATTGGATGAGCGTAGCGAGCGTAGCGAGCGAAGCGAAGATTCCATTTCACTACACTGGAGAAAAAAATCCGGAATGTTTTTTTTTTTTTTTTTTTTTTTTTTCTGTATTATTGTGTGTTTGTCAGCACGATTCCGGCTAAACCGATACTCCAATTGCAATGAAATTTTCTGGAGACCTTCGAAATCTCTGAACTTAGAACTGCCACGTTTTTGAGCGCAATCGAAAAATTTTTTTCATTAAAATCGCAATTTTACGATTTTTTTCGATTTTTTAAAAATTTCTTCGACATATAACACCTACATGCTTTATCAGATTTTAATGAGTTTTTCACAGAACCATAATTTTATGAATTCAGATATTTGTGTGAAATTTAAGCGCAATCGAAAAATTATTTCTTATGAAAATCGCAATTTTACGATTTTTTTCTTTTTTTAAATTACGATTAATTAAAAAAATTAAAAATTAAAGTTTATTTTTTATTTAATTTAAATTAATTTAAAAAAAATCTTCAATTTAGTAACGATTTTTTCACAGAACAACAGAAAATCCGCATAACACGTATGGCAGCTCAATGCACCAATTACGCTCATCCAACAACGCGGCGGGACTTAAGCGTTTCCTAGTTAATTAATAATACACCAATAAAGATGGAATTATTTGATTTTGGTTACTAACTGAATGTACTAATGCACTGGGTGCCACTGAAACAAAAATACCTTTCAAAATACAAGTGGTTGGTCATAATATAATCATACCGCCGTGCCGGTACCTATACACAGATTGTCACCTCCTTTGGAAACAATAAATAAATAAATAATAAATAATCAAGTAATATTTGCTGCATTGTAGATGAAATAGCAAGTTTATTAGCTGAGGGCATTTATTTATATCACTGAAAAATATCTGCAAAACACAGTTCATTCACCATCCATTAGACTTACAGCAATAGGCCTAATTAATTAATAATTAGTGACTGATAGTGGGTTCTTAATTTCTCCCACCAACAATGTGTCAACACTTAAGCTCACTTCCATAACGAAAGATTGCTTTCCAATACTACAAATAAAATAAAATTTCTGACAACACTTCCATATTATACACAAAATTCTGGCCAGTAATTTACGTTTGGTGTGACAGGCAATATTACAATGATGTAAAATCTACTATAAAGGTACAAGTACATGTTCGCATAAAACGAATGTGCTATAACTCTAGATTGCTTATATAGGCATACCCTTTAAAATGTACTTTTTTGAAATCACATTACAATAAACATTAACAAGTTTTATTACACATATTAATTTATTACAGTGGGTAAATCATTCGACAATAAGTAAAATGCTGTGATTGACTGGTAGTGGTGTATAGAACAAGAAACTTAATTCACAATTTTCCAACCAAGTAAAACACTGTAGGCTACAATGAAATATTTACTTATGGTACCTAGAATTATATACTATTATAATATACCTTTCAATAACAGTACTAGCACTAGCAAAGTTAGCTATCATAATAAACTATTTTGGCGCATTTGGATTTATAGCGATATTACTGAGGTATAACTTCAAACTTGATGCAATAATGCATATAGGTTTAAATGATAGCTATGCATCTATTACTGCAATATACTTTTATATAGGGCTGCAATTCAAGTTAACAATTATAATATTGATATAATGAATATTCAACAAATTGTCGATTGACAAGTGTTGACAACAAAATCATGAATAAAATATAACATTTTGTATTAGAGTCAAAGCTATTGCGACACACGCGAGGGTAACTTGCCGTTCTTCATGGTTATGATCAATTCGTTTAAATTATCATTCCCCTTATTCAAAATAATAGGCTACATTTTTTTATCAATACATACGAGAGCCAGTTGGCTTTATTGCCATGCCAAAGAGGGTAAAATGGAAGGTAATTTGGGAATCTTGAGCTCTGTTCAATTTTGAATAACCCTGTTAGTAGCAGCTATATTACAGAGCCAGGTCTTTATGGTATTAGCTTCGATGCACAGTTTGGGAAGATAGCACAACAAATGGTAAAATCAAGTTTCTGAGTGAGCCACATATTGCAAATTGTCAAATTAGTCCAAGAGACTGAATCGATTACTTATTGAATGTTTTGGACAAATAACAACATAGGGATGGGACAGTGTTAAGTGTACCGGTTTACACGTCAAACACACAATAAACGCATGTGCAGTAGTATTGTTTTGTCCCCGGCTGACCACAGGCTGTCCAAAATTTTGCAGCCGAGGTCTATCTACCCCTTGTTTTCACTGTGATTGCTCTTGCACACTAGGCAATCTTCCTAACAGGCCTAACGTACTAAACATAATTTTAAGCTAACCAAAAACATACATGATAAGATAATTTATTCACCATTCGATCTGTACAGGTTTCGTCATGTGTAGTGTAAACGTATACTTGCGCTAATAGCCAAGAGTGTACACATACTTTAGAAAAGTACATGCATTTGCCCATCCCTATGGACGTCAACTCTACTATTAATGGTGTGCTACTTACTGTCAAAACCTTATTCTGTAGTTTTAAATGGAAAAGTACATTTAATTTTAATATGATCATATAACATGCTTCATGAAAGATAAGCCAAATTTCAAACATGAAATGCTATAAATCTGACATTGATAATTTTTTGATAACCTGAGCGGGCCAGGGCCCCTATTCTGTAACTTTAACCGAGTTGGTTCCGTAGGTAATCGCACGAATTGAACTCGAAAGCGATGCGTCACCAGTCTGTTTACCATGATAAACTCACAGTGACTCATCACTTACGAGATCGATTCGTGCGATTACCTACGGAACCAACTCGGTTAAAGTTACAGAATTATTATTAATTACAGAGAAGGAAGCACATATTTATTAGATAGCTAGGAAGAAAAATTACTGAACAATCAAGCTTTTGCATAGAAAAAAAAATTGATTCATCTCCAATGTTTTCTTAAAAAAAAAAAATATGTGTTTCTTAAAGCATTACAATTATAAATAATATTATACAGTTTACAAATAAAATACTTGATAACCTGAGACAATGTCAATACTAGTTAATTATATTTTAAGCATTTTGCTGCTGACATAAGTATTTATTTATTTGAAACTTGATAATATTATTATTTATAGGAGGCATCCAGGTTCCACCGTACCAGATTCATCAGAATAGTAAATGCATGGTGCCTTAATCCTGTTTTTTCATGGTTATTGATTTTGCAGCAAATTCAAATTCAAATTTATAATTGTATCAATGAATACATAAATATGTTCACATACATTTTGAAGTGTTGACCTGCTTCATGTAATATGAATGCTCTTTTTAGGTTTTTAATTATTAGAAAATGCTGTACAAAGTTGGATTAAATTAACTTAAGTTAAAACTTAAAATAAAGCTTAAATTTGAATACTCCAGATACATAATATAGGAAGTAAATTAACCGAAAGTGTTGGCTCAAGCAATAAATGCGACTTCAGGAGGTTCAGGAGGTCTCGAGTTCAAATTTTGTTGAGACCGGCAATCCTGACTGAAGGTTTTATCCAAGGTCAGCAGTCTGCATGCAAGGGATTGAGTCCTCTTAAACATCTCAACATCCCTTCACAATTGTCCTAACTCCAATGTACCTAGTTACGACAGCTGAAGAGGGGCATGCATTGTACCCTGAGCAGGTTTCCCATGAGAAATATAAAATAAAATAATGTATGTATGTACTATGTAGTAAATTACACGGGCCAGCCTTAAAACAATGTTGCAATTAAAATATTTTGGCATTCAAGTGTGATGTCTTCTACACGTGCATGTTGTTTTCTAATTATCCAGATTAAGAATACAGTAGGCCTATATATTTTAGGATCAAAAACCTGTTTAAATGGATTTGGGCACTTCTTATTACTATGACAACATATAGGCCCATTATGTGTCGGAAATTGTACGTTAAGGGCTAATGAAAATGTGCCACTTCTACCTTGCAATGACAAGTATTTTTTTAATAGCCATCATTTACAATTGCCATGTCATTTGTGTGGGAAAATCACATACTCAACAGAAACGATCTACGAGTGGTTGCTTCTAGCACGGTAAGGTTAAGCTAGTCAAAAAGGAGTCTTTAAAGACAAATAAAGATTGGGTCATTCCATAACTATCAAGTGGTCCAAAAAAAATTAAAAGGTTGCTCGACCCTTTTAGATTTTTTGCAATCACCCTACATGTTGGTAGTTCAAAATGGCAATTGTTTTATTTTTATAGTTTTTTATTTTCACATGGCGGCCATATTTGTTGAACAAAGCGCAGTTCTTTTTGCCATATTAAGGGTTTGCGAAGATATTTAAGATAGGACAAATAGGGGCAGAGAAATTGCAGTTTCCGCAATACCTGGCAAAAAGTGCTGCGCTTTGTTCAACAAATATATCCGCCACGTGTAAATAAAAAACTATAAAAATAAAACAATGACTATTTTGTATTACCAGTATGTCACGGTGATTGCACAAAACAAATCAATTAAAAAGAATGGTGTAGCAACCAGTCCTGGACCACTTGATATAGGTTGATCCAATTCTATTTTATTCAAATACTAATCTGGCACTTGGTAGTTCATACAATGTCAATCCCAGTAAATAAACGCTGATTTTGAAGTTTGAACCCATGCAAAAGCTTTTTAAACAATAACAGCATACAATAATAAAAAAGCAAATTGCTTGAAATAAATTATTAGAAAATATATTTTTGTGAGAGAATAACATCACCAATTATATGTTTCTACTTCTAAAATATGTAACACAACTTATATCCATGATGTAACATGGAGTTCTACCATATATGAGTTCAGTCAAATGTCTTATCACTTCTTAGTCATCATGTTCAGCCTTTTAGTACTTACATATTACATATTAGCTTTTCTTTTTTTTAAGTATAACTCCATTTTGGTTTTAGACTTTCACACTTCTACCATAATAAAGTTGGCTATACCCACATACTCATCTTTAATGCACAAACAAGTTATCTACAAAGAAACCAATATTCTACTGCATGAGTAAGAAATATTAAACTACAACTGAACTTCATTGAAGTTACTCTACCCCCCTGTATCAATAGTATTTATTAAGGCCTACCAATCCACAAGTAAACAGTTACAGTTCAATAGATATTAACTTGTTAGCCAGTTAAGAGTGGTGCATGTGAAATGCAAGTGTGGTAGGAATGGACATAATAGATTTTCAAAATAAGATTTGTTTAAAATAAATCTTTAAATCTAGATTTCTCAGTTTCAAAAAGTTAACCTCCTACAATTATTTTTAGACACATGAATCCAATGGATCTTATTATTCGTAATTGTATTTTAAATTGCTTGCATCACTACTTTGATATTACTACCTTAAATTGGAATTTCACAAAATAACTACTAACATTAAAAAAGTAGTAACAACAAGAAACTAACATAGAAGTAGGGTAAGATATTAGTCACTCAACGGTAAAAGGTACATATTAATGAGAGAAAGTTGTTTAGAGACAAATATGGTAGATCAGAATTGTTTTAAGTAAAACTACTTTGGAAAAAGTTGGTCCTTCAAAAATGAAAATGTTTGCTCCATAAAGTAAATTTTGTACCGACACTGACATATTGTCACCCAAGAACCATACTGTTCCATCTCCTTTTCAAAAAAAAAATTATGGCTAGGTCTAAAAAACATTTTAAATAAATGAATTATGCCAGAATTTTAAAATGAATGACTGTGGCAGAATTTGTGATACAGTTTTAAGAATGACATAAAAAAAACTTTTGATGGAGCAAAATTGACAGTTGGAACAAAAGAAGAGTCCGCTGGATGCAGCGGAAATAAAGTTCTGAGGATATGATGGGAGTTACAAAGACAATGTTTGAGAGTGAGGTGAATGGTAAGAGTGAAGCTGTGGGAAAACCATAAAAGAGTGGAATAAATTAGTGGGAAGGCAGAAGAAAGAGATAATAACTAAGTCTGGCAAGCTTAGTAAATGTCTAAATTATAGTTTCATCAACCAACTCCTCGCAAAAGGAGCCGAGTTAAAAATCATTATGAATTAAATTAACATTGTTGTAGTATTTCAGTACTTGATATATATAATGACAAGAATTTATGCTCACAGACAATTCTAATGGATGAGTGGTAGGATACAATATGTATGACTGAACTGAACTAAATAAATTTGTAAAAATTGTTTTATAGCTTCTACCTAGGCACATTTCATGAATTTGAAGGGTTCCATTTTCTTTCTAAAGTTCCATGGAAACTGTGCTATGGTATAATCAATCATTATTTTATCACCTATAATATAATGAATATAGAATATAATAGATAGAATAGGCATATTGGCTAGGTTAGTGAATGTGTGGGGAAAGGAAGAAAGAGTTCTACAGCTTACATGAAAATCATAGGCGGCTGAATGAGACGAGTAGACGTAAATATATACAAACAAACTAACACAATTGTTGAAATGTTTTAGCCCGCGTGGCCTTGGTCACTCGATCGTGTGAGAAGAAATGAATTGTTTGTATACATTTAGGTCTACTCAACTAAAGCAGCCGCCTACAATTTTCAAGTAAGCCTTAATGGAGTATTCGATTGGCATGCACTTAGAGCGAGCTCGAGTAGTGGAAATACGTCATAGCACTCACCCAGTGCAAAGTAGTGCGCCTGTCAGTGCAGTTCCCAATCAAACGCGAAAAAAATCAAGTGCCATTCCAGTTATTAACCAATTTTAGCATTGCGTTTTGTTTCTGTAGAATTTGCATTCAAAACTATGTTTCGGGGCTATTATTTATATTTTAAATGGTATTTATTAGCAGCTATAGAATATTAACACGTTGCAAACATACGATAATGGGCGTAGTGAAAATGTGAGGTTATGTTGCACCTTTGCATAGCCTATAAGACCATGCCTACTTACCTAATCATAACATGAACAATATTTGGTACATATCCTATAAATTTATGATCTTTTTCTTAATTTTAAAATATTAAATAAGATCTCCTCATCTTTGTTGTTTGCAAACTCCATTAAGGCGTATCTCTTCCTCTTATCCATATTACGCGGGTAAATTCGGCATCGCTCTGCGTTGCACTGTGGTCGGAGGCCAGTGCGGTCGAGGGCTGCACTTTTCTAGTGCGGCGTTTCAATCGAATACGCCAACTCGCACTCAGTGCATATGAAAACTCCCAATCGAATACGGAAATCGCACTCAGAGCGCACTGAATGCGGTCTAGTGCGACCAATCGAATACGCCATTAGACTCCTTTTTCTTCCCCCCCCCCCCCTCATTCATTATTTTTTTATACTTGAACTAAATACAATACTATAAGTTTAATCTATGCTAAATACTATGATAGTAGTACTATCTAGGGTATAATATACTTGAAGGAATAACTATCATTAAAAAGAAAAAAACACAGATGGCTAATTAGTATACCCGTGTTGGAAAGATAAATACTGAATACCGTAATATGTGGTATGCCTAAATAGACCTAGAAGCCAATGGTTTCCTTCCTGCAAAAAACAACCTTGCTCAAATCCATTCGTGTACTGAAATATGAATGGTTGCTAATTGCTACGTATCTCACAAGATTGGTTTTTGTAAGAGTAGCCAGGTAGGTTTGAAGAGCACTTTTCTCATGGAATAATTTCTGGCATAGTATTCAAACTTTGATACAAAATGGTAGCTATGTTATAAAAAAATGAGAATAATATTAAGCTTCTAGCATTCCTTCTGAAATAAACATCCCTTTAGTAAAGGCCTATCTTAATACTGTTACCATGCAGTTTATAAGGCTACCTTTACCTGATGTTCACATTGCACAATAATTGACTGATGTTTGTTCATAAGCCACACCTTTTGAAGCTCATTGCTAAACATAGAATTAAATCTAGTTTTTATGGCATTTGAATACTTGAATTTAAGATATATTTTCAAGAACTCTCTAGATTAGATGTTATATGTTATGTAATACAACACTTTTCTTGGCATAATGCTTGTATAATATAAAGAATTTCTGGAAAGAACTACATTATTTAAATAGGAAAAATTGCATTCTTTGGAATCACAGAAGGCTTAAAGTTTGAGGAATGTTGCCTTTGGTTTGAGGTCCATTTACATTTGGGCACATACAATACATTCATTACTACACAGTACACATTCATTTTGGATGTTACTAGTACACCAAAATTATGTTGACCACTTGATTATTTTCTTGCATAGCATAAATGCTTAGTTCATTATTACGGCAAACACAACATTTTACAGTTACCAGAAATTTTGTTTATTAATAAATAAAGCAATACATATACAATACCTACTTATTTTTACACATTGTACATTAATATTACAATTATGTATTTACACTTTACAGAATTGTATTTTTCAGAAGGATCGAAAATTAAATAAATATTATATTTACATGTTGTACAAGTACATTGTTTGAAATTGATATTAAGTAGGCAAAATATATAATATTAAATATGGTTAATTAAATATTATAGCTATTTTACATACCCAATATAATAAAAACACATGATTATTTTAACAAGGAATAAACAGGATACCTTGTATCCAAAGTCAATAGGCCTACCAAAACTAAAAAACTCAGAAATTGAGATTGAATTGATCTAAGGAAGCGTAAGTAGCTTGATCACCATATAAAAAGTAACAATTCAAAACTGAAAATTTGGAATGGATTTGTGTGAGTTGGTTTACCAGTTTAAATGCTTTGTTCATTATTACGGTAAACACAACATTTTACGGTTACCAGAAATTTTGTTTATAGTAAATACTTCTTTTGTTGTATTAACCTTTTAAATGCTACGCCAGCGTATATGCGCTTCACCACTACCGCTCTTTGTTTAAATTGTGTGTCAATAATAATGTCAATAAAGATGTACAGTAAATTGAATTCTAGTGACTTCTATTTACAAAGTGTTGGAACTAAATGCTAATAATTGGACCGATTTGAAAAAATCAACAATGCCGCTCGCTGCTCAAACATGGCGAAACCAAACTTAAAGCAATATTACGAATGAAGGTATCGTGAAACTAATTTTGACTACCGAATCAGGTGATGAAAAGGAATGTGAGAGTTACTTTACTTTAGCTCCAATTTTGGATCAAGGTGTTGATAGTGATGGAGAACTTTCAAGTGATTATGACAATCTAAATAAGCGTGTGTCTAGAGCTAGGGCGATTCCAACGCCTGTTGCTGCCGTGCCCCACCAAGTAGCTTGGCCTTCATCTAGGACTACCAAAATACTGATGACAAACAAGGTATGAAGAGTCGATTTTGATTGATTATGAACACGAGAACCTAGGATAAAATTACAATCCGGAAGTTGAAGACTATGATGTAGGGGAAACAATTGATGTTAGTAGGCCTACTAGGGTTATTCTGAAACCTGTTGCGATTCCCTGTCCCCAGGGTCGGCAGCCTGGACCTTCACACACACGAGCAAGCAGGAAAAGAAAAGCAAGTCCAGTCTAAGAATCGGATGTCGAACATGATAGTGACCTCGACATGGATTATAACCCCTATAATGATGGAAATTTTGAAAAAAAGAACTCGGCACAGCGTGGGTAAATGGTGCCAGAAACCCAGCTCTTAAAAGGTTAATATTACAATCATGTATTTACACCTTACAGAATTAAATATGATATTCATATGTTGTACATTGTTTGAAATCAAAATTAAATAGGCAAAATAAATAATATTAAGTAGCTGTTTTAGGTATCCCATATAATTAAAAATGACCGATTATTTTAGCAAGGAATGAACAGGATACCTTGTACCCAAAGTAAGCACAGAAATAGAACAGCTCAGAAATTGAGATTAAATTGATCCAAATAGCTACATTAAAAACTTGGATTGACATATAAAAAGTAACAATTAAAAACTGAAAATTTGGAATGGATTTGTGAGTTGGTTTGCCACTCTACCAGTCTTGTCATATGCCAAGAGCTTCTGTCAACCCCCGCTCTACTAGTCAAAGTTGGTCATCCTGCAAAGTGTTGGCGACCTGACGCGTCAACGGGAAGTTAACTTTACCGCCTGAACATTGACCAGCGTGATCATCCATGTTAAGCGACAGTATCATAGCACCACCAAAATGGTTGTTAGTTATAAATTCAGCCTGAAAATAAAATAAAAATACTTGTAGGCCAAAGTAAGAACTAAACATCAAACTAAATGATTGTCAACAAAATAATATGTATACTAAAACATAGGGATGTGCGGGTAGTGGTTTTTGAACTTGGGTCGGGCTCGGGTCGGGTAATTGAAAGTACCCTCGGGCTCGGGTAATTGAAGTACCCTCGGGCTCGGGTCGGGCTCGGGTAGTGAAATTTTTTTTTATTTGTGAATTCATAAAAAAAAAAAAAAAAAATACAAAACAGTTTTGCATTGGTTGCAGGTAGCCACTCTGGGCTGTATTGACACGAAGAACATCCAAATCGGGGTCTTATGAACTTTTGCTTGAGTATGCCTAGGCCTAGCCTAGTACAGTGAAACCCCACTATTATCGTTTTCCTGCATCAATCGTTCGTTATTCTCTGAAATAATATCGTAACGATCGTTTTCTAATATTTCCGATACGAAAATCCCAAGAAAAACCGATGCGATCGCGTATTTTTCTCTTCCGGCCGACGAAATCATCATCATGCGTTTGTACCAGCCATGCATCTGACGAAATCGCGCGTTTGCACCAGCCTTTCGGTCTGACTCCGCCCAACGCTCTGCTGCGCGCAACGATGCGCACTAGATCGGACTTGTTCTAGGCCTGCCGCCTAGGCATTAGACGATGTTTATTAGCGTTGTTTCTTTTTCACCATTCGCCTACGTACGTAATATTCAACTTGCTTTATGCCGTTATTAGCGTTGAATAACCAGAAGACGAGTAATGACGGTCAGTAGGGCCTATTACTTTAGCGGGGACAGCGCCGGAAGAGCCAAGGACACAGCATTTGGCGTCTGAGCGGGAGGTTTAAAAGGAGCAGATTGGCGTGTTTCTTTATTACTTCTACCCGACCCGACTTTTTCGGGTAGGAATTGACGGCCCGACCCAAGGTCGGGTAATTTTACCTACCCGAGAATTACCCGTTTTTCGGGTACCCGCACATCCCTACTAAAACATCTTTAGTTTATATTGCAAGGCACCTCTAAAAGCACAATTTGGAATTTGAAAATCTAAAATAGATTATACTAAAGCATGTGCAATATTTATTGGGCACCTATGAAAATAAGCTGCAATTAAGGGTTTTAGCTCCGTTACAACATATTTTTAAATATTGGTTAAAATGCTTCCTATTGTCTAATTTAGCCATAAGCCAATTTAAATTATGTACATAGTGATTTACATAACTAGCTAATCTAATTTACATGCTTTTCATATACCTGTGAACTGTATCCTATAAAAAAGATGTGCGTTTTAATACTGGTTTTGAATCAGCAAGATAAATTACTTTTTAAATTAAATATAGGCACCGTAGACCACTAGTGATCCAGAGAGCACAGTTTAAAAAACACTTAATTAACTAAGTTGTCTTACCTTATAAGAGAGGGAGCGCTCATCATCATAGGAAATCCACTCTTGTCCCCTGACGGCATATGGAGCTTTACTTTCACTGTCAAACACGCCAGTTGCTTGCCCTTCAGTTAGAAACCAACAGGCGTCCACATAACTGGTAAAACCTCCCGAACCCATTATGCCTACACCTGAAGCTGGTGCTGACAGACCATTGTTTTTTGCATTTACGAGCCTGAAATACAGTCACACGTATTACAAATAAAAATGGTATACCATCATAGTTAAAACAGATAATCAAGGATATATTAATATTGTAACAAAGGCCCTAAATACAATGCCACAAATTGAGACAAGGCACAATAATTGTTAACAGGGATGCGAGTAATATAGTACACAAGCAATATCAGTTTAGGTTGCAATGCAGCTTCCTATACAAGCACCGCAATCAATGCAGCAATGACACATCATCATAGATAGACATTAAATAAATAAATAAATAAATAAATAAATTACTAATTAATAACAAAACACACTCTAAAACTAGCTAAAATAGCCAGAAAAAAATAACCACCACATTATTTGGTTAAGGCTAATAAATATTAAATAATACACAAAACAATAAAAATATAGTATTTTAGTGGGTTTCAGACCTTATTGCACAAAAGTAAGATGCAAGATCAAAACATTGAGGCACCGGGAATGCAGTAAATACAAATTGTTATTTACTAAGAGCAGACCAAAAATAAACAAATTTGTGAAAGATATGATAGATGATATTTGGCATGGGTATATCATAAGCAAGATGGAATGTTCCCCATAGTAAACAAAGGGAAGCAACCGAGCAAGTGAGAAGGATTGATTCAGAGCAAGCAAGTCCGAGCAAAATGGCAGTTACCCAATTATAGTAGGAAAGTACAAGTATAATAGGCTATAAGACAAAGAAACACTATGCCTTGAAGATTTAAAAACGTTTTTAAAAATGTACAATATGCAAATTACAAACTAAGACAACAGCCCCAAAAATAAACATTCATCAATTCTTTTAATTAAAGAACAAAACCTATCACATGGGACCTCTCTAACTCAATGACCAAGAATCAACTTATCATTGCTTACGTGAATGAATGGCCATACGTCGGAAGTCCTACAATGATCTTGTGAGCTGGCATGCCCTTACTAAGCCAATACCAGGCTGTAAAGTTCGTGTTGAGGGTTCGCATGTATCCGTTCTCCGATTCTCGAGCGTACAATGGGGCGTTCAAACCAGTCATTGGCAAATACCATACATAAAAGTGGAAGTCATAGGTCATTACATTAACGAAGTCAACGTACCTGAGAACAAAACAGATGTAAATATTATTTCAGGAATCTTAATAAAAAGATTTGATGTAGGTCTAGCAGTTGGGCAGGAGAAAAATCAATATCAAATGTTTGTCTTTACACCACAATTTGTATGCCATTGATGACACAATATCAATTAAATTCAATATAATATTCAGCATATTCCGTTAATATCACACAATTTAATCATGTAGAAAGGAATAACATAAGGAGACAGTAAGCACTTTCGGAGGCACTAAAGTAAAGTAAAGTGAAGTATTTATTAGTATTTAATTTATTATCAAGAACCATAGCCGTTTTGAAGGTTAGTTCTGTCGACCAATATGGTCAGCTTTAGCTAGAATTTCGAGTAATAATTGACAGAAGGCCTAATAATTTAAATTATTAAAGTAAAAGATAAACAATGAGTTAAAATAAGTACAATTCAATGAATTCATCTGTGCAGTTGTTTTTTAATATTCAAAACTTTAAAGTGAACTTTGACCTTGCTTTGGGTATGAGGCTACCAGTACCAGTACCAAAATTGCGTTAAAAACGCGTAAAAAATGAAAAAAAAAAGATTTTGGCATTGAGTAATTCTGCAGTATCCAGTCGACATCGCGTCGTCTGCTGCTGCTGCACTCGGCACGGCACAAGCGCGGCCCGGTGCGGCTAAGCATGGCACGGTTCGAACTGGCGTCATACAGTGGGCGTGGCGATGGGAAGACGCACATGTTGTGGGAACTGTCATGGAAACTATATTTAAAAATTGGCGTGAAAATATCGATATATATCGATTTCGTTTGGCCATTTTTTTTCGATATCGATAATGGATTTTCATATCGTTGGGCATCCCTAATTTACAACTGTCAATAGCAACAGGAATGAAAGCTAATGCAGTAATCTCTAATTGGTATTTAGTCTCCACTCCATGCATGTTCCTCATCTCTCTTAAAGGAGCAGGAAACATTTGGGGAGCAATTCTACAAATGCTGTTTTCTTCTATGATTGCACAGAATGGTCTTTCTTTATAACAATACAGTTTAGAGCGGTAAGAATTTTGCAGCCGATCGCTCGTTTATGGCATTTAAAGCCCCGCGTTCGGTCGAGCGCCTACGTCACAGTGCCGTGGCAGGTGCCGGCCAGCATACCCCGTCTGCAAGGGTGGCTGACCTTCCGCCCGCTACAAGTACACGCGGAGTAAAACCAAATGCAACTAAAACCATCCTGCACTCGAACGTTCTTTTTTGATTTAAATACAAGAAGATACAAACTGTAATATTCTCTTTTTAATTAAGCTTACTCTTTTACACTAAATTATAACTCCAAGAGAATTTATGTTGGCTACATATTTATATCTTTAAATCTACCATGTTTCTTGTTGACACGACTATACATACTACACGTTATTCATGATGAATACATCTCCGAGAGAGTCCACGTGCTGTCCAGTAGTAGTTTGACAATCCGAGGGTAACCATGGACAAACAAATCGAGCCCTATCAGTACGAACCCGAATATTCTTGTAGTGAAAACGAAAGTGACAGTGAAGAGGAACAAGTGTTTAGATTAGAACTGTTCATTGGTAGAAAAAATACAGTGACTTGGTGTTTATGTGCGCAGTGTAAACCAATGCCTAGTGATTGCGAAAGCATTTGTTGTAGAGAATTTGATACCATTTCAAGACTAAGGGGGGAATGCGAGTGTGTAACCCTAAGTAATGACTTCAAACATCCAGTGCTGTCAAAAAATTCTTTGAATATTTTGAGATATATATTAGCCAAAAAAACCAAGAAACATTGGAAGAAAAAGAATCTTAGTGTGACTGAAGTTTCAAATAAGGTCTGGCGCTTTTTAGCATACAAACAATTTATATACTGGATTAACGCACAATCGGCTCTGGGTAAAGGAAATAGAGTAGTTATTCCATCTTGCGTCGTGTGGGAGATACGAAACACTTTTCCTGAGCCAACTGGCTGTTATGTTGGTTTCCGAACTGCACATCACGGCGCAATACCAAAATATCCTGCATAATAATGGTATGTAAATAAAACACATTTTTTTACTCACTCCAAAGTTTAGTCCAACTAATCTAGAGCATGTGTTGCGAAGATCTTCCACTGGTGGGCAAGGAATGGGGGCTATGTTTCGAGGAATAGCGTCGTGTAGGGTTTTCTTCTTCTCAGTTGTTTTTTAATTATTTTTCACCATTTTCACCACATCATTCATAATATCGTCTCTCCATTTCCCAGACTTTTTTTCATACACAGTTTTCAAAATCCACCTCTTAGATGCCTTGGAGTACTGTTTTTTATCACCAACGGGTTTTCTGTTCAAGTTCGAATTGTGATCTAGTATCGCCAATTTTGATCTCAAAATCATTCCTTTCAGAGGGAAGTGTACTCGTTTTGGAAGCCATACCAAACGTGCGCTGTGATATGCCTCTAATGTTCCTGTATGTACATAATGACGAACATGTTTTAAATCTTTTAAAAATCCGTTATCAAGTACAATTTTAGAAAGAACTTTAAATTCTTCTGAGAGCGGTTTTAGCCATTGTTTCTTCTGGGTTGATGCTAATGTCCCATGATGGCATTGTGAAAATTCATCCGGGTAGTTTGTGCCTGCTTCCCATTTGTGAATATTTCGCACGTGGTAAAGGACAGACGTGAATTTATCAATCAATAGATCTGCGTCTTCACTGCATGTCTGTGCTGACCACCACAAATGATTGTACAAACTGTCCTTCCACGCCATTAGCTTTGGCAATTTTTTTTCATAAACTTTTATTTTTTTTGAAAAACTTTTAGCCATGTGCCAAACATCGTACTCGTGTTCAATGTTAGGGTGGCTAGTTCGCATGTATTTTCCCACACCTCTGTGGCGATCGCTCAGAAATAGACTGACAGGCAGCTGCTTTTCACCAATTAAATTTTCAATTGTTTTTATACATGCAGCTTTTTCTAAGTCTCCGGTTACTCCCGCCATGCCTTTCTGTACGATTTCGAAGTTCACTACTTTTAGTGTATCTAAGTCCATGACAGTGTAGGTGCAGTATTTGGCACTAAATCCAGGCGAATCGTATTGCCCATCCCCTGCAAGCCACACTCTAGATGAAGATGCAAGGTTTGATATAACTTCCGATTGTTCTTTGCTCCAAGCATTGGAAACCGCGTCATCTACATAGTTTCGAATTGTTTTGTCAAACGACGGTCGCGATAAAAACTGCAAGCCGAGAGTGTTGGCAAATTTTTTAAATGATGAAAAAGTTATTCCTGATAACATAATGGACGTTGATATCATTATATTACCTAACGGTCTCTTATTATAAACGTTTTGTGAGCGCCAGCTTAGCAAATGACCCAGTTCACACGTGGTTCGTACAACAAGCATAGCTCCCGTGGTAAATCGAGATATCTTTATCACACGAGTACCACAATTTTGACAAAATCGAAACAAATCAACCAAACAGTCCCATGCAATAATATAAAACAGTGCCGTCAGCAATTGGGTACTTGAATTTTTACTCTCGGGTATCTCTAAATTTGGTTCCGTATCGTTTGACCTCGACGTGTCATCACTCTCTTCATCTGAACTTGTTTGCGAGCTGCAGCTGTCGATGTGGAATGAAGTGTCTAAATCGACGCGTGATTCGCCACAGATCGAGTGAGGCGTCGTCGTCGTTGTTGTACAATTACGTAAAGTTTCATTGCCCATTTCGCACTGTACAGACTGGTCAAAACAATTGTAAATGTCTGAGTGTTGTTCTATACTATCATTTACACTAACACGATCACATTCACTTTCACTTGCATCAATATTGCTTGACAACGTATCACAAACTTGAGTGGACGTAGATGCTTCATGTAAAATTTCATTAACAACTTTTTGTTGAACGTAACGTGAATAACGGATTTTTTTAATAGGTGTTTCAGCCAACGAAGTTGATCCGGTAAGATTTTGGGAGGGCACCGAGGACGTTTTGAGTATTGGCCGTGATTTTTGGTCTGACAATAAACGAATTTTCATCAAAGACGAGGCGTCATAGTCACATTCCAAAAAATGCTTTGAACAAATAACCGCATTTGAGGATGGATTAAAGTTTTTGCGGTGTACACTCTCCCTCCATCGATTAAAACGTTTAGGCGATTTGTCTCTATTAGGAAATCGATGGAAGAACACTCTTATCACCAGAAGATTCATACTTATCACCACTATTATTATTGCAACCAAAGACGGAACACTGAGGCATCGTGCATGCGAGACGGACCACTGTCAAGACTGGTATGCAAGCCGTAACCGCCTACCCCTGCGAGGCGAGCCGGCACTGTGACGTAGGTCGCCCGTACAAAACAGTCGTAAACACGAGAACTGGGAGGGTAGGCGTCATAAAACCATTAAAAACAGGATACGACGCGCCTGATCTTGCAAACCTCAAAAGTGGTTGCCAAATGTTTCTTTCTCCTTTAACTGTATGAGCATTGCTGGTGGTGATTGTGTTCAGCGACGAAGGAAGGTGATGAAGAGACCTTATGAAAGGACAGGTAGGAGTAGAGGTGTGAGGCGCTGAGATTGAGTTGTAGTTAATTAATTGAGTTTCGTGCGATAAGATTGAACTAGCAAATTTTCGTCTACCTAATTTATGTGCGAGTCATCCTAGCCAGGTAACATTTAGGTCTGACCATCACAGCCTCCTAAAAATGATATGCTTAACTGTATTTAATCAACTGATTTTCATATCTGTATCAGATAAATCTGTTTTCAGATGTAGAGGCCTGGTGGGTTTTGTCATCTCCAAGAGTGAAAGGCACTTATAAAACTTTATTAAAAGTTACACAAAATTTGTAGGGTAACTTTTGAGTAGAAAGTTCTTCTAACTAAAAATGGAACGCATTCCTTAAAAAGGAACGCGTTCTTTTTTAAAAGTTACTACCCAACACTGCTATTAACACACAAAGGCTATTCGAGACGATGAAGGACGATTAAAAAAAATTCTTATACGGGATTGAAAACACATCCTCGTTGAACTGTACGCTTCGGACCAACGCCCTAATTGTATATGCCACAGCGGAGTGCTGTAGTATTGATGGTAGCAGGAAAGAAGAGAGAATTCAAAGAATTTTCAATAACGGCTTCGGCAGTGTGTAAATAATTCTAAAACGGCAACAAATAGTAATGATGCTCAAGGGTATTTGTTTCAATTGATATCAAAATCATCATCAATATCAATAGAAGAGAGAGTGCACGTGCATTGGCATGTTTTCAAGACACCGCACAAATGATGCTATGCAGGGGACGAAATTAACTTTTTTTTGCCACTAGCCCAAAGTGTTAATGTTTTAATGTTTTAAGTCACAATATTTGCCGGGTTTGACGTGTGGGAGTGAGGGACTAGGGAGTGACCGGAAAAAAAATTTCATCATAATCTATCTATCCTAGGGCTATATACCTTCCTATACTCTGTCAACGCACGGACTTGGGGCGGAAAGCGAGGTTTTCTCCGCCAAGGATTGGGATAAACGCATACTTTTGGACGCTCCTCCATGAGAAAGGATCGTACTTTATGAAAAAACATACCCGCGACCCCCAAAAAATTGCTTCCAGGTTAAAAATAAAAAATCCCTGAAAAACGCCCTTTTGTGTGATTTTTACGGCGACGGTTGCCACGCCCAAAGTATGCATTGGATTGCATCTGAATGGCAATGGTATCGACGCGTTCGAAATCGTTACGGGTATAAGCATCGTTAAGGGTTTCGGGCTGACTGCGATACTTTGGCCGGGGCGACGATGAACATTTTTACTATATTGTCACTTCGGGAAAAAATCATTGGTTTTGGCCACAAAAAAGATTGAAATGTTTTCCCCATCTTTGGATTATTGGTTGCTACGTGTGATCATTAGAAAAACGGAGAGCTGTATGGTTTAACATTTCCAAAAGAAAAATTCATTCTCTTATTTTTGGACATTGTTTGCACTTCCATTTTTCAAATTTTCGGAAATTATTGGGAGCAAGGCAGAGCCCCAAAATTTACCAATTCCAAAAGCCAATGAATTGGCAAACAAGTAAAAAAATAGTTGTTTCGATATCTTTTTCCGGTTGCGCGTTTTTTTTTTCCCAAAGTTGAGATATTTTAACATTTTGGAGTGCAATTTTTAAAGTTAAAAATCTTGGCTTCCCTTAGTTTGATTACGAAAAATCAAGGCTCATTATGTAGAAACAGGATGAAAGATTTTTAATAAAATTAGTATAAATGCCTGGGTTCGAACCTGGGGTAAGTGGACGCCATCGAGTTCCCTCCGGAACATGTTTCGAAAATTGAATTTTGAATTCAAGGTCATAAAAAACATTAATATTAATTATTAATAATAATAATAATAATATTAATTAATTAATTAATATTATTATTATATTAGTATTGTACCCACTAATGGGTAGGCTACCAAAAATGAAAATTGCATGTGTACCAGAACAATATGAATACACATGCATTGCAAATAATGGAGGAAGATGGCAATGTTGGACTAACACAAAAGCACCCTCATAATATCATATAATAAGTAACCACATCATGGCCTTATTAGACGTCTCAGTTCTGAGGTGCTTGTTGAAAACTAATTAAACTTTTACTATCAATATTGCTGAATTGAGGAACTCGGTAATGCATGAATTATAGATAACCCAAATCCCGGAATGCGAGGGCTGGAACCCAACCATACCATAACATCCATATGGTACCTACCATATTTCCTTAAAATGAGATGCTTAACTTCAATTCTTGTTTTGAATCCTTGATCAGACATGACGCATTGTTGTTGAAGCGGGCTTAGTATGTTGTTCAGATAGTAACATGTTCATTATAGGCATTAAGAAGATAAGGAAATAGCCAGTCGGGACACAAGGAACAATGGAGAAAACTTATACTTACATATACTTACTTGGGGAAGTTAATTTTAAAATAAACATTTAGAAAGTAAGTCCAATTGATAACAGTTTGAGTCAATCCAAAGATAAACAAGTATTTTAAAAGTTACAGGTTCCATCGCTGATATAGGCCTATATTACCAACGGTTTAAAGAAAACAATTAAATCGAACAATTATTTCCCTAAGCATGCCGGCACATCACTGATCTTAACTAGGCCAACATATCTCAATTTCAGAAAACAATAAAAAAATGAAAAAATAAACATTGAATATACTGTATATAACACAATGGACAATTTAAAATCAAAATGGAATGATAATGCTCTATGTTAGATACTCACTTTGCCATTGCACGAACATCATAGGCCTTATCAACAATGGGCTGAGGAGCTGCAACTGCCACACTCACTAACAGAGAGAGCTTCTGTTTGTCTATCTCTGCTCGTAGCTCATCGAGAAGAAGAGTGAACTGTTCACGCTGCAACGCAACGCTTTGCCAAGCAGGGAATTCCCAATCAAAGTCCACTCCATCCAAGTTAAACTCGGCCAAAAGACGCAGCGTTGAGTTAACGAATCTACAGTAATGGGGAGACATTGCATATTATGAGGTATATGAATCATACGGTAGTCGACAAAATGGAATGATATGTACGAGGGAAATGTACATAGGCAGTTTATCAGTACACTAGGAAAACGCTAAAGTCCCGTCGCGTTGTTGAGCGAGCACCGGTACGTGCAACACGACCCGAGTACGACATTCCCATAATGTTGTGTAATGTGTTTAGTCTTTAAGGTCTTGACCGATTTAGCTGAAAATTTGTAAAATAGGAGAGAATGGATAAAATCCACCGCCATCTCTAGAGGACCTTGACATCATTTCTTTGGGAAAACTATTTTAACTTTGATAACAAATAATACACAGCTTCCTCGATAGTATTTTGATTACTTCTAGGTGGCAGTGCATAGTGACCAGAATTCTCGTGCAACCTTTCGTTGCCATGGTAGGTAACGTTACTTTTGTTAAAATGTAATTTCTATCTACACTACTTAAGGTCTTGACCGATTTAGCTGAAAATTTGTAAAATAGGAGAGAATGGTGTACTTATTGACCCTGCAAAATTTCATAACGATCGGAACATTTTAAATTTTTTATTTTTCATAACCAACGATCGGATTTTGTTAAAAAACTATACAGCAACCCGCGTAGGTAGTATGTACATGTGTGCAAAATTTCAGGTCGATCAGTAGAAGTCCGTGAAAATGGTTTAATTTAATAAAACCAAAATAATGCCGCTAAATGGTAATAAAACCATATAACACCGCCAAACAGTTATAACACCAAATTAACAGTTAGGCTATTCTGCGAAATAAAACCATATTTTACTATTTCCTTTCCACAAAACAACATTATCTACAATATTTACAAATTTTCAGTCTTAACTTGCTGACAACTTGAGTGTTTCTTACTTAAATTCATGCTGAAACAAAAACGGTGCACATAAATTATTGATTTTTTAAATGAAAAAGTGCAGAAACGATCTTTAGATGTTATCTGTGCGCTAAAAATGATGTTTTTTTTGTGCATATTGGAATTCCCTTTGCATATTAAACAATATTATTTATTTTATCACCGTTTTGTCATGCGTGAAATGCAAAATTAAATAAAAACATATAACACCACTTTTTACATTTTTAAGAACGAAATTTAGGAAAAAAAAAACATTTACACGGACCTCTATCGATCAGAGAAATGGTGCAACCTGTACCGAAGCAGTAACAGAAAAAAAACAAAAAAAAAAAACAGACATTCGAGCCATAAGAGTCAAGTGGAGACGCTCGCTCAATTATTAAATTGAACTAAAAATGTTTTCTGCTATAAAACTACAAAAGTTTCTATTTAACGGGCATTTTTTGTTGTTTGAACATGAGAACAGACTATGTTGCCAGCACGTATATAAAAATTACCTTGGACTAGCAACACAGTATATATTCCATTACTGGTACACATTACAAAGTTAGCAATATAGCTAAGGGGTAGACAGAATTATTGAAGGTGATACACGTTGGGACAAAACAGGTTATATATAATACACACAATTCATCTGCTGATACATTGATGACTGCAGCTAATTTAAAGTAATCTTGTGTTTCGTCCTTTTGGGACTCATCCCATCAGGTAGCTACACACAAAAACTAGAGTTACTTCACGTAACAAAACCAGCGTAAGGCCATTCTGGAAGAAAATTCTGCATATAACTACTAAAGTTACTTCATCTACTAATAACCAATCATTCACACTCACTGAGAGGCAGATAAATGTACTTGCCTTCCTGCTATTCAGTCTAGTGCTTGGATCAGATACGTTAGTTTTAGTTAATTTTAAGGGAACACTAACCGTAAGGTCATCATGCACCACTCTAGCCTAGGGGATGTGGGGAGGGCAGACCCATTCTGGACACATCCAGTAACAGGCAAGCAAAAAGAAAGGGGAGGGATGTCTCAGACCTGACCAAGTCTGACCAACAGCTTAAATATAAACAACAAATGTAATGAATACAAAAAAAACAAACAATTGTGAAAATGTTTTGCCATGCACATGCCATGCATGCCATGCCATGGTGGTTACTTGACCATCTAGACCAAAAATCTTATTTTTCTTATTTTGAGGAGAATAAGTATAAGGTATCTATTATTAGGCTTCATACTTGTTCCTTGTTTCCCTGGAGGACACCATCAATGCAAACCCATCTAAACTGGACGAAGCACCGCCAACACTCAACATTACTTTTAACAATGGGTTGACTGTCTTCAGTGCCACCACTTGCCGGTAGATCTAACAAATAAAACAAAACATGTTGTATTAACATACCATTATTGATTTATATAAACTAATATTTAAATATAGCTCCCATCCATTTCAATACCGGTACATACAATATTATACTCAGTGGTGTAACTACAAGTAGGCGGTTCACAGTGGCTCCAATAATTTTTCTGTTATTTTCTAAATTCATAACTAGTTAGCCTGAATTAAATATATATTTTGAGTTTAGCGGGTGAATACCCCTTTAAGACCGGTAGCAGTTGTCATTTAAATCATGGAAGAAGCATTGTGATTTTTTTTTAAATATTACCTCTTCATCTCCTGGTTTCTGCGTTACTATAGTAGAGTTCGCTACATAAGCGAATCCTACAATGATGTGCGTACATAGAGACGGGTCTATTTTCTGAGGTTGAAGGTCATTCGCAGAAACCGGTACCACGTAGTAACAAACAAGCTTTGATCCCACAACAGACTGTGATGCATCTGTCTCTTCTCGTGATTGGGCGGATACACTAGGCAGCGCCCAAGAAGACATATTCATGTTATTTTGTAACGCAACACCGTAGAGATAAGTTCGTTGCTGCCATTTAGGCCAAGATTTTGTCACTAAAAAGTAAAAATGTAACATAATTATCTAAATTCAAGGCTACATAGACCTAAGTATAAAAATCAAGCTGTATTTAACCATTATGGTTAATGTACTACTCACAAGGCACTAACTAATATGAAGGCTCCAGATAGCCAACTGGAGAATTTACAATTACTGGTAAACCTAGGCCCCACACTTTGGTACTCTTTCGGTTGGTGTTCCCCAACGTTGGAAAAGTAGGTTAGGGGGGGGGGGGGCGAAGCGCATATATTTTACAATATTATTATTATTATTATTATTATTATTAAAACGTACGCCCTTCGCCCCCCCCCCCACTCCCCCAACCTACTCTTCCCCTAATATCGCAGTGTTGAAAAGTTGGGGAACACCAACCGAAAGAGTGCCCACAGTTTGTGGTTTCACAACACCCCAAAGTGAACATGTAAAATATAAAATTACAATAAGTAGGACTACTAGATGACTACCATAAATGTTAATTTAAGCACCATACAACCATGTATAATGTGGAAAAATAAAAGCATTGCAATGGTATGGTAGGCCTACTATTGCAATAATTTGCAAGGCCCTCCCAGGATTGGCCTTCACAGTGTGGGGCTGGGGATTTGATTGATTTCACATGGTGAAATATAGGCTTAACTAGAGCAGGGATTGGCCACAGCTTTACTGACAGTGACTACATGGTCTACCTAGGTCTTGGTACTAATTTTGTACCAAATTTGAAATTGAATAATTCACATAAATTATTTCTTCAAATATTGGAGGGGTGGGGGAGGGAAGGAATAGGGCAATAATAAGATGTAGCCTATTTTGGGTAGGGGTCTAGTGTGTCTTTAGTAAGTGCTGTTGTCTTGTTAGCTTACCTGTTCGGTTGTGGGAAAGTTCAGCCATCCGCTCAGAAAATTCAAATTCTCGAACACCTGACAAGTCTTTCCAGGCTATGAAGAGAGTTACCCCAGTGGCACAAATAACTGTTAGTATAACAACTACAATGAGCCATGACTGTTTTGCATTGATGGGTGGCCTACAAAAAAGAATTAGGACATTAGAAGGTCATTTAAAATTAATTTGGCCAATTCATCCACATAGATTTCAGCAAAGCCTCAGTCCCTTAGCTAAAATACGACAAGTTGAAAAGCCTATAGGTCTAGGGCCAAAGGATAATACCTACACCGAAAGGTGATTATCGGTATTACAATTTGAATTTTGAGCGAAAAATATACCATAAAAGTTCACAAATATTGTAGGCCTATATTAGATATCAATGGACGACTGGTGATGGGCGGAGCTTTAAAACGATCGATAGGCCAAGTGTCGAGAGTTAGGATAGATTCTCATTTCCCAAGTTTACGTCTGTTGAACGGCGCAACACTAATCACGCTCTAACTCTTATTCTATTCATTATTTGGACAAAACTTAAGAGGAATATTATTTAGCAAACATATCATTGCTTATAATAGCCATTATTGCGAATTTTTTGACACAGCCGTTTACTTGTTATCACAATGTAAGCATCATACATAAAAAATCATCAAAACGACTATAAACTTTCTCAACTGTAATTGACAAAAAACTACTTATCGGATTTCAACAAGACCTCTTTCAAAAAATTCATCAGACTGTTTAGACAAGAAATAAATTAACTTTCTGGACACAAAGTGCACTGAACGAAAATTTACAGCATGGGTTAATATGCAGCGTGCAGTTTTTCACGGCTCATCCGCACTTCAAAAGTGCGTATTTGTCATAAAAACACATACACTGCATATGAACCTATGCTATAAAATTTTGTTCAGTGCAATTTCTATCTAGAAAGTTGATTTATTTCTTGTCTAAACAGACAGATGCATTTTTTGAAGGAGGTCTTGACAAAATCCGGTCAGTAGCTTTTTGTCAATTGAAGTTGAGAAAGTTTATATTCGTTTTGATTATTTTTTATGTATGATGCGTACATTGTAATAACAAGTTAACGGCTGTGTCAAAAAATTCGCAATAATCGCTATTGTAAGCAATGATATGTTTGCTAAATAATATTCCTCTTAAGTTTTGTCCAAATAATGAATAGAATAAGAGTTAGAGCGTGATTAGTGCTGCGCCGTTCAACAGACGTAAACTTGGGAAATGAGGATTTATCCCAACTCATTCCGCCATGTTGCCTCGTGACGTCAGGAGGCGGGTAAAATTCTAGTCGTCAATTAGCACTAATAAGGTAGTGAATAATGTATCAAAATTGAAATTTTCCAATCAAAATTGATGTTTGTAAGAAAAGAACAGAAAATGTCACACTGACATGTATACTAGGGCTAGGGGGCTAGGTCTACTGGGACACAACGTGTGTGATTTTTTAAATTTTTATTTTAAAAAATCATGTTTTTTCCGACTTTTTCCGATTTTTAATGATTTAAATCAACAATATCAGTGTTTTAAAACTTGCCAAATTGGTGAGCGATACAAATACTTCCACAAGCATTTCAGAAAGTCGCATTTAAAAAAAACTGAGGTAGGCCTACTTAAACTTTGCAAGAAGTCAAACACAACTCTTGTGTTTGTAGCATCACATGAGGTAAAAGTGCACTTGATTAAATCAATAACTTTTACTTAAAAAATCATTTGATTTAAATCAATAACACCCTCCTGGAACATAAAGACAACATACTTTAATTACGTTCATCAAGCGAGCTGGGTCCGGACTGGGTTATAATATCAGTGTTTTTAAACTTGCCAAATTGGTGAGCGATACAAATACTTCCACAAGCATTTCAGAAAGTCGCATTACATTATTACTGTATTAACATAATATTATTAAATAAAAATAAATAAACTGCCTGAGCCTAGACTGGATTTGTCTGATAAACACCTCGGTCCGGACTGAGTTCAGTTCAGTTGAGAAGCCAAGCCAGCTCGATCTGTACAGGCTGATAAACGCAAGCGAACTCAAATGCATGCTAGCAACAATCTTTCTTTGTAAACCATCCAATCACAGTGACTCATTCTAGTCCGCACTGAGCTCGTACCATACCACCCTGCTGAAAAGTCTTGCAAAGATCTTGACAAGAACTTGTGTTACGTATGATCATGCCAAGATCTTGAATTGAAATAAGATCTTGTTTATTTCTTGCCAAGATCTTGCCAAGAATCCCTGCTGAAAAATCTTGTCAAGAACTTGGTTGGTTAGAAACAAGATACAAACAAGATCTTGTCAAAATCTTGTAATATTTCAAACTTAATTTAATTAGGCCTACCCCATATCTTTTTACCACATAATCTATAGCATAATCCTACACTAAAGTGACCGTTTAAAAAATTATATCTTGTAACTGTGACTTTATACGAATTTTTCAACTTTTTTGATCCAGAAATTTGTGAAAATTGTCGTTTTGGGAAATTTCTTATGCCTAAATCGGCTTAAACCTGCTTCTTTTTTGTTCCACATAGATACTAGAGTATCATACCAATTTAAAATGGCCCTTGATAACATCGTGTCTTGAAACTGTGCACAAATATACTCTCAAAACACATAAAAATATGTATTCCAAAATCACACCCTTCTTAGTAATCAACATATTTTGACCAAACCACTTGCCCAAATTACAAAACAAAATATAGAGGATTTACAGAAAATGCTACCGAATACCCAATATTTTTTTGGATTAAAATCGTCCAAGGTCATGGGGATAAAGATCGTTGTTGCTAAGCTATGAAAAGAATGGATTTTTTTTTAAAATGATGTCAAAAAAATTGAACCCAACTAGTAGACTGTGGAATAGGCCTATTTCACTTCCTGTTTGAGCTATAAAAAGAGCATGAATTAAAAAAAAATAAAACCCACTTAAACCAAGTTTTTTTACAACCCTGACCTGTAGGCATGCCTACTTGCTAAATGTTACAGAGCCTAGATTAACAAGACAGATATACATTAAGGTGGCAAAGTGTGTATCGAAATTGCATCAAGTACCGCATAAATAGACCAACCACAATCTTGCCAAGACCTTGCCAAGATTTTTCAGCGGGGCAGTCTAGACTGAAAGCTTATGATTTAAACGTTAATGAACTGTGATGAAAATCTCGTCTGGACTCGGCTAGAGTAATAAACATAGTCATTGACACAGATTGTAAACATTGTTGTAACACAATTTTAATACAATTCAGAAATTTAAAAAATTTGAATTGTATTAAATAGAGTGTTTCACGACTATCCATTATCCAAATCGATCAATTGCAGCACATGCAGAAACCTTTCTATTAAGCGCAATATAGAAATTAATGACGAAAACCTCACAAAACACATCATAGGCCTAGACCCTACACATCTTAATAACAAAGAAAACATCACCCAAACAACTGTTGGGTAGGCCTACTTCATGCCACGGCTAAGTGTGGCTCGTTGGTCTTATGGTTAGCGTATCTGCTTCCAATGCAGAGATCCAGGGTTCGATTCTTGCCAAAGTCAGAAGTTTTTTGACTTCTGATTTGGACTTGAGTCCATCACTTCTTGTTTTAGGAGTTTGTAAACGGTGACTTTGGAGCCGTCCTAGCAACGAGGCACATAATAAATTCAAAGTTGTTCTGAATCGGCCTTGTCGATTTGATTTGCGTTGATTTGCGTTGATCCGCCTGAATTTGCACTGTCCATACCACTGATTGCTATATTTCCTATTTAAAAATATCGATCTTTGGTTGGTTATTGCTCACTCGTCGATTGTGTCGGGGCCTACAGGGTTGGCTTGGTCGCTTTGATTTACTGTGTCCCCCACTGAAAATCAGTTAACTGAGTGGGTAGACTCTAAATATAATTTATTTATTTAACCAAACAGTTAATTATGCCAAAAGTGGTGGTTTGTATTGATGATGCGGTTTATGATGTTATGATGCTCATACTTGTATGACATCTCAAATGTAATTTAAGGCTATTCCAGAGCACTTTTACCGATATTTTGAAAGTAAAACTAAAATGGCTGAAAGTTGGTTGGATGAAAGATGAACTTGAATAGAAAAGAAGAAAAAATAACTTTTTGTTTTGGATGGGACAAAAGCTCTATTTTGGCCATTATACGCAAATTTTGGGTCAATACGAAAATGAATGTTCTAGATGCAATATTTAATTTTGAGCTATGATTTTTTTTTAATTGTTTCAACACACCTTTTTCTCTGGACTGAGTATAGGGGAAAATAAGTTTCTGAAATAATGTTCAATGTGCAATTTTTTTTGTCACATGGTACCGGTACCAAACACTGTTTTGAACCGGAACGCGAAAAAAATTGTTCATCAAAAGTTATTTCATAAAATTATTTCCCCTTGTACTCAGTTCAGAGACAAAGGTGTGTTAAAGCAATACAAAAAAATCAAAGTAAAAAGTTAAGTAGGATTGCATCTAGAACATAGACCCAAAATTTGCATATAATAACCAAAATGGAGCTTTTGTCCAGTCCAAAAACAAAAGTAATTTTTTCCCCACTTTTTATTCAAGTACATCTTTCATCCAACCAACTTCTAGCCATTTTCCGTTGACTTTCAAAATATTGGTAAGAGTGCTCTGGAATAGCCTTAACAGTTGCATATAAAATACAATATGATACAATACAATATCCAAAAATGCTTTGCTCAGACGTTGTTACACACTAAACAATGTAGAAAATGACACAAAGCATCTAGGTAGGGTTGCCATACGTTCGGTTTGCCTATGTCCCATCTTTTTCAAACGTTCTCTAGGTCTGGTCTGGGCTATCTAGGCCTGCCTATGCATACAAGCGGCATTTTAATAAAGTATCAAATGTCCGTGTTTGAGCATTCATGAAGCCTATTACAGTCACTGGTAAGTGGTAATATGGAGATTATCCACATTATGAAATAAGTCGGACCACATGGTCAGACATACATCATAGGCCTATCGCTCTCACGAGTTACTTGTTACTCAGGTTAGGTTGTGTTGGGGGGCGTCGATAAAATAAGATCTATAATGACCGTGACGTAATCAGATCTCGACTGCAAGGAAATTGGTTCTCGACCTAGGTTCAGAGCCAAGGCGTACGTCGTCGGAAATGGTCCAGTTTGCTAATTATTGATTGTTTTTAACCGAAATATGTATTTTGGTGGACATTTATACAGTTTTTATAATGCTTTTAAATTCTGGGTCGATTTCTGATTTTGATAATATTCGGCTAAGTTTAACAAGGGATTTGCCGCGGTAGAGAATTGGTTACGTGGATGTCGAGAATAGATAACAAAATAAAAACCTAGGTCGAGAATTGAATCGATACAGACATCGATTGTTAGTTGATTAGACCAAAAGTATAAATATCCAGATACGTTTTGGTACACTACCCTGAACAGCCTCATTTGCCGGAGCGTTTTGAGACCTTCCCCAACTATGTTGGACATATACAATGGCTGAAATACAGTAAAACATAGAACAAATTATTAGTCAAGGACAAAAGGTGGTCGAGAACTGCATAGCTGACCCTAGCCTACCATTGAACAATAACTTAATTCGGGATCGGCAAGATAGACACGAGAAGGTATGACACCGCCCGTACAATGTTAGATACATTGTGGCAGCAGAAGTACCTGTTTACAAAATAGTATTGTTGTAGAGAGAGTTGATGTTTTTAGAGTTGGTTGTGTTTGATGTCTGTTGAGAAGAGAAATAGATTATTTGTTCTTGATAAAAGATTAGATAAGAATATTAGTATCAAGAACGGTGGGTGTGTGTATTATTATTAGCCTATAAAAGAGTCCGTGATTACTGGAGCCCAACAACAAGCTCGAACCCGGCCCACTAGATAAGAAAAGACCCAGACTAGACCATTGTGAGAATTTGGAAGCAAATCACCTCGAAATAAAATAGTTTGATCAGCTGTGTAAAAACAAACAAACAAGGATGTCGAAACCACTTGATAGGCCTACCCTGTCTAGGGATGTAGAAAGAGAGAAAGATGTACTGGGACAGGCAGCCATCCCAGAAATTGTTGGACAACAAGATACCATCCTTAAGAACTAGGGAAACGCCAAAGTCGTTGTTAAACGAGTGAGTGAGCCATGTGTATAGTACCCGGTATCATCATCATCATCATCCCATACTGGGCTAGATCCAGCCTTAGGTATAGGCCTATGGGAGGAAAGGGGATGTTCCCGGGTACTCAACACTTGGCTCACTCACTCGCTTAACAACAACTTTACGTTTACCTAGTTTAAATTGAACATTCATAATGCGAATCGTGTTCAAAAACATATTTGGATGAGCGCAGCGAGCGAAGCGAGCGAAGCGAAGATTCCATTTCACTACACTGGAGAAAAAAATCCGGAATGTTTTTCTTTTTTTTTTTTTTCTGTTTGTATTATTGTGTGTTTGTTAACACGATTCCGGCTAAACCGATACTCCAATTGTGATGAAATTTTATGGAGGCCTTCGAAATCTCTGAACTTAGAACTGCCACGTTTTTGAGCGCAATCAAAAAATTTTTTCTCATAAAAATCGCAATTTTACGATTTTTTTCGATTAAAAAAAAAAAATCGACTAATAACACCTACATGCTTAATCCGATTTTAATAATTTTTTCACAGAACCTTAATTTCATGAATTAAGATATTCTTGTGAAAATTGAGCGCAATCGAAAAAGTATTTCTTATGAAAATCGAAATTTTAAAGTTTTTTTCTTTCTTAAAACAATTCTTTGACTTATAACAACTACATGTTTATCCTATTGTAATGATTTTTCACAGAACCTTAATTTTATGAATTAATATATTCGTGTTAAATTTGAGCGCAATCAAATAATTTTTCTTATGAAAATCGCAATTTTACGAATATTTTCTTTTTTCACATTACGATTAATAAAAAAAATTAAATAAAATTATTTAATTTAATTTAATTAAAAAAAAATTCTTCGACTTGATTTAATTTTTTCACAGAACAACAGAAAATCCGCATAACACAATGGCAGCTCAATGCACCAATATTACGCTCATCCAACAACGGACTTAAGCTTTTTCCTATTAGCGTGAAACATTAACAAATTTCCAAGATAAAACAAAAACACCTAATTATTATTTCCCATTCAACACCTTTCAAAAATAATGTGGGCGTGAAAATATAAAAAAAAGTTCTAACTAACGGGAATCGAACCCCAACCCTCCGTGCAGTAGGCTAAATGCCTACCACTTGGCCATGCCAGCTAGGAAGATCGCATCCCGCTAACTGCTACTAAACAAATGCTATCGATATTTTAAAAAGTCACATTTTTATTTATTGTAGGCTTAAATCGCAATGGATCTAGCTGATTTTGTTAACAGTTCTCAGTAAACTCGTACCGGATGTCTGTTTAAAATTTCAGCGCAATCTGTTCAGCAGGTCGGCTGATTTTCGACGTACAGACAGACAGACACACAGAATCACAGAATGAGGGCCGTTTGAGTTGAATAGAGACACTCAGTCGCTCCGCTCCCTCGTTTAATTAAGATCTTGCTAAAAATGCAAGAGAAAATTGAAAATCTAGAGGGTAGTCTTGCAGCAACCCAGCTCGGGCCGCCATTAGCCTTAGAGACCATACCAGAACCAATAGGCGTACCCGTGTTAGTAGCCCTAGATCCCCCAGAGAAATTCCGCTTAAAGATCTTCTCGCATGGTCAATTCCCACATTTAGTGGCCTAGGATTCGAGGACCCAGAGAATTTTCTGCGAACTTGTGAAGACGTATTCACAGATGCAGATATTCTGAACACGTGCTGAGTGGCTATCACTACTGGTCATCTCCGAGGAGATGCACAGTGTTGGTGGCAAGGCGGCCAATATTCTAGGCCTACATGGGAGTTATTCAGATCCAGCATGGTTATACGTTTCAACGACCCATCGCTTCTGGAATTCCTTTAAATGCAGAATTATACGGAGAAAAACAGAAGAAAGGAGTACAAGTAGAATTGTTTATTCAATAAAAGGTGATGCTGCATCAATGCCTATACAAGGACCATCCGGCTTCTGTCGCAATTAGGACTACTATTGAGCTACTTGACAGTCGCATACGTCCATTTCTACGAGCGCCACTCCCTCAATTAATCTAAGAGCTCAAGACTCGAGCCATTCAAATAGAGCGTGATCTACAATCTGAGGACAGTCCCGAAGGATCGCTGTACCTAAAGAAAGTGGGCAATCTCAAAACGCCCCTCAAGCATGGGCCTACTACCGGCAAGCCGACGTACAACAGCAACACTGGAGACAACGATGCAACAGTCTCAAACAACATCCAACCGAGACGTTGAATGTTACAATTGCAACGGATTGGGCCACTACTCCTCCAATTGCGATCAACCTCCTTCCATCCGCACTCAAGAAATAAGAGCTGCCTGTCAGGGAAATGGAATGGGAGGAGGTCCTTTGTAGACACCTCCCCAACGTGTAGATTGAAAAAACCAAGCGACATCAGACACTGGGACAGTTTATACCTGGATAAATTATCTGAGTTATTTAGAAGGAAAAACTGCGAAAAAGATAGTGAAGTAACAGAAGAGGCACGGACAACCAGATTAGAACCTAGAATCAGTCACGAGAGGATTGCCATTGATGGATGGCAAAGAGAGAAAAAACTTTACCCCGAGGAACGAAGCAAAGATAGAAGAGGAACTGTGGAGGAAACTAGGGGAAAAGCAGGCCTAGATGCAATGATCTTGCTCAAAGCTCGCCATGAAGAGAAGAGAGAACAAGAAGAGAAAGAAAACCAGAAGAGAATTGAGTTGGAAACACACCCTGAAGAAGAGAAGGAAGGAGGTGATGACAGAAGCGGATGAAGAGTATGAGAAATCAAAAGAGAAGTTCAGCAGCGTAAAACTGACTACATCTGACGGTCTGTCCTGACAACAGTGGGTCAAAGAATGACTTGGCCACGATTGTACAGCCTAGATATAGAATGAAGAACTTTGTGCATCTTCCTTTCTTCATTCGACTTGTAACTATCTCTAGTTTACCGATAGTTAACAATATAAACGGAAAGAAGAATGTAGAAGAAACAGAAAGGGCTATGGAAGAGTCGAGTGAAAAGAAAGGCAATAAATTTGTAGTTTCCCATCACTCGATGCAATAGAAAAACACACACGGTGTTCAAGGGATCCAAAATATTCAACGGTGTTCTAGCTGAACCCCTCAATGAACACAAAAAAAGGACAGCAATGGTCAAGCCATGGCACTCAGCACTAGCAGAAACATTGAGCCAGAACCAAAGAAGAAAGTTCAGATTAATTGGAAAGACCAGAACCTGGTAGAGAAACACAACAACAGAGTGGCTAATCTAGAGGCTCGACTTAAGGTGCTGTCAACGAGTGATGGTTCAAAATAACTACAACTGCTACAACCTCTCGAGGCAACATGCGCTTTTTAATTCGCGGCGCAAACATTTAACAGAACAATGAAGACAAATAAGAGGGGAAAAGAAAAAGAAGTGCAAAGAGAAAAATATTAACAGAAGAAAAACCAAACAGGACGATAAAGATGCAGATGACCATAGCAACAACAAAATCGTGACGTGGTTGATGGTTAAAAAGGAGAAGAAAAAATGTTTTTTAGTAGTAGGGCCATCTTCGATCAGTAATAAACTTAAGTTTGTAGGGGTCGACCCACAGCCAAAACAACGGGCAGCAGACCCACAGAGACGAGAGGACTTTATGATTCAAAAATACTTAGAATCATTTTTTTTTAAGTTTTCAGTAGCAGTGGCGCCGGAACCGGGGGGGCAGAGGGGGCACTTGCCCCCCCTACTAAATCAAGGGGGGCAAGACTATCATTTTGCCCCCCCTTAATATCAAACATGAGTATCGTTTAATTATGCATAAGAAATATATAACGGTTGATAACAACAAGTTTCAACTATAAAAATAGCAAAACTTTATTGTAAGAGATTCTTTGAAAACACTAAAAAAGAGGTTACATGTGGCGGCACAGGCCAGGGCCCCTGGAGGGTGGGGGTGGAGGTAAACATCTCTTTTTGGTTTTCTTGGAAAGCTGTAAAGGCGGCACGACGGGTAGCGGTCGTGCTCAGGCAATGGTTGGAAAGATTAAAATAAGTAATAACCTTGTCACTAGGTTGTCAACTTCTATGTCGTTCTTAACGTGGAGACGGAAATTGTAAATTACTTCATCTTGAATGGGCGAAATGTCATGTTTTGAGTTGAGAGTTGTGACAGATTTACAGAACATTTGCAAATAGATGTTCCGTTATAATCCATCCATTCTTATGTTCCATTGCCCAGTATATGCAAGGAACTCCCTCAGAACTTTTTTTGTGAAGTGTGTTGACTACTGATCAGTAGGCCCTAAGCATTTTCAGTTTCACTTTACCTCTGGTCCAGTCAAGAAGTCCTAGTGTCACTGTGACTGTGTTGTGTTCGTTCTATTGGAGTAAAGTGTAGATGTGCTAGTTTAATGTATACCTGATCAGTGATATTATGCTATTTTATTTACGCGTGTAATTACTTTTTGGATTTTCTGTTTTATTTAAATGTCCAAACGCAAACAGCCAACTCTGCTTCAATTATTTATGAACAAAAAGCCTGTGAATAGTGTAACTGCGTCTAGGTCAACAGCTACGACTTCCTGTGCATCTGCGGAGAAACCTCCCGACTCGGAGACCACTTGTAAGTAGGGTAAAATATATTCATAAATTATAACAGGGTTTGAACTAGGATTGGAAATTACACACTGAAAATTAGTTGTGACTGAGTGGCTGGTTTGACATTAAATACGAATTTATCTATTTAAATATAATACTTGTATAAAATAGGCACTTTTCTAGGAACAAAATTGATACTTTAGAGTGCCTAAAACTCGTTAAAATGCTCCAAAAACACTCTAAGAATCGATTTTTTCCCGGGGCTATGCGCCCCGGACCCGCATATGCTGGGGGGCTGCCCCCCCAGACCCCCATTCACGTAATCCCTGTACTATGTCGACAATACGATTTATTTTGAAATGAAGTTTGCCCCCCCTACTAAAAGGTACTTCCGGCGCCACTGTTCAGTAGGCCTAATCTCTTAGATCACCAAGAACTTAAGTCCGTATGGGGGGAATGACACCGCCTATACAATGTTATATACATTGTGGCAGCAGAAGTACCTTGTTTACAAAATAGTGTTGTTGTAGGCCTAGAGAGAATTGATGTTTTTAGAGTTGGTTGTGTTTGATGTCTGTTGAGAAGAGAAATAGATTATTTGTTCTTAATAAAAGATTAGATTAGAAGATTATCACGAACTGTGGGCGTATTATTGTTATTAGCCAATAAGTGAGTCCATGATAGGTAATTGTGAAGAATCAATTGGCAATAGCGGAATGCTTTGGTTGTTGTGTTGGTTGGCAATTACGCTACTGTGTGAAGGTTTATTTAGTGTTTTTTCAACGAAAAAATGGTTAAACACATCGCTGAGTAACCCTTCACTTTTACCCACGAGAATAATTACATCACGTGACTAGGCCTAGCCTAGGCGTAGTCGGTACTCTTTGGGATGGTATGCCCCAACTTCTAAACACTTGCTTTTCTCAATGAAAATATACGCACCCGAAATCCTTTCCATTACAAAACTAATTACGTTAGGTTAGTCGACCTTTCCGCCTAGTTACCTGCCGCGCTAGTTCTAGGATATTTTCGATAACAGCGCACCCGAAATCCTTTCCGTTACAATGTTTAAAAGTTGGGGCATACCATCCGAAAGAGTACCGGCGTAGTCAGTACGTGAGCCACTCTTCTAGGTTAGGCTTTAGGGCTAGGCCCTAGGCCTAGGTGGCCAGATGCTTTAGCATCTTGAAGAATAGGCTAGGCCTAGACCTTAGCTTAATAAGTCTAGGACCTAGGCCTAGCCTAGGCGCTAGCCTAATAAGTCTAGGGCTTAGGCCTAGCCTAGAGCCTTTGTGTAAGGTTAAGCATAGGCCTAGGCCTAGCCTAGCTAGGATTATGAAATAGTAGGCTAGGGCCTAGGCCTGGCCCTAGGCCCTATGCATAAGGTAGGGCCTAGGCTAGGCCTAGGGAGCAACTTACCTTCCATTTTCTGAAAGCAATTTATATTTTGCCTGCGACTGTGGACGTAAATTGGACATTTCAACAATTATCGTGCAGGCAGAGATGCGTACGTTCGGAGATCAGCAGCTGTAGTTGTAAGCATAGGTGGAAAGGTTAACAAAACACAAGTTAGAACAGAACTCAAAAGTCACCTGTCAAACTGAGATGAGGCAGGCTCAGCCTTTCTAAGGGGAAGGGCTCAGCGAGGCACAGGGTTGGTAACATTTCAAAATGAAATGCCATTTGAATTTGAAGCATGAAGACAACTTTACAAAAAAAGAATCTAGGGGCGCCATTTTTAAACCATTATTACGGTACCAATCTATTTATTGTCGAATAATGCTCAATAATAATAATAATTAATAATAATAATAAAAATAAATAATGCTTTACAGAAGTGTAACCTGGGTAGATTGGTTCTATTATGAATAGGAAAATCCCAGAATATTTTATTCATAAACAGTTATAAAATTTACTTGTGTTCATTTAAGCATAATGTCCACACTCATTTTCATGCACCGTAACAGACACTTAAATTATTTGCAAATTCGCATAAGTTTAGAGTTCAATTTTCATGCACCGCAGCACCATTGCAATCTGATAAATTTACAAATTTGCACGTTTGCAGTTTTATTTTCATACCAAATATTCAGTAGAATCATACTTTTTATATAATAATAATGTTGTTTAATTCGCCCTCGATTTGAAAACTTAGTCGGCTCCAATTAATCTGTTTGCTCGGTATGAAAGTATTATTTTGTGAATTTTGAATTGTTCTGCTTTTTCTCACTTTGTTTATTCCTTGTACTTTTTGCCAAGTGCAAAAATCGATTGATGCTTACTATTTATTTTCCCCCGATTCAGACTAGCCGTGGCATCTGCAGTGGTAATCTATACATATTTTCTATATTCAGTTGGAAAGACTGGTCGTAAAACAAAACCGTGAATATAACGGAAACATTTGTCGGAAAATCTGTTCCGAAAATCACCTGTCGATGAAAATTATGAAATTACACCTTGTATACAATTAACCATTGACAAACAAGTTTTTTGTCACCCAAACTTCTTTCATCGTCTCGAATAGCGTTAAGCAATACAAATCAATCAATCAATAAAAATAAATAAATTTATATTAGACTTAGAGTCTACCCACTCAGACACATAACTGATTTTCAGTGGGGGACAGTAATTTAAAGGCAACCAAGCCAACCCTGCAGACGCCGACACCATCGACGAGCGAACAATGACCAACATGAGACCGGCATATTTAAGTAGGAAACACCGGATCAATCAAGCTGGACATGATTCCACCCGCGGACAGTGCCAGAATCAATAAGGCTTTGGAACAACCTTAGAATTTATTATGTGCCTCGTTGCTAGGACGGCTTCAAAGTCACCGTTTACACATTCCTAAGCCAAGAAACTGATGGACTCAAGTCCATATCAGAAGTTAAAAATCTTCTTCATATAGCGGGATCGAACCCTGGACCTTCTGCATTGGAAGCAGATACGCTAACCACAAGACCAACGAGCCACACAAGACTAGCGAACTACAAACAATAAAAATACAATTTGACTAATTGCCCGTTGCTAACTTTATCTCAATCTGCGAATCTGTGATACAAGAAGATACAAGTATCGTTCTCATTTCTTTTGACCGTGATACAAGTCAGACTATGTCACATACACTTCCAAGATGGACCATTCACATCTCGAATGCATTGTAGGAAAACTAGTGATGGGATGACAGGAGAAAATGTAAAATTGACAGAAAAACATTATTTTCAAAAAATTATATTTCCAGCTAACAAGCGTTTCAAATCACAATTAGTGCCACCCTGTTGGTTTGTCGTTACATTCCTCGTAGTAATGCATGATCAATAACAATTCAACGTTGATCGAGTACTTTTCTCTCGCGATCAGTGTTCGAAGTGAAAGCTAATCGCAAAGCGTGCAGTAGGCCTACTTTGCGAAGTAATTCAGTCATCATTAGCAAAATTATCATGAGCATGCAGACATATTTCGTATCTTGTAGCCAGATAGACCATTCACGTTAAAAACGCTGATAAATGAGATGTTTTTTCAGTGAGAGTAAAACCGTTGAGTGACTAATATATAGCGGTAAAACTGCATCTAGCATTAGATGCTACATTATAATCAGTGTCTGAAAAATGAACCCCAATAATATAGAGTTAACTTATGATTAAGTTACATTTAAATCGTTTTCTTAAAACCTAAACTAGACTCGTTTCTTCTATCAGAAGCACATTTTCAATCGTCATACGAGATAAAAGTGTACTGTGTCTGTGTAACAGAATCACGAAACATCAATAAGTAAAAGTGTAAATGTTAATACCAAGCTGGTGTATAGATTACCATACTATTAGTGATAAAACACGTATGTTAGTTATTGTACTTTACATTAATTATAATTATAGTATTTGCGCCTACAGAAAAATTAGCCCGTTACATATTTTCTTTAGGGCCCGATTCGAACACTGCTCGCAAATATAATGAACATGGAGACATTCTGATTCACCCTTTGGCCTTGCCCATGCAAGAGATACATATGACATGCGGTTTTTTGGTAGCATTGCCATTCAACAAAGGTGATGCAGACATTCTGATTCACATACGATTGAACGACATATTAAAATATAGAACATCGCCATACATGGGGTTACAAATATACAATACATATTCTAAAACTGTGTATGAAAACTATTTAAAAGTTGAGTTTATTTTTTTAGTTTCAAATAAGAGTGATGAGTGATTTTCTACGGATATATTTAAAAGAGTCCAGTATACAGTATACACACTGGTTTATGTTGTGTTTCTATCTAATGACCAACAATCAACTATGTAAGATGAATAAAAATACTTTCAACATTTAACCGAAACATCAAATTGAAAGTTAAACTTTTTATAAGTAAAGTGATTCCCGATGTTTGAGTCTGAGGGAATGGTTGAACAGATGTGGGTGGCGGTTGTTGGCTGGTTGTTTGGTGATGTTAGCCATTGCGCAGCCCATAGCGAACTCCAGGGCTCTGCAGAGGGTCTGGAAACAAAACCACGACCAGGGTAGGTGAATGGTTTCACCGCTTTTATCCCGGTCCCAGTTGAATCCAGACTTCTGCAAACACAAACATCAAGTCTTCAGAGAACGACTGGAGAACATAAGTAGACTTTTAACGAAACAAAACATGATAAAACCATCGAAGATATTATGATTTCATATCGATGACAGTTAATATTTTAAATAAACATTTAAAAAACATTTAACCCAAAAGGAGAAGACACAACAGGCAAGATAGATGACTAGATGACATGCGTTTTTTAGTGGCATTGCCATTCAACAAGGGTGATGCAGAGTATGTTTGGTGACCCTGGGGATCCCACAAATTTTTAATATTTATGTACCCGGCACCTCCGCCATTTATGCATGCAATAACAAGAGAGGTATACTTTTAATGATAAGGTAAACTGACGCCCTCACTAAAAATATCAACGAAAAGCAATTTTTTTATTCTTCTTCGAAGATCTGTTGATTGAGTAGCTTCGTTTTCTCCTTTGAGAATTATTCTCGTACCTGTGTTCGCCTACACTCGCCTTATACCGAAGAAAAACTAGTAAACTTCAGTTGACAGGATCGAACTAGTGACCTCTTGAATTAAATCAAGTGAGATAGCGTCTCAATACTGTACGTATACATACAACATGGTTTATGGTTATACCGGAATGAGACTGAACAAACCAATCTCCCTGCCCATGCATGATAAAACCTTCTCACCGATGGGAATGTGATGTAGGCTGAAATAGCCAACAGCCTCACGAACTCCCCAACACAAAGGACCAACCCTAGGATAGCAGTGGCGTACGTCACATGTAGTACTTGACGGACCTGCCTCTTACGGCTGTTGGAATCCACAGTTAGCTGGTTGCGTCCAGGAGCGCGGTTTACGTAAGCGATGTGGTTGAGGATTGAGTCAAGTGTCAAATCAGTGCTCTGTAACAGAATTGTATTTTAAGTGCGAGCATAGCATCAATTAATTTATCACACAATAATTGTAGTATGTTGTATGTCATGCAAACCTGAATGAATATCTGTAATATATAAAAAAGGAATACCTCGAACAAACTAACCTTGCAAATTATCCACAATCAGCGCGTTTTACTATATCTATTGCAACTTTTATTTCTAAGATTATTATAAAGGATAACAGTCAATGGGGCAGTCAAAATAAGAACTTTGTTGTGAAATTGAAGTACATTTTTGCAGGAAAAATCATGATTTACTGCGATATACTTGAAATAAATACTGTATCTAGACCTTATATTCGCATGACAGCTAAACACTTTAACATGCTTGGTATTATTGCAGGAGGTTTGGGGCACAAGACATCTAGCTCATCAGTCTCGCCGTCCACACTGGACTGAGTGTAGTAGGTCGAAACTAAACTACATATAAACTAAAACGACGGGAAGAACTGAGTCTAGTTGTCTCACGGTATCACCGACCTGCAAAGGGATTTGCGGTAGTAGCTCCACCATTGCTTCCTCGTCAGATTCAGCATCTCGCTTTGACTTTCGTCTAGTCCCAGATTTCTCCAAGGAGGCCTTCCCTTTCAGCCTAGAGCTTTTCTTCATAGACCCTTGGCCATCACTGCTAGTAATATCATCATCATTTATTTGGGCGTATTTACTTTTGTCAAAACCTTTCGATCCATTTTTAGGCTCCTTTTGAACAGGTTTAACATCCCTTTGGATAATATCTACATCTCCAATATCTTTGTTATCTTTCCCTCCTGTCTGCGTGGATGTTTTTGCAGGGCTCTTTCGAGCAACCTCGTCTACATCAAATACATCTCTTTCTTCATCATCAAACCACACACTTCCGATGGATGAAGCAGAACCTCGCCTGCTTTCATCATTATTTTCTTCAACAGCATTCAGTTGGGCGACTTTCTGGCTCTCAATGCCCGACTCATTCACAATCACGTTGGGGGTCAAAACTACATTGGGTTTATCCAACCTTATTTCTGGGGAATGCAGCACCGCCCCTACAATGATGGCCTTCTGCCTCCTCGACGGACTAGGGCTCCTGGAGGTACGTCCGTTCTCAAGGTCATCACATCGGGAGCAGGTGCTAGTGTTGCTGCCCCGGCGGCTGGGAGAGAGGTCGACCGACTTGCGACTCGTGTTACTCTCTCGTCGCGAGGAGGGTAAGAGCGGCGGCATCCCCGCGGTAGGGGTGGGGGGGCGCACGTAGACCACCGGGACGGGGTTCGAACTGCTGGATCTTCGTCGGGCGTTGGGACTTCCTCGGGGAAGGCGCGCTGGATCCGAGCCCTCTGTACAACAACAAGAAATACATTCACAACTACAAGATTAAAATGTCCAGTGGTGGACGTTATATTTCTTTATTCGGGGTTTCTTGCAAGGATATTACTACATGGATTTGGTTTAATATGCAACAAATGCTTAATGCTCCTTAATATAGGCACGACTAATTATTAGTGGTGTGAGGGTTCCCAAAATGTCGGGTTGGGTTGAATATTTGGAGGTCGTCCCGATATAACAAAAAACATCTTTTTAGGAATGGTGGAGGTGCCGGTCCAGAAACTTTTAATATCTTGAATTGCCATTCAATAAAATGCAGACAAAAGAAACTGAAATGAGGAGAAAGTCATTATTTTAGCTTCTTCACAAGTAATAATAATAATAATAATAATAATAATAATAATAATAATAATAATAATAATAATAATACATGCAGTATTATAAACGACCGTCTTTTCTTTATCCTACCCGACCCGACCTTAAAACAAAAAGCAGTTAGTACCCGAACCCGACTCGACTGTCAAAAACCTCTACACGAACAGTCCTACTACTTATGTATGTTCTGGTTGTTGAGTATCGATTGTTGCAAGCACATTTCAGTTGAATACATTTAAATATTGAGAGTTTTATTTCGATATTTTTATTCACGGGAAACTATAATAATAAATTTAATAATTTAAATTAATAACAATGTTTCAAAATGCCAAACTTTAAAGCAAGAAATAAAAATGAACCATACAATAAAATATGTTACACTAATATGATCAGAAGTGAAGGATATTCTAAAAAATTACTATTTTCAAATACTTTCATGAACTAAGTACAAAAGGGAACAAGTAAAAATTACAAATTAGTGTATTATCTATTTGTTGTTAAAAAAGTCTGAAGTAAATCACACCTGGCTGAAGCGTCTGGATGATTTTCTGAGTGATGTTACCGTCACTAGCCTGGCTGATGGATTGATCGTTCTCATCTGATATGCGTATCCTCGGGGGTGGAGTCATTAGTGTTGGCATCAGCGCCGCTGTCAAACATGAGGCAAGGTTGTTGTATGGTGCCAGCACCGAGAGCTGCATTATGCCTGCAGTGACACATTAACGTCAGGTAAATACCAGGTTTAAATAATCTTTTTAATGTCAGGAAACTGTACAGCATCATTACGAACAAAATTGGATAAAAATACTCTTTAAAATGTCCTGCTTATTCAAAGTAGAAAATGAAACAGCCAAGAGAATTACTTAAGACATTCACAAATTTTCACTCTATTCTTTTTAACAATGCTTTATCTAACACAATTACATTCTAGTGAGATATAATAGTTATCACTATAGTTATATATAACTACAGGATTTATTCTCAAACAATTTTTTTTTGCGACCCATTAGTGCACATTTTGTAACACAAAAAAGCTGAAAAATGTATGCTTCTTTACCTTTTCGTGCCAATCTTTAGAACTAAATTAGAAATAAAGAATAATATGTACAACAACGATGTTAGGGATGTCGTTAAACGTAGGCGTGAAATTAAACGTTTACACTTCTCGCAGAAAAATAGTTTTTTTTTCAAATTATTTAAAAAATGAACTAAATTGTTAACAAATTCTAATAAAAATCGGTAATAGTACTATATATATGAGTGGTGTGCGAGTAGGGCCTACCCTAAAAATTTCGGTTCGGGCCGCGTATTTGGCGGCCGACATGATAGTTAAAAAAATATACCCGATTTTCGGAAAAAAATATTTTTAAGGAATGGTGGAGGTGCCAGTCCAGACAAGCTAAAATTTATTTATATATTTTTTGGTAAAAAAACACAATGTAAAATTCTTTTCAAATAAAATTCAATAACTGTTTTTACATTCAGTATTATAACGGCCGTCTTTTCTCGACCCGACCCGACCCGAAGACCCGAAACAGTTTAGTACCCGAACCCAAACCCGACGCGACTGTCAAAACCTGTACCCGCACAGTCCTATATGAGGACAGATGACTCACTGAAATCGATAACAAAGTGATTTATTGACAAATTTAGTTGATAATGAATTGACCAACGATTTTACACGTTGTCCAACCATAATGGCTGTACACATTAGCCAAGTCGTGTCTGAGGTGGAAATACGTATTATTACGTTTGAAAGAAATCAGGAAATGTCTAAACCCTCACATCACTTCCGAACTTCCATTTAATTCACGTTGAAAGACGAGAATGAAGCCGCTAGCTTCTTGTACATTAGCCCGCTCGATTGGAGCTCTTCAATCTCACATGCCAAATAATGAACAACTTTCAAAGGCTTCCTTGTACATACATATATCGTATCTTACGAACGATGGTACTTTAATGCAGCCTCTCCATAAAATCGATCGTGACTGACTACAAGCAGACGTTTTTATAAGAACCGAGGTAAAACTGTCGCAAATGTGAACTTTACATTTCCGGTGGAGTCATGTTCCTCAGACGTGAGTGAACGCATATAGTCTGGAGTCGAGAGTAGGGGATATTCAAGGCAGCCGAGTGAGGTGCACTACAAAGTTCTCCTCTGTAACCCTTTCGGGGGCCGAAAGGGTTAAAAGGAAAGGAAAGGAAAGGGGGGGGGGACTTGGGGCAAGTTTAATTGGTCTAAATTAAGTCATTTTAGGCAATGAATTCACTTTTTTTTTTTTTTTTTAGATTTTTGGTGTTTTTCAAATATTTTTAAATGCGTTTTTTACGGAATGTTGGGAAGTTTTGGGTTTTGAATTAAAGCTTCAATTTGAGAACAAATTAAAATTCAAAACAAATTCCTTAAACTAGATTTTTTTAATGTTTTGCATTTTTTTGTATTTTTTGTATCTCAAATAATAGCAATACTAGAGATTTATTACATTTCAAGTACAAACCATTTTTTTTCATTTTTAGCCTTTTTTGCAGATGTGTATTTTCAATCTTCTCTAAAAAATTCACTTTTTGTCCCATTGGCATGGTATTTTTTTTGTTTCTTTTTAAATTATTCACTCAAAAATATATATTTTGGGCGTCAAATTGAAAAAAAACTATTTTTACCCGGATTAAAATTTGATAAAAGTTATGTCCACTATGGCGGACGCGGGGGCTGGAAGGGTTAACTGACTGACGCTGATGATTACCGCGGTTTAATTGATCGCCCGTTTATCACAACACAACAGTTAGTCATGTAGATAAATAACTTTTAATTAATTTTCTAGTGGGAAGCCTGCCCAGGGTGCAATGCATGCCACTCTTCAGGTGTCTAGCTAGGTATATTGGAGCAGGACTGTTGTGAAGAGATAAATCAAGACTGTTCCCTTGCATACGTATTAACGACTGAGAAAATCCTAAGTAAAAACCTTCAGTCAGGATTGCCGGTCTCGACGGGATTAGAATCCTGGGCCTCCCGAATCAGAGTCGAGCGCTTAACGCTTGAGTCAATATTGGTGTACTCTAGGTAAGCACTGTGATTCACGAACTAATCAATATAACCAAGTAGAAGTAATTAGATTTAGATGATTGAACATGATGTGAAGTGGCTTCAATCTCGTGTTTACTCGTGTAAGTAAATACTTGGCTTGGAGTAACTCACGTCGCTTAGTAATCGCATACCCTGAACAGCATTCTACTTGTTTATACAAGTACGGAGATCTAGGTTAACTTCAGTGCAAGTAGACAACATGCCAAGTCCGTTACAGCGTTTAGACATTTTCCTGAGTCGCTAGTCGGGATAGTTTAATGGTGAACCACCGACAGCCTGTAGCCTACCGCCTAATCTGCATCACGACAAATAACTTAGCTGGAATTATCTGGTCTTAATAGTTACGCTGTACGATTAAAAATTACATCCTTTCACAATTTAGTTTATCCTCCTGGTGCCGATTTTAGATTCCTTTAACAAAAGTAGGCTAAATACATCTAAATAGATTATATTGAGAATAATATGGTGGTTACATTTTCTGCTTAGTGTATCTATTATTTGTATGATAATCTTCAAAACAATTATCAGTGAAAGGAAATCTTTTAGATCTAGAGATTAGAGATTAGAGATCAATATAAAATAAAACACAATTTCGTTTATACTCATTAGTACATGACTAATAACAGAACCGCATAATAACGTTAAAGTCTCTACTCGGGAAGTAACATTCATTATCAAGAGTGAAGTCTAGACGGGCTTCACAAGTTATCAACAACCCTGCACTGTTTAGCCAGGAAACACAACTTGAACACAGAACAATAGAACCAATTAATACTGTGACCCAAGTGGATTTATATAATTTCTTCTTATTTATGAAGTCGTTATGGTTCAATAAACGATGTTAATTAAAAACTGTACTTAAGAAAAAGAATATTCTGAATAACGGCAACTGAAAACCTCGTGCAATTAATCAAACTTTTATTTTTTCTCAGCAAATAACTTGTTCTTTCTTATAGACCAAGTCCTAATTGCAACATTGTTCCGCCTTCTGTGGACTTATTGAAATCAGTCTCTTATTCTACTGTTACTCTTTCGACAAGAACAACTTTTACGTGCACTTAATTAGAAATTATTGCTTTATTAATTAATACATTGTTTGATTGTATATATTTATTAATAATTATTAATATTCATGTGGAAATTCATGCTTTGATAAAAGTTGTATGACATGAGTTAGAGGGGTAAGAGGTTGTACTGAAATGACATGTTAATAACATGGTGTCCTCCTTTGTACATCAGTTTTTTTCAACTGAATACGATAGACGTCAAATAAATAAATATATTTATTAATAAATAAAAATAGCAAATACAATAATATTACTGTCATTGATAACATCTACAGAAAGCATTCACCAATAAAAATCCATAAAATAAAGATTGGGCTCAGCAATAGCGTAGGAAGATTTTATGGGGGGGGGGGGGAGGCGAGCAGATTCCTGCAACCCCCAATCCTAACTGAATATTTTTTCCTAAGGGTTTCTACTAAAATACCCCTTGACTAATCTATAAGATAGTAATCGGATTTTTCCTCCAAACAATCATCACATTCTGACCTAGTCTGTCACACAGGGGGGGAGGGGGGGGGGGGTAAGTTGTCCATGGACAAGTTTTTGCAGCGTTGGTGGAGGTGCCGGGTACCAGCATTAAAAACACCTTGTTGCTGTGTTATTTGATATGCATCACGACTGTGTTGCTTGATAACGGGTAATTCATTTTATCTTCATTGAAATAAAGACAATGCCTGATACTAATATGTAGATAATGTTATGACACTTTGAGAATAGCCAACAAGATAAATACGAAATTTTCAACATTTTGTTTCAGATTAAAATAAATATAAGACAAGACAAGACTATTCCGGGCAATACTTTGAACTGACTGCAGTATAATATTATTATTTAAAACACTTTAAATGGTTGCCATGATCAATAATTTAGCATTTTAAACATACGAATCATTTAACGAGAGCCACAGAAAAAATTATTCTTCATTCAACAAATCAAAACATAATATTATTTTGATAGTATGATTAATGTGTTACAAATTTTAATAACCAATCTTACAAGCATACACAAAACATGAAACCTTATTCTGGAAAGCCACAACATTGCTATCAAAAATATGTCTACATCTACATCAAAACTTGAGTGTACATGCAGTGTACAGCCAACTGAAACTTATCTAAAAGTAGGTTATATACACAGTATAGTTGCAACTTCTGAATCCGGTGCAAGGGAAAACAACTGAATATGCGTTTTGCTTTTAGTGTGTAATAAAATACATAGTTCTGTAAATAGTGATGATTATTTGCTGGAATGTACCAAGTATAAGTGTTTATTCAGTGGAATTAACCTCTATGTGAAACTACTCATCCGAAATGGAACGACTAAATGTACGCTAATTCAGACATTTCATTAAAAGCTTTGCCAGGTGATATTAATTTTAATTAGAAATTGGATGAGTCGGAGCTATGCTTGCAGCACTAACTTACCAGAAACAAACCGGGCATATTATTCCAAACTCGTGACAATCTAGGGTGAATTAAGTGATTAAAATAACATTTCGGACGTAGAAGTGCAAAGGGGAGGCATACATCGTGCGATAACATACTAGATTTACTATTGAAACAGTAGGTTATGAATCTTGTTTTTGAAACGTTTCATAAAATCAAATAAACAAATGAGATTTGAGATAACGATTATGTACGAAGATAAATGTAGTATTTTTGAGTATGAACATTTTTAATTTCGTCTAGTCTTCTATTTTTTTTTGTTAATAGCACGAATGACACAATAGGGAAGACTTACAACGTTTTTTTATTATTCTACTGTATTCAGGGGCCAGTTTCTGATTTCATAAATATCAACATTTTCGTTAATTATCAAATATTTTCAGTCATAAAAGTGAGCTTAAAGTTGTACAAGTAATAATGTCGGGAAAATCAGAGCAATACATCATAACTCTGCAACCAATCACCGTGTTCTCATTGAAAAACAGCATTTTTGCTTATTATCTTACTTGTAGAAAAAGCCTTTTTGAAAAAAAAAGTTTCAAGTATGATTAAGAAATACTAAAAAACAATAATTTGAATAACAAGATATAACATTTGCAAACTTGTGGATACATTTTTAACGATTAATGTTTTTATGATAACCATAATAAAATAAATATCAACAATGTACTATTGTTTCATCACGAGCTGGTGAACGGCCGAGCGGTGAATTTTGCTCCGTGATCTAGAAGACCGTGGTCAATTTCATTCATAACCATCGTTGTCTATAGGGTTATGACGTCACGTCTTTTCACAATAAAAGCGCGGGAAAGAGTAAACGTAGAACTTTGTGCCTCTGTGGAATAGAAAGTATTTTCTTTGGATTGTTATTAACTACGGCGATGGGGTTTTAAAGTGATTATCTACTGATTCTGTACACCAGCGCTAGGATCTAAAACCGGTGAGCCTTCCCTATTAACAGAAGGGGATATATAAGTTAGATCAGTATAGTAAATAGTTGAGTAATGATAGTAAAAAATGCATGTGTAATAGAGGTTTTAAATAATTTTATTGCTGTACTATAACCCATTAATTTGCGAATTGAAGACATAACACTAAAACTCATTTCCAAGTTAGTTGGCATAGTTATAATCCATTAGCGTAAGCATTTAAAGATACTAGTTATCAGTGTAGTAAAGTAAATTCAAAGCGCGATTGCAAATGAAACCACACAGAGATATAGTTTACGCTTCCTCGCGGGAATCGAATAAAGGAGGTCGTCAGTTCGATATCTGCCTCCGGAAATCCTGGATCAAGTTATGTAAAATGTTTCCTCAGTCAAATTGCGAGTATTGGATTCGATACGTAGGCCTACATGAAAAAGAAGTGGATATTTTGATTATTTTACAGGTTTACAAAGTGTAGACTGTCTCACCCTTCTGGTTCGTGTCGGGTTCGGGCAGGAGTGTCCCTTTGGGCATGAGCTTCAGGAGCGTCATCACCTTGTACCCAGCAGACAGAAACATGCAGCAAAGAAAGATGCCCCAGCATAGGAATAGAGTCTGGATGATGAACCGGACGATCTACAAAGAAACATTTTTACTTATACAATACGACATTTTAAAACCAGCGCCACCTATATTGTGTGCACACCACTAGGAAAGAAGGAGGGTCATTTGCTCAGAATCAGATTTGTGACAGACTGCGTCTATTATACAGCCGCACAGTCCGTCATCACTCACCCTAGCATATTATGGCATTTAGCGTTTTTAATCTTTTTTCTCCTATATGCTTTGCATCCAACAGATATATTACATTTTATTTATTTATTTTTCTATTATTGCATTTGCCCTATCAGCCGTCAAGTTTTCACATGCGTTATTATATTTACAAAGTTATCTCACTGTCGATCGTTTAGTAAAGTAATTGGGCCCCATGGCTGCGTCTGTAATGTAAATTAAAACAAAACCAAACACGAAAATAGAACTTATCCAGTCAGTGCTGCCAATTAATAATCATATTTAATATTATACTTAAGAGTTGCTGAGGTTTTTTCGGTACACCTCTTCTTCAAATGTAGAAGTTTTCAGGTATAATTACCTGTCACACAGCGTTGTTTTAACTTTTTATTTACATACCCTTTCTCGACACTCATTCAAAGTTTTGTATCAAACAGATATCTACTGACGGAATGAAAAAATACAATATATTTGCAATGTTTCTGATAAATAGTAAAATGTAAGATTGTACATGTACATTAATAACGACTTACCATTAGTTTAGAGAAAACGATCACTGCGATGTCAGATCCAATAACGCAACTGAAATGCGCTGCGATAATCACTGATAAACATGTCTTCTCCCTCAAGCTTGGTGGACCGACCTTTAACTAATATGTATACAGGTTAGCTGTGTTGCAATAATTATGACCAGGATGTTTAGGACCTTTCAAGTGACAAATTGAAAGGCAACTTTAAACAAAGAATAGGAGTGTTAAAAGTACTTTTTCAGCCAAAGTGAAAAACGCATTTTTGGCATAAGCAATAATTATACATATTGAAAGCTATTTTCTACTCTTAACTAATATTTCATATGATTATATTACATTTAGTTTATTTATAGTTAGTTGTGAAGAGAATCAGGCATAAGTTGCTATGGGGCCAAGCCCTCTATGATTCTCTTCAACAATTTAAGATCGCTATGTGTACCTTGATTTTTTTTAAATACAATACATAAAAACTACAATAAAAAATGCGAACGTGTTAAATATCCTAGCCCTACTTATTATATATAAAACAAGAATAATAATTTCCATATCACTAATTATGTTCCCTTAGTGGAGGTGTGTGTGTCTTGTTTTCATATGGATGGGTTGGCGAGTGGAAATCTACCATGTGAGTCTAGCGGTCTCTGAATCGCTTGAGTAAATAGTTACCGCCCTTGCTAATTGCAAGCCGTAGTTACAGAGCATGGGTAAATGGTGAACCGAATAGTTAATTATTGCAACTACATGGGGTTGATCGCTTTTCTAGCGTGATTCCCTCATCAGAGAGATAGAGAGATACAAATAATAGATCTGTTTTCGAAACAAGTCTCGTTTATAGAAACATCGCACACAATTTAATTTCTCTTTTATAAGCATCACAATAAACACATTGTGTGTTTTAATTGAAATTCTACAGTTTTAATTGTAAGGGCCCGTACTAAAATATTTCAGTAACGCCAAATATTCTAACGAAAAAAATAACGAATATATAACTATTGAATTAATTACTTTCATTCGAAAATCCATATAATTATAAATTATATATTTTTAATTGAAGATTAAAACCTTTTTAAAATATATGTGCATCATGCAATGGCGTACACTCATTGGCATAATTTTGTCGCTGTGATCCAGGCGTATGAATTGCAAACTGTAATTACGTTGAATAAGACATGTTAGTGATTTTTTCATAAAATGCCGTCAAAATTTAAAAATTGATTTTTACTCATCTCTGTTGGAAGCCGTCGAAGTTTTGCACACACCTCACACTAACATTTTAATATATTTATTTAAATAGATTTGAATAAAGATATTTTAATAAACATGAAGTAAATTCGTTTTAATTAAAAAACAATCTGGTAATAACATGCATGTTTAACTATTTTGCACTTTAATAAAACGATATTTGTATCGAATACACGGACGTTGATACTTAACTTTGCCTGTATCGAAACTGTTCTCCCGTGTAACAATAAATATGGATCCCCACCTAGATATTAGTTAGTGCAGTGCATAATAAAATTATCACTACATGAATTACAATTTATCCATTATTTCTTCATTTAAAAGATTTTATCTCCAAACATTTTCTTTCCAACATGAGTTTCGCCATCAAATATTAAAATACAATAATTACGTGAAATAACATATTAATACACTACCTTGGTTTACCTGGTTGACGAAAGTTCAGACCTAATATAAACTGATGTAAGATATTTAACAGAATTAGGGTAATTAAAATAGCAATCAGATTCTCTGATTCTACAATTTTAACTATGCACATTTGAATTTATTTAAATATTTTGGGATAAATATTTGAAAAAATACATTCAAAATATTATCCATGTAGAGTTTTTGTTATTTACTAAGTAAAACTCACTACATTTAAACAACCAAGCAGCACACTTAAAATTAACAACATTTATATAGAACTTGCAGGTTTTGCGTGGGAAATGGTACATAACAAAATAAAAATAGATATAAGCTCTAAAGTCGAGATTCTAAATTAGGAAGATCCACCATACAAATTAATTAGGGCTTTGTTCACAATGTTCCTCACAACGTTCCTATAAAACTTGAAATCCAGATTTGAATTGAAATATATTCACTGTAATACTAAACTAACATTTCATGACTAATATGTGTTGATACAACTTGAAATTGGTGAAATTAAATTTTAAATATTATTTCGTTTAAGAAAAAATAATCTACCCTACTTTTAAGAAAAACTTGGTGTAGTTGGCGTTATAGTCTGTGCGTACGGCGCGCTACCCCGAAAGTTATTAATATTTTATATAGCATAGTGCTATGTTCCGTCGTCTGCGTCGTCAGCAGTGTTACAAACAACTTGTTCTGTAAAAAAGTAAGATTCTGATATATCCACTTTAAAGTGTTCGTTCATCTATTTGTCAACTTCACTCATATCAGATTTGATAAGAAAATCTGTGTTTGTTTGAAGGTCTATCTATACATATCAGAGGGTGTAACTAACATATCGCTCACGTCATCATCCTATATCGTGCAAGCCAGCAGATCTGAGCGGCTGATGAGGCGAGGTGTGGTCTGAACTCTGAAGGGGGGGGGGGGGATACCCTGATGTTGCCGAGTCTACGATCTTGAGAGGGCGAGGTAGCTAAATCTCATTAAGTATTTAACGATTATTAAGCATAATTACAAATATTTTCTCTCAAAGACTTTTGAAGATGTATTCTACGTTATGACGTTAGTGAATATATGGGTACATCTTACACATTACGAAAACCTTAGCTCAATGTGCATCTTAAATTATGGACCAAATATAAGACTATTACTATTATTTTAATTATATTACCTATGTAGGAACCAACACAACTTTGTTTATTTAAAATTAACTTAATACCGCTTTAAAAAAATCAAGATTGCTGTACCTATATTGCTCGTTTTCTAAGTCATGTAGGTCTACTCGAATTATACTCGAACAGTCGTAGTTCGAGCACGGTTCGCGTATTAGAAAAAGAAACCCTATTAAAAATAGTATTTGAAAATAATGTGCACATTTAAACGTGAACAATTATTCAGAATTCAGATTATTAAAAGTGGCGGCATGTTCAAGTTGGAAGGGATTGCAATGCAAGGTTTCTCTCTCTACCACACTTAAAGTTAAAGTTACGTTTAAGCAATGCGCAAAACTTGAAGTGCTTTTGTTAGTAAGCGGTTTAAATTTGAATACTATTTCAAGCGAAGTAGCATAAGTATTTTTACCATGTATTTGCTTGCTTGCTTGCTTCTAGGAGAAATGATGGATGAGGGTACATCCTCGGTATTTCACAAATTGATCGTCTCGGCAAGCAATTCCAGGACTAGTGCCACATTGTATACACAACAATAACATCCAACAATGCAAACGACATCCAAGGACATAGAAAACAAAAAACATAGATCATTAAAACGGGAGACTGCGTGATGGCATTCATTTTGCCAGAAATGAACCCCGTTCCTAAAACAATACTTGTTTAAATATATAATCGAATTATTGAATGTAAGTTTTGCTTGTATATTTCGAACGAATAAATTAATTTGAAATACAATGCAGTGTTATTTGAATTTGTAACGAAAAACAAAATTTTATAAAACAAAATGTGCTTTTATAATATATAGTTGTTATAAAAGTATTGACGACTATAACGACCGGTATGTAAGCGACCAACCTTCAGTTCAGATTTTGAATACAAAAACGCGAATTAGTACGATGCATTTATATCGGGTTTGTTATTTCCTGTTCATTTGGTATAGCCTGATCTACAAAGGTATCGGACGCATCTTCAAATGGAAATCGAAACCGATACCGCCTTGGTTAAAGAATTAAGCGTTCAACAGGTCAAGAACTTCGGATAGGCATAACTAATTGGGGTCCATTTTTGGCAGTCTTGGGTGATCGATAAGCATGGTGGGGTGGGGTGCTACACAAACATACACACATCCAGTTACTAAAATAATAAAAATAAACGTTCGCTTATCTTATTTCGTAAACACAGTTTAGATATAGAAAATTAATTGTGAAACACAGTTTTTCAGTTGCGTGTACAAATTCATTTTCGCTATCTTCTCATTAGTATCTTGTAATCAAGTACTACATTTACAGTTGTACACTCAAACCGCTCGTTAAAAATATTCCATGTCGTAGAAGATTAAAAAGGTTTAAGTTGATGTGCTTTTAGCATAGATCTGGATTTAATTATCATAGATTAAAAAAGTTACATCTCATTGACACATATTTAAAACGATAAATAAGAAATAGAACATTGAATTTCAAGACTCTCTTCAAACTTTTCCCTTTCGTATAACGAGTAGTGAGTAAGTTATTTGTTTTAGTCGCAAGGCAATGAAGAGCTTCATTTTAATAGCAACGCTTAATTAGCTTTGAAGTTGTAAATCTCCGAGAGTTTCCTTGCCCTGAGGTTTCCTCGTTCTGGCTGGACATGGAACCTCCCAAACAGCTGAGAGGTTGGAGCTACCACCCGTGTCCTGTCTCTTCCCTCTGTGAATCTTGACTTCGCTTCGCTTGGAAATGATTTTCCACTACGAGAAGAGTGCTTTGTGTTCTAAATGTTGAAATACTAGGGATAGCGTCGAGCCAGCGAGGATGGTGATGCTGTGTCAAGGGAAGAGCGGGGGGGGGAGACTTGTATTTGACAACAATGAGCAAAACAGAACTAAAGCGCTCTCATTTTGATTATTTGCTTTCCGTTGATTCTCATTGACTGTTATGTCAACCATTTACCAGGAAAAAGTAAAACAATAACGAGTTTCTAGAAAAACATCCTCTTCGGAATATCCTCTACTGCAATATAGTGTCCTGACATTTAGTTGTATTTTAAATATTTTATAAAACATACAATAAATATACGCATCAAGGGCTTACTTAAGTTATTAACTTTATTAGGCACGTAGTACATTACCTCTTCATCGTTTACGTCAACTCTACATAGGGTAGAATTATTCAGTTATACTTTTTTCTTTACGCGTGACCCATTCACAAGATTTTTTTTGTCTCTCAAAGCAAAAACGAGGAATTTTCAATATCACATTTTCTAAGAACATTTTAGTTTGCCGGAATGTTTCCCAATTCGTACTACCAAACTGAACGATCGCAGAGAAGACGATATTTATCAACATTGATCTGTTAACCTCGTCAGCGTTGTTTTGAGCATGTTAATATGCAACACTGGACAAGGTAGCTTCATGAAAAATAAAAGAGTTCTTGCATAGAGCTATATGCACATCAATATATATAATTTAATTGTCCTCATTTATAATTAGTTTTACTAACTAACTAGGATATAGATGAATATGACACGTTCAATGCGGTTGTTTGCGCGGGGGGGGGGGGTTGAATAAGCTTGACATACTTTATACAACAATAATGAAAATGATACATTGAGAATAAACTACTTTCCTCAAAATTCTCTATGACATGTAACATATGTGAAACGAGCAGGGATACCGTACAACACACATACAAGACAAAACAAAACAACTATTGCTTACCTGAGTGAGTTGCAAGAACGCTAGTTGAATCAGAGTAAACGCAGCGATAATTGATGGGAAACCAATATCCCATAGAATATAGGCCATTACCTTTGGCATGGACTAAAACACATACACAGTTATTTGAGACACACTCTTCTTAACTGGCTGTTATGATTTATGTTTAACTTTTATTTTGGACTAACCCAATTATGTTTTTAAAGAATATATTAACAAATCAATGTCCTTGCACATAATTAATGACAAAACGCTATTTCGTCTGTGTCTTTGCAGGATTCAATTAAGGAAGCGACACTCCTGGCGTGTATGATAGACGGAACCATCAGTAGCAGTGTGGAGCTCAACAAAATTTGGCAAATTATTATCAAAAAATAAGCTTCCGAAATTATTGACAATCAACATGGCGCTGAGCCTGGACAACACTAGAGAAGGCAACAGTAGACGAATTTTAAACTTGGGTGAACTAGTTAATAGCTGCAGAGAAGTAGCCAAAATATTGTGTGGTTTATTATTAATAATTTTAATGTGTCAAATGACATTGATTTGTTCATATATTCTTTAAAAGCATAACTAAGTTAATCCTCAATAAAAGTAAACTTGAAACATACACAGTTGTCAATAGAATGCGATGCACGTGTTATAACACAGAAGAGGCGTTTGTTTCAGTTGCTATGTCAAATGTTAAGTGATTGATGAAGATGAAATCCTACCAGTAGAGTTACTTGAAGATAAATACTAGTGACGTTTAGCAAGAAATATATTTTTGACCGGTGATCATTTCGTACGATTTAAAAATAAAGTTTGTGTTTTAGAGATTTGCTTTAAAAATGTATTGAATTAGCTTACAGCGCTGTGGCGATATTTAAAACCAGCAAGGCAAAGCTTTGGAGTTGTGAAAAATTAACTATAGTATGACAGAATGTGGTATACGTTGTTGAGAGATTGTTAGAGACTTTGGTGTTAATATTCATATTGTGAAATACATACGAATACATGTAAAAAAATTATATTAAATTTTGCACTTTATTTCATCTAAGAAAATCCTTTTACGAATATTGTTCAAAAATCTAAACATAGCAAATAGCAAATAATTTCTAAAAGTATAATACTGATTTCTGAAGGCACACGTCGTATCCAAGGTAATGTAATTATCCGATTGTCTAGCTACCATTCAATCACAAAAAGTAATCAGGTTAGTGATAACGATAACAATGAATGGTATGACATTTATGAAACAATTATGAGTAAGTTTGTCCCCTCCGAAAAATTGGCATGTCCCCTCCACAACACATTTGAAAAATCGTATTTAATAAAGATGCCGAGTGTAATTATTTATAAGTTCACTTTTGTAAAGACTACCCATCCATACAATTACAAATGATGAATCAGGTTGATGATAAATATAAATGGTATGATATCGAGGAAACAATAATGAGTAAGTTTGTCCCCTCCAAAACATTGGCTTGTCTCGGTCGTAACACATTTAAAAACATTTATTATGTGCCTCGTTGCTACGACAGCTCCGTTTAACATTCCTATGTCAAGAAGTGATGGACTCAAGTCCACATAAGAAGTTAAAAAAACTTCTGCCTTAAACGGGAATCAAACCCTGGACCTTCTTTTTTATGTCTTTGTCCTAGGTTAAGTTGGATAGACCTAGGTCCACTAGGGGAGGGGGATAGGGGTAGATCTATGCTTGAGAGTTACAGCCACAGGCGAAAGTCGCTCTCTACTAAACATCAGCCTATCTGTATTCCGTTGAATATGACACATTTTGAACTTTTAACGTAGACCTGCAACGATATTTTATTGCAATCGAAGAAATGTTTCTTATAAAAATCGTACTCTTACGAATTTTTGCAGTTTCCAAACATTTCTGTACTCTATTTTAACTACATGTCTGCACCTATCCTAATGTAATTTTCAGGGAACCTTTATAAATAATACTTAGAACTTAATCAATTTTGAGCAACATCGAAGAAAAACTGGTCAATAAAATCGCACCTCCACTTGTGGTTTTTAAGAGTCGTGTAATTTCGTTGCCAAGCGAAAATAAAAATATTCATCAAAAACCATTGTTGGAAATGACAAATTTCTTTACAGCCTTGTATTGTTGGTTGGTAACACGTCTTGGCATTACTTTAAAAATTAATGTTTTACTAACAACGGCAAAGCTATTCAAATAAATTCAAAAGTATAGTTAAACGGCTCAATTTACATTAAACAACGCTCATGCGGCGGCTCATCCATCAACGTGATAGTAAGCAGCATTTCCAAGCAGTTTTATGTTTCCTTTTTTATAAGCTCAAATAATATATGCTAAGCGAAGAATGGAAGTTAAAAAATTAAAATCACTTCATAAAATAACGGATGTATGGGCAAATGTATTAGCTTTGATGGCGGCCATCTTGATAACGTCATCAAAACTGTAGGCCACGGGCCAAGGATTGACACCATGGAAATTATTCATCTAGAAGTAGTATCTGACGAAATAAAAACTGTCTCAAATTTTTTTCACGAAAACGCCCACGGAATCAAACGCTCCTTTAAAAATTACGTTTAATAATAGCAAAATTACGATCGATGTCCGGAAAGAGCTTGTTCCAACTTCTTAAATTAAATTACATAAATCGTAAGGTATGATATTTTAGTTTACGGAAACGGTGACTTTGGAGCCATCATAGCATCGCGGTACATATAATAAAATAATTAACAACATCGAAAATAGAATGGTCTAGGTGACCTCCCGGCCGGAGAATGCACTTTATTACAACAGCTCATATTGATGGGGACATTCCTGTAACTAAGAGAGCACATATTCAATAAATATTTATTTAGTATTATTTAATATTATTTAGTATTATTTTGTATTATTTGGTATTATTTAGCATTATTTAGTATTCATAAAATGATCTCAACTCAATGTGATACGAGCTTTCTACTGTGAGGTAATTTCGAGTTCTCTGGTGTTGAATGCAAGAAAAACGTGCTGAACACCACGCATTGTACTTGATCCACCTCAAAACTCAATTGGTGGTAGCCTGGTTTGAAGCACTTGTACAATCTTTTGTTTTATCCCTACTTCATTACAACTATGATTAGATAAATTAATTAATTGCTGTAATTTAAAGCGTGACACAAGTCGACATGACTAGAAGCTACATAATTACAAAACTGGTAATGATAGTCGAACACAATAATTAACAGTGAACATTGAAACATGCCAGATCGCTCTGATACCACTATTCAGAACAAGTTGGAGATGGAATAGAAATATACTTGCGGAAAACCTTTTTAACTGGCACATAAAAGTTTTCCCTTAACAACATAAAATACATTTAGAAAAGGAATTTTAAACTTTTCGAAATGTTAGTGATATTTTGTTGGGTATCTAGTACAAATTACCAGTGTAACTTGGAACTTGGCGCAGCACACGGAATCTCGTCACTCTAAATTTTGAACGAAGAGTTGCGATTTCCCCCAAAATATATTCAAAGGTAACCTTGGGTGTTAAAATACGTCGACAAATGAATATTTCGTCAAAAAAGAGGATGATATTTTAAAAAATAAAATCACGTCAATATTTAGGTGGAACTTAATCTTGAATGTTAGAATTTTATGAAAAAGAACTTCACACTTTTATAAGGATCATTTTTGGAGGGTAGAATTGAACAAGCTCAAAGGTTATGTAGAAATAAACTATCTTATTATGGATGTCACGTCAGTAGACGAGTGTATATAGGCAGTGGTGTGTTGCGCGGTGGGGCTTTGCGTTAGGTTTGATATCTAGTGCACTTGAACGTGGCAAATTTAATCTGTGGGTTAATCATTATAAACCATTATACTTAATTAGTATAAATTTCCATTAGCATAAAGCGATAGCCCAAATATCACTGAAGTATAATATCCCTATCATAACAGTAATCCTTCAATGGTCTCTAGTCGATGAAAAACAACACCAGCATCGATTTTAGTTACAACCACTAGTAAGCATATAAAATCAGCACCATTACATAGGCCTACATACAAAATAAAACATGCTCTGATTAAAGAATAATTGGAAGAAAATAGTATACCAAAAACTTATAAACGGACTGTAAATATTTGCGCAAATTAATAATTACCTAAAAATTGTGTCAGATATACATTAAAATCCACCCTAAACATTTTATAAAACTTATCATTCCCTCTTGTCGAGACTATTAAACTCTTGAAGATATAAGACATCAATAAAGACGATCAAATGGTACTGAAGCTAATTATTGAAGTAGTAGATGAGTCATGACGGGGAGTAAACCAAATCCTAAAATGTATTTATAAGTAATAACTTTTTTATAGTAATCAATAAACAGTGCATAGTTTATTACGCATATACATTAATTGTACGAAAGTGTACTAGGTTGCTTAACATTTAGATCTCGTCTGTTAAATTTATAGAAAACTGTGAAATCAGGTTGGAGACAAGATCTAGACGAGAACACAAAAGGGGATCAGAAACACAAGATTGGTTGCATTTAATGACCTAAAAAATGAGAAATGTTGCTGAGAAAATAATGCTCGGTCGACAAATATTGGACCAAGCCAGTCAGTCACAGATGCCGGTAGTTAAAGAACAGGGTATTATTGTTTCTTATTTTGCTCGTATCTAAAACCCCAAAAATAAAGTCAAAATAAGTTACTTGTTCCTTAGGAAACTTGCCCAGAGAGAGCTAATTGTCTAGTTTCAGGTGACTAATGCATGATGTGAGGGTACTAAGGTGCTTAGTTATATCTATAGTTTCTAGTCCTGTGAAAGAGCTTTTTAAAAACATGATATTGTAAAACCATATTTTTACTTTTGTTGGAATCAATAATTTGAAAGTGGGGAGACCCGGGTTTAAATCCCGGTCGGGTTGGATTAGTTAGATTGTCGGTTGTATAAACCTAAATACGGATCTCTAAAACCACGTTTAATACCAATTTAATTTGAGTACTGAAACCAAGCACTCTATGAATTAGTATTATGCAATAATTCAAACCGGGACCTAATAAAAATATTATTCAACAAAATATACCATAATTTTGCTCATTTTAAAAATAAATAAAGACATCTTTTGTAATTGTACCATGTGTTGATGTATGAATGCATGAAGGGCTTCAATTAATTACTCATTGAGTGCACGGCTTCAGCAGTTGCTCACTTGTTCAAACTTCATAGAGTTAATTATCGACATTGAAGTGAGCACAGCAAGCTCTGATGGTGTTGTTCGGTGTGTGTTAGAATTAAATTACTGAAAACCTCAGCTTCCATACTATGAGAAACGCTTAAGCTGTTAAGGGGAGATGCTTCCAATAGTGCAGACATTGATTGCATCATGAACCCAGCCTGTTATTATTGTTACTTATAAAACTTGGCATTGATTTGTAATTTTTTTTTTTTTTTTTTTTACCGTATACTTAAAATTGAGATTAAGTTGGACAGTTTTAAAAAATTTAACGAAAAAATTTGTAGGATTATTCCCAATAATATTTAGCAAAGGATGATGGAATCAGTTTTTTGGTTTTTGGTTTTAAATTTTTTTTATATATTTTTTATTTATTGTAACAATAGAAATTCCATTGTTGCGTAACATATCCCTGACTATAAAACAGAAAAAGAACAAAAAATAAAAAAAAGTAAATCCATCGTTTTTTTTTAATTCTATTCATCTATGCATGTGCCAATTTGCAGACTTGTATCTTTAATAGATTTTTTTACACGTGTACCTGAAAATATATATATGTATATATATGTTTTTAAGTAGATTTTCTCGGATATAATGTGACATAATGAAATTCTTTCGAGTTTCCGGTTAAATAAGTTTTTATACCAACGTTTCGAACAGTTCTCCCTGCCCATTCTGTCTTGTCTTGTCGTTACCTTGAGAATGGGCAGGGAGAAAACTGTTCGAAACGTTGGTAATAAAACTTATTTAACTCGGAACTCGAAAGAATTTCATTATGTCATATATATATAAAATATATATATGATCTGAGTGCATTTTGTAAAATTTTGTAGCAAATTCATTAAGTTAATACTTTATTTTGTGTATATATAACTGGGATACCATCATAATACTAAACATACACATAAAAAAAATATACAAAGAAAAATATACAGTGGAAACAAAAATAGAATTTTTCAATGCCTTTTTGAAGCATCTTCCCTTAAGTTGGACACATTCTAAGCACCGTGGTTGTTGATTTGATTGGATATTGCTTAACGTTTAACATTAAACCATGTTTGTTAAAGCCAAAAACATGTTTTGATAGTTATTTAAGATGTCATTGTAATGGCAATGCACGATATAAACTACTATAAGATCCAACATAATATATAAACTGGCTTTTAAAACTTTATTTATGATTAACTAGAAAGAAACAAACTATTGTGTTACATCTGTGTGACCCTACTTATGTTGTAAAAGTTCTTCAAGTGTGAATTAAGTTTTGCATTAGTCAAATAACTATTTAAAATTCTTTTAGACATACAAAGCAAAAATTAGTCATGAGAGTTTCTTTAGAAACTATATCCCAAGAAATCACAATTGACAAAACAAAACAAACGATACACAAATACATTTGAATTTATAAAGATGTACTTAATTTATTGTTGAAAATTTTCGAACGGAGTTTCTCACGAGAGGTAATGGAAGAAACGTGTGAGCGCTAGTGGTAGAAATGTCTGTGGTATAGAGATCCTTGTTCCTCGCGCTTTCTGCAAGTAGCACACGTCAAATCAAGGCTTGCACCTGATGCTACCCAGTCAAACCAATCCAGCCAACTTAAACTTGAAAAAATGGCGAATGCTGGGATTCAATCCTATCAAATACATATTCTTGGATCTCGGGATTTTTTTACCAACTGTTTTCACGAATGAATGAATGTAGGAAATTGGGCTCAACACCTTATATTTATGCAGCTATCTTTACATTGTATACGTTGTTAGTTGCTCAGAAAAGGAAAAGGTTTTCCCGTCGACGTTTACAACACAACACTATTGTGTATTGCATGACATGGTTGTAATTTTCCATATTTCAAACGGCAAGATTGTAAATTGATAAAAGAATGCGTGTACTCGACATTTATATTGAAATACATTATTGATTTTTTATATAAATTAGATGCTCAAATGGTTTTCCAGTAGAAAGCACTTGAAAAGCATTGTCATTACCAATATGTTCGGTTTTTTAATTACGGTACAACATTTTTCAGTATTATCTAGAACGGTAATTAAATATTTTCGTACTCGTGATTTGATCAATAGCTTCGTCTACATCTGATAGAAAATTAGAATTCCACGTATTTTCGAGTCAAACAAAAAACTCCTACGTGAGATGACTTTTGAAAATCATTTCTGGCGTGTTCTTATAACACTGAAGTACTTTCCAATCAAACTTTAATTTGATTGCTTTTGACATGACTGAGTTTTTTAGATGAAAAATGCAATATTGCTGGTCTGTCTTTCTGCCTCACTTCCAGCCTCCCCCCAACTTCCCACTCCTACCCCCCCCCCCCTCCCCACCCATTGTCCGTCCGCCTGCTGAACTAAATCCAGACAAAGCAGATTCGATTACTTACACCTCTGCCTTCAATATTAGCTTACTTTCTAAGAGTCTGTTTAGCCCATTTAGAGATAGTTGTAAGGAGCATTTTCAAACAAACTTTGATTAAATTCAGTATCTGGGAGCGTTTTGAAATCTTATCATAAGATCTTTGTAGTAAATTAATCAATTCTGTTTGCCATATTCAAAAGTCGCATGATGAGGTTTATTTTGCAATACAATGAAATGGAAGACAAAAACTTAAGTAAATCGAAAATATAACTCAAATTCATCATTAAAATTGTAAGAAAATCATGTTTAAAGCCAAAAATATCATTTTGTATTGTATTTAAGAATCGTGGTCTCTATAACGAAAAATGCTAGTTTCACCCATGTATATAAAGTATATTCTCTTATCAAAATAACCTATCAAATAAACGTCGCAATTCGCAAAAATAAATGTGGTGAGAACAAACGAGATACATTAAACATAAAAATAGGTGAACCCTTCCGGTAGAAAAGACCAAAAACATGCTGAGGATGTGATTAGTTTACCTCTTCCAAGTTGTAAGGGTCGATGAAGAGACATCCCGCTCTGACGGCCCCTACCAAACATATGAACATGTTGATTGAGGTCATATATGGACGCGCTGTCATCAGCGATCTGAAACAGAAAGAAATTGAAACATGTCAAAATATATCCATTATAGTCCTTGTGCTGACGTTGATATTCCTCAAATTCCTCAACATATATCAGGTTTCAAGGAGGGGATACCTGAAATGAAGGTAAAACCAAGCTAGAGGGATCATCTAAGATGGAACAAAGCGTTTTACTACGCTAAAATATAGATTTATGGTAAAAATTTGAATTTGTGAATTTTAGAAAACAGATCATCTTCAAAAACAAAAATGTATGCAATCAGTGTGACTGTATGACTTACCTCAGGTTTAAAATCGAGAAGAAGGCGTAGAAGGACAAAACGAAGAACAGACAGCCAAAGCCATAAGTGTGTAGCATGAACAACCACCGGAGTTCTGTCTTTGGACTGTCCGGTACGTCATCCGCGACTTCAGTGGGTGTGTATTCCCAGTCATTCCCTCCTGCAAAGAAAAACAAACATAGTTAGCTCATGCTTATCGTGGGGGAATCTGAAACAGGAGGACGTCGGAGGAAACTCGCGACTGGCAACGCAGGCTGAAAGTTTTAAAATTAATTTCTTAAAATGCTAGGGATTGAATCCTTTTCAACATCTCTTGAACGATATTTTAATAACTATCATAATAGCCTAGGGAGTCGTTAACACTTGGTAGAAACTGATTTGTACCCCAAAGCGGACACCGGTAGTATAGTGTATTCAGGGTATTCACCCGCTAAACTCAAAAAATATATTTAATTCAGGCTCACTAGTTATGAATTTACAATTAACAAAAATATTATTGGGTCCACCATGACCAGAAAAAATTTGTCAAACTAAGTATTTTTCGAGCTAGGTCCCATCGGCAAAATCTACCATAAGAAATAACATGGGGGCGAAATTTATGCCCTGTGATCTTGGAGGATTTTGATCCACTAAAATATTGGCCATAACTGACTTACTCTACAGCCATTTCTGTAAATCCTCTATATTTTGTTTTGTAATTTAGGCAAGTGGTTCGGTCAAAATATGCTGATTACAAAGAAGGGGTGTGATTTTGGAATACATATTTTTGTGTGCTTTGAGTGTATATTTGTGCACAGTTTCAAGACACAATATTATAAAGGGTCATTTTAGATTGGTACGACGCTCTAATATCTATGTCGAACAAAAAAGAAGCAGGTTAAATCCCGTTGAGACTGGCAATCCTTACTGAAGGTTTTTTCCGAGGATTTCCTCAGTCGTAAAGGCGAATGCAAGGGATTGAGTCCTCCTAAACAGCCCTCGGATATCACGTCACAATTGTCCTATCCGCAACATGGCCCGACGGCGGAGGGCTTATTGGGGTGTTTGAGGACTCTGTACCGGCTTCGGCTGGAACGTCGCCGGGCGATTGACGGCGATTGCGGCGGGGAAGCGAACGCTGAAGACCGCGCGTCCCTCATGGCTGCCGGCGGTCGTCGTACCGACGGCGACCTCCGAAATACGTTCGGCTCAGAACTTTCACGGACAAGGGGATTCCGACTGTCTAATTAAAACAAAGCATTGCGATGGCGTTAACAATGTGTTGACGCAATGTGAGACACCTGAAGAGGGGCCTTAATTGCACCCTGGACAGGCTTCCCACGAAAAATTATTATCACCCATACGAAAACAGTTGAAGAGTAGCATGAATGATCTCTAGACAGGTTCTCCAATATAAATAATAAATTTAAAAAAATCCATGGATAATTATAAACATTTAGTTAAACAAGTAAGACATTCTTTTGGCATTGAGGAAAAAACGAATTCCTAAAGTATTTTATTGAAATTCAAGTAAGCACTAGTAGAATTAAGTCGTCGAAAAGTCATTTGTCAGTTTTTGATCAATGCCACGTCTGCAGAGGAGAATGTTCACCTGAAGCAAAACTATAGGCAAGAGTTGACAAGAAATGTTTTGGTTTATCGTTTAAAAATTCGGGCATATTGCTTTTAAGTATACAGATTGAATAAACGATAAAGTGACGGTACAAATTGCAAGTCTATTGAGATGCAGTGAACGAAAGAACTTAAGACGTTTGTTTGTGTCTTAATAATTAATATAGGCCACACATATTAGAAGCTAACATTTTAGATTAAAATAGTATTATTATGTAATTCGTGATTACTGAAACGAATTTATGGAAGTATTTAAGTTTGTAAAAAACACTGCCTGGGTGTGGTTACATAGCGTGGGATTTTTAACGTTACTTTGTGCACATCACTCATGGAATTGAATAATGTAAATAGCTTAATATTTAATTTAAATTTGATTGAGGCGATGTGTAGAGATGATTTAGGCTTAATAGAAATGATATACAATTTCTAAAATCGAATCTTTTTGCGGGATAAGGAGCAGCTTATCGTTCACATAAATGCATTAATATCCTTTATTGTTCATTTGTTGTATTTAATGATGTTTATATTACATTTAATATTACTTAAATGTAGTTCATTTGTGCGCATCAGTAATTTGATTTATAGTGTCCTCCTTTGTAAATCAGTTTTTATAACTGAATAGGATAGACGTTAAATAAATAAATAAATAAATAAATAAGAAGCTACCTCCTTGGCACAGATAATAGAGTACACTACGTACTCTATTATCTGTGTCATTGGTGTTTACTTAAATAAGTTACTAGTATTTACAACTTTTTATTGCTTCAAAGTTGTTCTTTATCAAGTAAAGCCAGCTCAGAATAAACAAACTCCCATTTAACATGCTTTAGTGACGGTATGTACGCTGATTTGCATGTGACTAAATGAAAAACTGGACTTTTCTCCATACATTATTCAGTAGCCAGTGGCTCATATAGATGAGTGGACTTGTTTGAACATCAACTTGTAAAATGTGTGTTTAAACTAGCTTGATCGTTAATCCTTAATCGGAAGTCATTTATGCAAACCTGGCTGCCCTGCTATATACTTTAGTCATGTGCACTAGCACGGTGACAGTACACATTAAAACTTCGTTTACTTTCACGTGATCACCCTGAACATATTCTCAAATTACAATTAGCCAACACCAGCAGAATGAGCAAAAAAGTAATTATCCTAAAATAAATAATGATCTATGTTCTTTAACGAAAGTCTGCTTTAAGGATGAGGGCGGACTGATAGCAAGAGTAAAAACAAGTATATTATCGCATTTCCAGCTCATTGCTGATAACGCAGAGATTAATTAACAAGTGCTCCATCGTACTTTGCAATCTACCGTTGAAGGCATCATGTGTGTAAAAAAAAACTCCACATCGTTAATGACTAAAAGTTGATTTGTATAGAGCGGAATAGATTAAAAGAGCAGCGTCGTTATGTTAAGCCGTATGACCTGAGTTCCTCTTCTAGTTGTTTTTTTCGTAGTTTTCTACACTTTCTATGGCAAAGGCAAGAGGTTTTGAAAAAATTCCCTCTGAAAACTACCTCAGATGAAATTAAATATCGGGAGAAATAATACTAAATACAGGAAACGTAAAGATGATCGTTATTTTCAAAATCTAAACAATAATGACCAACGTTAAGAAAATAAGCAATCATAAATTATCACCCATTTCTATCAGGATTTTTACCGGAAGCTGTGAATTTTTTTTTAAGTAGCAGTAGTGGGTGAATACACTAACCAAAAATTAATACTTTTTTTTTGATTTTAGTATTCTCAGGTGATTCATAAACTCATATTCACAGACCGTACTAATATATATACATTTTGGTAAAAGTATTTCGGTAGCAGATTCCCCTTAAGCTAAAAAAGTAAAGTTTAATCCCAAAACATTTTATATAAAGCTGTAGTGTCCTTAAAACCTTAAAAATGTGATTTTCTATATTCCCAAGTTATAAGCTAATAATTTTAAAATACTTGGACCCGGCACCTCCACCAAATCTAGGGAAATAATTTAACACGTTTACATACGACGCATATTCACGATTTGATTTGATACGTGATAAACTTCCTTACAATATAAATCCTTTCATTAACAGCGACGACGACGACCACTACCACTACCACGACTACAACAACAACAACAACAACAACAACAACAACAACAACAACAACAAAACACAAACAAAATTTGAACACATAAATATGTATTTTCAAAATTAAATCAAATTCTTCTCAGTAGTAATATTTCAATGAGAAAGTTGTACAGTACACTGGTACTGTGTCTCGACTATTATGTCCTGCCAACACAATTTAATACAATGCCAGGTTACAAAACAGATTAACATTTTCCATAGCACATTTGCTATTCAAATTTTACAATGGTTTTAATCAAAGTTTTAAAGCTATGTCTGAACATAATAAATTCAATGGTTCGCCATGTTGTGAATACGTACGTTTACAGGAAGTCGTACATAAGGAGTTCTTTTCCTAGTTTCAGAATATTCGTACATCTTAACTGATTGGAGACTAACAGAGATTAAACTAACTATAATGGCATAACCCTATCAAAACATCCATTACATAACGCACTAATCGTTTATATTTTTATCCAAATAACAATAAAATTACGAAATAATAAAAAAATTAATGTGTCTGAGGTGTCACAAAACCCTAATTTCTTCGGTAACACACTTGACTAATTTATCGGCTCTACTGTCAGAGGGGTTATAGCATTGTAGAGCTAATTTCTAATATACCACCTAATGTGTTCCCTGTTTTCCCTGGACGATGTATGTGACATTGCATTGTTAGCTAGACCATGCAAGTCCGTTACATTTAGTGAGCTTGGGGGAGAAAATGTGTAGGCCTATTTACATTTCAATGGTAGGCCTATATCGTTTAATTTATACATAGCAGTTCAACTACTTCAATGCAACGCTACATGTTATTTCTGTTGGTATATCGATCAAAAATGTATAGTTCTTAACGTCAAAATGTACACATTATAAATTTAGCTATTGACGTTTCATCAGGCCAGTTTATCTTGAATACGACTACTAACCTTAACACTATATCTTGTACTCTGATTTGCAGTTTGTGTGGGATTATTTCGCATCTCTGTGTGTTTAAAGGTTAAACCGTAGGTAGCTCTTAGTGCAATATTCCACATGTAGTTCCGATAGTTTTCTCCTTTGATGTGGTGCCTTAGACAAGAGCATCTTAAGATTGCAGAGTTTACTTAGATATTGAGCAAATTAACCAATTAACTAATTATCAACGAACTTTCGTCAGTAGAGTTTGACGCAAATATTATTTCATCGTAAATAAGTCGCACGAACTTTTCAAGGATGGATCATTACTTCTCATTAAATTCCCGAGCTCGACGAAATATTCTACTACGAATTCTGCTTTCCGTAGCAGAATGTAAACACGAGACATTTCATTTTGAAGAGTTCTCCTATTGTTCTTGAAACCACTCATTGTTAAGAGGTCGTAAGTGTTCCGTTTTTATTGTTCAAACCAAAACAATGTTTTTCTTGACAATAAAATAGAAACCTTTCAACAAGCTTCTCTCGTAGTCGTACGTCACCCATTTGAAAGTAGGCTAATACGCATATCTTCTTTTGTCATATGCAATAAACTTTTATTAGTTCTGATGTAACTTTTTACTGCAGTTAACTAACTAAGTGCACACAAGAAGTTGTCTTACTTTGCCTAGGTGACCTCATTTAGTTTATCGAGTATTTACGTAGCTATCAGATAAAAAGTAAACGTTGACTTATTTTAAAAAAGTAAAATATAAATGTGCTAGGTTTCTATAAATGCAAACGATATAGTAAAAAATGTATATATTAAAATGACTGAAGTTGATTATCGGTTAGCTGGGTTTCAACTAAATTATTATCTACAGTCGTTAATGAGGTCATTATGGTCCGATGGGATAAATACACATTTTATGAAAGACGAGTTAGCTTCTACCTGGTGCCAGGCCAGGAGACACGTAGTCAAAGAGAGCGTGGGTGCCCTCCAGCTACGGGCTAAAACCCACGGGTTTATTGTGCAGCAACAGGAAATGGGAATTACAAGGTGTATAATGAGCAACCTTCAAACAATTCCCTCTGATGAGGGGGATCAGCTTTGGCTCAAGGACTGTTTTAATTATTACTCACATTATTGTGCGAATGAATTACTGTCTAAAATAGGTCGAGTACTTAGAATTAATTAGCTTTGCAGTTTAAATTGTTCCATTATCCTCTACTGAGTACATCGATGTGCAATAGTAATGCCAGTATATTGGCTAAACAAGTAAGTGTATTACATCCCGGCTAATAGAATTAAAACCCGTGCAACGTAAAATGCAATAATACCATGTAGTTCTAAAATTTTTATGTGTATTAAAAGATTATAAGAAAATGCACGTGTTCATAATTTTCAGACCGAATGCTCACTCTATGGGTATACCTTATTGTGATGGCAATATAAAATATTAGGATGGATCCTTCTTTAAACTCAAAACTCCTTTTACTTAATTACATTCTAAAAGGATTTTTCAATCAATATAATTTACTACAACTTTTGAAAAGTGGTATTATTTAATGTGAAATCTGTGAAATGCAAAGATTTTTTAAATTATTAATAATATCTCGATTAACGCATATATTTGTTTGATAAAATTAAGACATAGTTTTTATCAATACAAAGAACCAAACCAAATGTTTAGGTTTGTTTCCCGGATACTTCCGCCCTTAAATCACACAAATCAAATTATTGTGTAGTTGACCCGGCACCTCCACCAAAACCTAAGTAATTTTAAATTACAACGTTAAACTAAAAAAAACAAATTAAAACAATTTGCACGAGTGTTTCTTTTCCACGTTTGTAATTTTTAATTGAATTACGTTGCTTAAAGTAAAAATAACGTAAAAATCGCGATTTTAAAATATTCATAAATTATGTAATTTATACAAAGAATAATAATATATTATATAATGAATGATTTTGCTAACACAATATTTCACTACTTACACATGGATTCTGAACAACATTGAGCAGGCAGCAGGAGAGTTGTGTGACATGTTGTTGGCTGTACACGACGGACCGTGCGAGCTGTTCATGATATCAACTAGGTTATGCATAGGGTTGATACGCCCCGTCATGTTCTAGCTGCAAACTCATTGCTCGATCACGCAAGACTGCGTGGCTCATTTGATGCGCACGTTGCAATTTATTAATTTTAATCCCTCTTTCAAGTTTTAATTATCAAGACTGCTCTACAGTTTATATCTACCGCTTTTCAGTCAATAACTTTTAAATAGCTATCACCGTCGGCAATCTTGACCTACAATAAGTTCATGTAAGTAATAATTAAGTAGTAATTTTTCATTATGTATATGTTTTAAACATGCCTGGTGGTACAGAGTTCGTACTTATTCCTTGTATGAGTCGCCTACTTATCTAAATATTCATTGAATTAATATCACATGAATGAAAGTCTTAAATTAATGGTGGTCCTTATCAATTAAACTAACGTTTTATAAATTTCTTTGTGAATAGATTCCTCTGTATTAATAATGTTTGTTAGCAATATGTCTACTACCTAATTGTTATATCTATAAGTTTCCGCATCATAATATTAAGTGTATTATTTTTGACAGCCCGCACACAAGAGGTTTTCTCTTACGCGGTCTTCCTATTACGTATATTTGATTTTTTTTATGCAGAAATGCTCATACGTTTTAATAAGTAAATTATAATAATATTTAAACGAAATAATTTCTCTTGCGACATTACAGGAAAGATAAAACATTGTTTTAGTGGTTACTTTACTTTTTGAAATATCTAACGTGTGCTACCACCCTACATACCCGGTGCATATTCAAAGCTTCACAAACAGTGGCGGGTTATAAATTCAATGGCAGTTCGCTTTAATTCTTTGTACCAATATATTTCGTTCAAAGGGTTAGTATAGCTTTGTGTTTAATATTAATTTAAGAAACAAGTTCTTTAACGGATCTTGCGAGAAGTTCTCAGATTCCGATATACATTTATAAGTTCACAGCTGATTAGTAAAGACATTCTAATGGCAATACGTTAACGTTAATCTTGGTTTTATGAAATTACGTGGACATTATCAAAGTTAATTGACTAGGAATAAGTGGTGTGTTCTTGATATTCGAACTCTGATTGTTATCTTGTACACTTAAGTAATGAATAACGAACGTTTATACCTCTGAATACGATTTTGTACTCGAGTAAACATACTAGAGCCCTTTCATTACTACCATTGTGTTTAGTTGTGTTATTCTATTTGCACTGAATGTTGTCGTATGTGTAATCTTGACGTAATTACATGGCTACAGCGGCATGTTTCCCATTTAACCGTGATTCAAAAGAAGTGAACTTCCTTAGTTGCTTTGAAATGAAGAGAGCGAGACAGATACAAGTAGGAATTATACCGGAAGTGTACTTGAAGCAATGCAAGGGGTTGGAAGCAATCAGTTTGTTGAGCAATGTAATTTAAAGTTAGAATGAAACGTTATTAGTGTAAAATAATTGTGTTTTAGTTTGACACACTATAACAAATGTGTGAGAGATTGGAAACGAGATATAAAATTAGATAAATAGAGATGTAATTATGAATGTTGTGTTTTAGAAAGTTTTGGGGGAAAGGTTTACATTACTTTTGGGAGGGTATATTGATCAATTTGGTATGTTGCTGAATAAAAATTTGTTAAAAAAATATGAGCATATTCAAAATTCAGTTCTGGCGGCTGGGGGTGTCTGGAGGAAAATGGCTCACTTACAGCGTAATTTCTAATAAGAAAATCAGTTTGCAACAGCATTCTCGTAATGTATTTTTTAATTTCCTCTTAACTATATTAGCGTCCTATAAAATTATACTCCCGGCAGATTTAATTTTGAAGGCGTAGTTGGTTAGGCGTGCATAATTTTTTTTAACCACGTTTAACTAGTAATTAATGTGCACTACGTATTTAGATTAAGCCATTGACGGCGTTGGCGTTATAATCTCTGAGCCGGGAGCAGAAAAACTGCGAGGAATTAGCGCGAGGCAAATTCTATCAATTTCCCGGGAAAAACCACTTTCCATCTAGCTAGCGAACTGCGGCAGATTTAAAAAAATAACAAGTATGTTTAAATCAGTTAACAGCGTTGATAAAATGTGTTTTACGAAAGATCTCCAATCAGACTTTGTTCGAAAACGAAAATTGAAAACGGTGATAAAAATGATACATTATATTTATATCCATGACGTATTATACCCACAGAAAATAACATTAATTCAAATAAGTAGAAATCCTGGACAACAGGAAATGGATACCGTAATTTTTATATGAGATAATGTTTTCGCATTGTCCCTATTCCATAGACAGGAAGCTACAACGAGGCTCATATTGTCGTCTAGAGTGAATTAGAGAACGTCCGAGGGCGGTTTGTATATAAGAGAACGCAATTCTAAAGTTCGCAAATGACGGAGGCAACTTCCCACTCAGCATGGAGTAGAAAACCTTGAGCAATGTGGGACGTTCCCTAACAATACTGCACTAGGGGGTTTAGTTAGGAACTAAAATGACAACTTAGTGAATTTACCCCCGTGCACGCACAAAGCAAGGGTCTGTATTTTTTACGTGCCACTGTAGCAAATGTTAGCCCTTATGTTCTATTTACTAAGTGGTCACTGGTGATCGACATTTTCGCATGGGTTATTATACTTACAAGTTGTCGTGTGACAATTGTTGTCAATCGACAGCGATAAATTTGTAAATACAATAAAGCTTGTGATAGCTTGTCAAACGACAGTGACAACTTATTTATAAGAACCACAGGGCTAAAATTTAAGTCACTGCCAAGCAGAAATGACAAGATTACCTCGCTGAGCACGATTTATTCTATTTTCAAAGTTGTCGCTGTAAATCGACAACTGTCATTTTGAGTTAGTCAATATAATAAATAAATAGTTAATTTGTCATTGACGATCGAAAATAACTGTCACTTGAGTTGGAAAATAGACCCCCAGGACTAAGCTCCTAGGGGTTGACAACCAATCAACGTAAGTTAGCAAAATCCGATAGATGTAGCTCAAGCGATACTCTGATTCGGGAGGTGACGGATCCGATACTCGCCACCGCCGACTTAACTGAAAGAATTTTCCGAGCTTTTCTTCAGTAGGAAATGCGAATGCAAGAGATTGAGCGCTCTCAAACAGCCCCAGAGCCCTGGGCCTCATTCAGTAACTTCACGGGTTCAACTCGGCAACGGAACCGACTCGGGAGTAACAGTAATCGTTCCGGTTGTTGTTGGTCGAGGTCGAAAGGTATGATTTACATGGCAGTGGACGGTCAAATGTGAACAAATGATTCGCAGTCAGTTGTCAAATATTCGAAATGACATAGATGTGTGTATTATTTCCAATCGGGGAGAAATTGGATTTAAATGGTAAAATTACATGAAAAAAGGGAACATACGGGACTTTTAGGGGTAGGCCCTTACTAAAGGTAGATTTTCTTTGACCAAACTTGTGGATCGACAGTGACAACTTTGTAAATACAATAACGCATGTCACAACTTGTGGATCGACAGTGACAACTTTGTAAATACAATAACGCATGTCACAACTTGTGGATCGACAGTGACAACTTTGTAAATACAATAACGCATGTCACAACTTGTGGATCGACAGTGACAACTTTGTAAATACAATAACGCATGTCACAACTTGTAGATTTACAGCGACAACTTTGTAAATACAATAACGCTTGTCACAACTTGTGAATCGACAGTGACAAGTTATTCAATGGACCCCCATGGCTAACATTTACTTCACTGCCAAGTTTCCCTCGCTGCGCATGACTAATTGTATTTACAAAGCTGTCGTTGTCGATCGACTATTGTCGCCCGAGCTAGTAAATTGACCCCCTGTCGTGGTAACTGCTCCGCACACATCCAGACAGCACATGTTCCATGTGTATCCCCACAGCGGACGACAGTGTTGGCTCCAGCGCTAAGCTCTTGACCCTCATTCGGGAGGTCTCGGGGTCAAATCCCGTCGAGACCGGCAATCCTGACTGAAGGTGGAATGCAAGAGATTGAGTCCTCAAAAACAGCCCTCGGACATCCCTTCACAATTATCCTATCCGCAACATACCTAGTTAGACACCGAGGGGCATGAATTGCACCATGGGCAGGCTTCCCACACAAATGAAATGATTTTGAACCCAGGGTTAGACGTCGTCCGAGGGATTCACCAAACCCAACCGTCAACACTTAATTCTAGTCTTTGTACGTACGTTGTTTCTTGTTCTTGTTCAGTTGTATGTCATTAATAATAAAGGGAACGCTCCCGGCTACCCGACTGTTCCTTGAACAAACACCCAGGCTATAGAAGCCAGCCGCGAGTGTGGGAATAGGACATTCGCCGCGGAAGCTTTGGGAGAGCCACATCCACACGTTTTTATCCATCTTAACTCACGGGAATAATACTATCTATTGACACATTTCAGTCAACCACAGAAGTCGAGTTAAGAATCTTATCCATATTATCCGTCCAACCACTTGGTCTCGATTTCCTATTTCAAATATCCATCTCGGGTTGGATATTATGATTGTATGCGTCGATGGCGTCGTTGCGGAAGGCTTTGGCCTGGTCCGCTTTAAATTAAAGTCGCCGACAACAAATCTGTTATGTGTCTGAGTGGGTAAACTCAACACAATGTGTAGTTCCGCGGACGGCAACAAGTCCAATACTAAATAATACACTCTTATTCTCTAGAAGTCAGTTATTGTGATTGACTGTAGGATATGAATAATAAAAAGCAAATCTTCACTTACATTCACTGCTGTTGAAAGCTGTCATTACCGAAACATTAAGTGTAACAGATTTATATGAACCACCCATAAAAAATCAGTCAGACACGTATTTACCCGAGTAACTACCTTGCAAATAACTTGTTCTGTTCTAAATACGAAGCAATATACATAGATGAGCAACGATAGCAAACAGCCATATTGTATCCCAAGTTACGTGTATTAGAATTGTCAGGTAGGTAGGGTAAAAAGGTTTCATACGACCCTTGGTGGCTACAATGTAAGCGAATGTATGTCTTCTAACTTTGTAAATACAATAACGCAATGTCACAACTTGTGGATCGACAGTGACAACTTTGTAAATACAATAACGCTTGTCACAACTTGTGGATCGACAGTGACAACTTTGTAAATACAATAACGCATGTCACAACTTGTGGATCGACAGTGACAACTTTGTTAATACAATAACGCATGTCACAACTTGTAGTTTTACAGCGACAACATTGTAAAAACAATAACGCATGCGACAACTTGTGAATCGACAGTGACAAGTTATTCAATGGACCCCCAAGCCAACATTTACTTCACTGCCAAGTTTCCCTCGCTGCGCATGACTAATTGTATTTACAAAGTTGTTGTCGATCGACTATTGTCGCCCGAGCTAGTAAAGTGACCCCCTGTCGTGGTAACTGGTTCGCACACATCCAGACAGCACATGTTCCATGTGTATCCCCACAGCGGACGACGACAGTGTTGGCTCCAGCGCTAAGCTCTTGACTCTCATTCGGGAGGTCTCGGGTTCAAATCCCGTCGAAACCGGCAATCCTGACTGAAGGTGAGCAAAGGATTGAGTCCTCATAAACAGCCCTCGGACATCCCTTTACAATTATCCTATCCGCAACATACCTAGTTAGACACGAGGGGCATGAATTGCACCCTGGGCAGGTTTCCCACACAAATGAAATGATTTTGAACCCAGGGTTAGACGTCGTCCAAGGGATTCACCAAACCCAACCGTCAACACTTAATTCTAGTCTTTGTACGTACGTTGTTTCTTGTTCTTGTTCAGTTGTATGTCATTAATAATAAAGGGAACGCTCCCGGCTACCCGACTGTTCCTTGAACAAACACCCAGGCTATAGAAGCCAGCCGCGAGTGTGGGAATAGGACATTCGCCGCGGAAGCTTTGGGAGAGCCACATCCACACGTTTTTATCCATCTTAACTCACGGGAATAATACTCTCTATTGACACATTTCAGACAACCACAGAAGTCGAGTTAAGAATCTTATCCATATCATCCGTCCAACCACTTGGTCTCGATTTCGTATTTCAAATATCCATCTCTGGTTGGATATTATGATTGTATGCGTCGATGGCGTCGTTGCGGAAGGCTTTGGCCTGGTCCGCTTTAAATTAAAGTCGCCCACTACAAATCAGTTATGTGTCTGAGTGGGTAAACTCAACACAATGTGTAGTTCCGCGGACGGCAACAAGTTTAATACTAAATAATACACTCTTATTCTCTAGAAGTCAGTTATTGTGATTGACTGTAGGATATGGATAATAAAAAGCAAACCTTCACTTACATTCACTGCTGTTGAAAGCTGTCATTACCGAAACATTAAGTGTAACAGATTTATATGAACCACCCATAAAAAATCAGTCAGACACGTATTTACCCGAGTAACTACCTTGCAAATAACTTGTTCTGTTCTAAATACGAAGCAATATACATAGATGAGCAACGATAGCAAACAGCCATATTGTATCCCAAGTTACGTGTATTAGAATTGTCAGGTAGGTAGGGTAAAAAAGGTTTCATACGACCCTTGGTGGATACAATGTAAGCGAATGTATGTCTTCCTACATCCACGCAAACCAGAATGAATGGCTAATTAAAAGCCCCGTTGCGTATAAAAAGTAGCTCAGCCATCAATCCTTTCAATTCAATTCAATGGACCCTGGATGCTTGACGAGAAATTGAATTGGGTCAAGGTTGCTCGTTTTCCGTCAGATTCGGAGCGTGGAATGGGTATTTTAATTATTTCTAAAACAAATAAATTGAGTTGTTGAGATATTCCATATAAATCGAAATTATGATGGGATAATATCGTTGCAGAACGTATCATAACTTCGTTGTATTGCGAAGCGAATTCAGTTTTAATGACAACAATAATTGGTTGTCATTCTTAACAAAAATAAAACTCATTTTCACACTCGGTTGTAATAGCAATACTCACTCAACGATAATAGAGCGGTGGAGTTCAACATTAGAAAAACCATACAGGCCAAAATAAGGTTTTCTTATCAAAATAACTTCTTGTATAATCAATCAGAAAATATATTTTAAGTGAAGAATGATCTAGCGATTAAAAGTCAATTGATTTGATTTCAAAACAAAAAGTGGATCTAAAATAGAGCCCCAAATAAGGTGGCCGAGATTGGGGTCACAGTCGTAAATCGTAAACAAACATTACATGTCGAGTTCATGGCACACTGTTCACACATAAATCGCAATCGTGGCTATAGGAATCGTAGGTCTTATCGGAATATGGTCGAATTGAATATTCTTGTACGACTGCGACAGCGATAGCGATCACTATTGTAACAATTAGTATGTCCGACAGCGAGACAAATTTTAAAAATAAAATAATGTAAGTTGCTTACTTTGGAAGTATTTTTAGAATAATTAAATAAATAGTTATCATTTATTAATAATCAATTAACTATACAACACACTAACCTACTATTCACAACACAGTTTAGTTTCTATTTCTCTAATATGTCCAGTACGGAAAATTGCTATGTGGTTTATTTACAACAATGTTATTAAATTTAATTACATCAATCAAGATTAAATCATGGGCGGTAACCCCACTCACACCCTTCACCGCTTCTGTCAACGTTGCTCCCCTAATGCTTCTCTTTGACACATATTCTTAACATGTTGTAACAACTATCTGATAGAGGAGGCTCAACAACAAGGGAGTAACAACTTTAAGATCTTCGGGCCAGTTTCATGTTGTTAACATGTACCCTGCCTGACATGTTTAGGACGTCTTGAGAGAAGTGAAATAATGTTTATATCAAATATAAACTAAAGTAAACAAATATATTTTAAAGTTTAAAGCTTCTATGAAACTGATTGTTACAATACCAGGTTGTACAGATGCAAACAATGGCTTACTGTTACTTAATAGGACGATGGTATCTTTCAACGCGATTATGTGATGAGTGGTGGTACAAAAGTGAAATTATAAATAATAATTGTTATGTTCGATTCAAGTCCACGTACAATTGGTTCAATATATACCTTCGGCCCAACCGTATAAGACGCCACGCGTACGGATGCTTGAATCGGAGATTATAGGATAAGAATGCAAGGATGGAACTGACAGTTCTGGTTAGGGTTATTGAGTGTATTGGGGTGAGGACTGAGGAGCGTGTGGGGGGTAGGGGGTGGGGATGGGGGTGGCTCAATAGTAGAATACTATTCGCATTTTATTATTTGCGTGGGTGTGTGCGAGAGGACTAGGTTACCATCGCAATGACCTGACAGTCAAAATTTATGAAAGCGATTGAAGGAGAAGTAAATAAATTTGTGGTTTACAAATTACAAACAGTAAGAGAAAAAAATGGATGGACATGCTGGTTGCCCAATTCCAAAATCCTTATTTCAAAGGATTTTACCAAATATTTTAACTTTGTTGATAGGAATCCGTACAATGTCTTACGCCCAATACTCGTTAGAATTGAGTATTTTGAAATATGGTTTTAAACATAAAATAAATCCGTCATTAAAATTTAGAACGATGTATTCTCTTTGAAATGGCATGGTTTTCAAGAAATACTCTATACCTCGTAGTATTTTCTGTCAATTTTCCACTATCTATTATGATTGTGTATACAGTTATTACTCAAGCCGCTCACTTTTAATTAGAAACATAATATCAACCGCGGGTAAGGAGCGGAGGTGATTTGCTAACAAGTAAATCAGCTTAATGAAGCGAAGAAATATGCTATAGAAGCGCGAGAGAGAAATAATACCCAACATAATAATACCTTGGTTAAACCGTATTACACAGAGAAACATGCGGAACAAGAGTGAAAAATAATCATCTCCACTAACAAACAATATTATGAGGGAAAATCAGAAAAGAAAAGAATTCGAGCTGGATTCAATACTTGAACGGCGTACAACTACGAAAAACGAAGCCTCGAAGTGAAACTATGCTTGGTGCAAGTAATGTGAATCCAATAAAGTGGATTGGAGAATGGAATGAAAATACCACAGACTGTTAGATAAGGGTAAAGAAAAGCGGGACAGAATGATCAACATGGAGGCATGGTAAGATGGCGCTATACTAGGCTATTTAACCGTAGGCTGCAGTGGCTCTTGCAGCAGATCAGCACTCAGGCCACCGATTCGGAACAAGTAAACAAAACTATTACTATTACTCTACTCTAAAACAACGCTTTGATAAAGTTAAACAATTGATATACCCTTGAAAGTAATGAATATATTAACCCTTTTAAAAAGCAATATACTTTCTGTTGAAAGAGTTCACAATTTTATTTTGTAGTGTGAATTTTATAATGAAAAAATAATTGGTGTTTCAGAAATAAATATCCAATCATGGATTCCGAATTAGTAATCAACTTGAATATAAATTCCAAACTTTAGTTTTGTTCGTGAAGTTCGTTTATTTTGCAAATTTTATTTGTTTTCTATTTTTCATTTGTATTAAATTAATCCACAATAAGCAAGCATGTGAATTTCATGAACAAACCGAAGTTTTGTGTATTTTTTTGTTTTCTCTATGATTTTATTTGAATGCCTTCTATAAATACTCCAGGAGCTATGTGGTAAAATCAACATTTACAGTACAGAAGCACCAGTTTCAACTGAATCAAAAATTGAAAGATCAATTCATCTGGGCATGTGTCACGTCTCACAATAAAAACCGAACATGACCTCCGATTGACATGCGGTATTTTATTACCCTTCAACAAGAATGAAACACGGTCTTGGATACCCTGGTGGTCAGATGGGGGGGGGGGGAGCCTCAACCAAACATTATGTAAAAACCCGGCACCTCCATCAACAACAAGTTTTAAACTCTGGGACACCACCAATCATTATATTTTTATATCCTTCTTCAACGAGCTACGCTCCCTAATTTTCGTACTGCCGTACCCGTGCTTGTTGAATAACGGTTGTATCACGGACTATTATAATAATAAAATACCGTGACACGAATTATTGGGGTTTGGCGAAGGTATTTGTTGTCGTTGCTAGTTGTTCTATATCCCGTTAACTACAAACCTACTATGACGTCGGCTACATCATGAAAGCCTTCAGTCAACCGAGCAAATGTTACGAATATTAAACGTACGTTTTAATTTTAGTTTAGTTGTTAGATAGTTAGTTAGCTACTTAGTTAGTTAAATGAGAAACCTATAATGCTGATATACCGTAAATAAACAACAAACAACTTGAGAGTCGATAGAGGTAGCTCAGGCGTTATTCGCAAGGATGGTAACTTGGAAGATAATCGAATTGATAGGCATAGGCAATCCTGACTGAATGATTTTCTAGAATTTCATATTTCAAAAGGTAGTAGGCCTATACTTAGTTACTCTAAAACAACCCTAAAAACTACTCACTCAATATACCAAGTTGATTACCTGAAGCAATTAACGAAGGGAACGAAATGAAATATTATCGAAAGGTATTTATAGGGAAATTTATGAACACCTTTTCTCCATAGGTCGAACCCTCATAATCAGAAAAAATTTTGCGAAGCATTATTGATGAAATATAACTTTCAAAATACGTATGTAAGTTTATTCGCGGTGGTTATTATCATTAAAAAGGAGTTTTCAAACATATAACTCTACATTTCTCATACGATAGCATGTTTGAACTTGCACAAAAGTTGTTCGAAGACTAACTTTTAAAGAACGATAAGGTAACATTGGGACTAATGTGGAGGCGTACATTATAAATCTACATGCTGACAAACATGCGATGCATTTCAGAAAGTAAACAATCTAATTTTTAGAAAAAAGTTTTTATATAATTATTGATGATCACACTGACTTACGTTATACAAACAGGTGAACGTAAAACCGCAAATTTTTATATGATTTTAATGAGGCTTTAGCACACGCGATGTCAAAGACCTTGCGAAAATTGTTGTTTGTCGAATTATCAATTCGCTCTACGTAGTCGGATGAGCTAGTAAGCGAAACGAGCATCAATTCGAAACACGCTGCTAGAAATAGTTTTTATAAATGTTTCCGACAGACAAATGTCTATTACGATTTAGAAATCTCTTAACTTATACCTTCCTTGATTTTTGTACACAAAAAAAAATCTCAAGAAAATTGCACATATACGACTTTTATCGAGTGCAGGAATGAGCTAGTGACAATACACTCGTCCATTAACATGGCAATAAATGGATAAATAGCGTTCGCGCCTATTATATTTAATTGAACAAAAATAGCTTTATTATGATTGGAAATTTCTTTAACGATATTGTTGCGCATAGAGTATTGTTTTGTCGAGGAGGTATCAAACAGTAAACAAGCTTATAATCCTTGCATAACCTAGTTTTAACTACATTGCATTTTCCTATTTTAATGCTCTTCTTGATTAAAAAGCTAGCAAGCATGCATGGAAAATTAATTTCTCTAATTAAAAAGCAATCATTTCAGTTCAGGAGTTATCGATGTACGACATGTTTTGATATTGATCACGTGGTTACGTAGTACGTTCTGCAGAGAAGCAATGGACGAGGTTGAAATGCAGATGAAATATGAAGTATATCATAAACTACCCTCCTGGAAAATTGTCGTCAACAGCAAAACAATCGAAGCGTTGGAGATATAATGTGATTTTAGGTTTTTTCCAACACGACAAAGGCATGTATCGCCTTCGATATGATTTTCTAAAATTCTGGAAATATGGATGAATAAAGGAGTTTTTTAAATAATTGTTCGTGGGAAGCCTGTCCAGGGTGTAATTACTGACAATCTTCAGGTTCTAGGTATGTTGGGTTAAGGACAGTTGAGGACTGTTTAAGAGGACTTAATCCCTTGCATTCGCATAAACGGCTGAGGAAAACCTCGGGAATAACCTCCAGTCAGGGTTGCCGGTCTCGACGGGATTTGATCTGGGACCTCCCGAAACAGAGTCGCGCGCTCAACGCTTGAACAAACACTGTCGTTTAAAATATATATAACAGTCAAATACAAAAAAAACGGTCGAAAGACAACTTGCAATAAGTTGTAATTTTAAAATTTCCGGATCAGTGAATGAAGTTTAAGATAAAATAATGAGCTGTATATTTGTGAATATTATTTTAAATTTGCGTTATCTGTGACTTCAGAGAAAACTGTTTGCGGTGATTTTTTTCGTAACGTCATTTATTTTGTCCGCCGTTACAAAACTCCTTGAAAGTTCGTATTTGTGGAGTCATCGTGACAAAACGTTTACAGATATTTGCAATTTTTGTCAGTCCACTTCTCATTCAGCCAACCTTTTAGCCGCGGAGACATCAGCGTAGACATGAGAAAACAGACTAGAAATTAATTCTATAATAAAATTGCCTATTTTGTATCTGAATAATGACTAGCTGGCCTAGTTTCATTTCTGCCATATCTTTGCACTATTAAACAAACACAGATTCGGGAGTAGCAAAATAGGGAGCGAAGCTACTTAGTTAACAGATTGTCGAAGAAGAAAATAGAATAAAAATCTAACTGAGGATTGAGATAATTAGTGGAGTTGCCGGGTACGGAAAAATTCTCTTCATAAATAATAATAATATAATAATAATAATAATAATTATTATTATTATTATTATAATTAATAATAAATAATAATTTAAATAATTTTTCGTGGGAAGCCAACCCAGGGTGCAATTCATGACTCTCTTCAGGTGTCTAACTAGGTATGTTGCGGATAGGACAATTGTGAAGGGATGTCCGAGGGCTATATACGAGGACACATCCCTTGCATTCGCATAACGACTAAGAAAATCTCGGAAAAAAATTCAGTCAGGATGGCCGGTCTCGACGGGATTCGAACCCGGGACCTCCCGAATCCGAGCCAACACCGCTCTTTTACAAGATGCTTAAATGACCTAAATGATCACCAAAAACATTATGTCTCGTTATAATTGATTGTAAAATGTCAACGATAAAACCAGATTTTAATCCGAGGTCGTGTTCGGTTTTTACCGTGAGATGTGACACACGCACAGACGGACGGACAAAAGAGTGATTCTAATAGGGAAGGTTGCTCGCAAATTATTGAATTTCAATATTATATGCTAGAAGATATTAAAGGTTACGAGTTATGACTTATGACATTTATAAACTTATACATTCACTCATAATCGAATAAAAATACGATATATTATTCACTCACGAATATCTTACTTCAATATTGAATGTCGCGATATATTTTATTGCGTAGCCAATTTCTCTAACTTTAGAATAGACGAGCATTTATTACATTCTGCAAATATATTATGCAATTTTAATGAGTACCGTGTCATTCCTCATTCAATGTGAAACTAATTTACAATGCATTCTGCGTGGTAATTTTGTATGGTAGCTAAAACAATGAGGGATTATTACATTGCTAATTAGTAACTAATTGCTAAAATTTTAATTTTATGTTTAAATATATTATTTTAATTGTTTTCCTTCTGTTGGAAAAGTTCAACAGCTCACTTTTCGTAATAGAAACATTCCGGTATGGCTTCGATCTTGATATCGGCAACCCTGTCTGAAACTTTTTGAGAGGTTATCTTCAGTCTTTATGGCGAATGCAAGGGATCGAGTCTTCTCAACAAGCCGTCGTTCATTCCCTTCAAACTATCCTCACATCATGATAGTCGCCTGAAGAGGGTAACACTGGGTAGAACTGGTGTGTACCCTACAGGGAACATCCTTACGAAAACGTTTTTGTTTTTAAAACGAAATATCATTTCCGTCCAACACTTGATTTTTCTTCTTAACTCAGGCGTATAAAGTTTACTTTCGCCAATTAGTGGACATAGTATAAAAACAAACGTCTTTGAACTCGTTTTATGGCATGAAACGATGGCATTATCCCAATCCAACTATCGTAAGTGGCAACAATGAACCAAATGGGTATTGTTCTTTTTCATTGTGGTGATCCCTGGTGACTTCTATTGTCTAAGCTAGAAATACTTCAGACAGCGAGTTGAAGTAAGTTCTCACTTACTTTAATTAATTCTCCACAAGAACAATTTAATTTCTACGTGGCATCATTCAGGAGAGTATAATGTCATAGTTGTCGTTTTATGTGTCCAACTTTTAAATTGAAATGTTAAAGCCAAGAGAGTCATATTAAAATTGGAAATAATATTTGAAGGAAGAAAAAAACACAGCTTTATTCGTTGCCTTTTGTAAATGGGTTCGTTGACGTGTGAAATTTAAGTCCAAACATTCAGATCGTTAATATTTAAACTAAAATGTGTATATTTTCGTTGGTGAAACAAACCCTAAAATTACATTTTTTACCATTGAAATGGTTGCTTTTGTACATTTCACCCGTGTTGTAAAAATTCTTCCCAACAGTCCATATATGACAGATAAGACAAATTCTTTACGCTCGAATGTGTTCTGTTATTATGGAAAAATATTGACGCATTCGTTTTAGTGTAAAAAGAAAACTCTAGATTATACTTAAAATTTTAATTACGCCAAAAGATGAGCAGTTTATATGCCCGCAATACTCTTGGCCTTCGAGCTGGAAAACAAGACCTAAAGCTTATACAACATTTTAGAAACATAGGCCTACAAGGTATTATCAAAGGGTAATTCTATCAAACTGTATTAGCCGTGGTCTAAACCTGGGAGTTAAATACCTTTATTATCAGCTCGTTACCTAGTAATTAGTGATGTTCCACCTCAACACCTCTTCAGCGATAGCTATGCAAGGGATAGGCGGATACGTTAACACAGATAAGTTGAGCGTTCAGCCCCTGAATGTTATAAAGCGGTGGTAGCTCAAAGTTTAAACATTTCGTAAGTTCAGTAAAAATTTAATCGATATCGGAAAAGCCGTTTGTATCGGAGAGATAGACGAAACAAAAACAAATAAATATAAAAAAAACATCAGTGTGTTTTTTTTAGGGGAAGTGGTAACAAAATTTGCGTTGTTGCATAAAGTGCACATTTCTCATCTCTCGCGATTTGTTAAGTTAATTCATAATAATACTTTAGTTATTAGGCCCCAATGAAAAAACATACAAATTTAATGGAAAATAATCGATTTATTTGTTGTAACAATTCTTTGTATATTGAATATTATTAATATGAGGTTTCGAGCCGGACCCGGCACCTCCACCAAAACTTGCCCAGGGGGTTAGATATCGATTGATTTCGTAAATTTCGTTAACACCATTTCCACTATCTTTGATATCCATCAGTAATCGAATAAGATGTCTGCTTTGATCTATATACGTTTCCAATCCATGTAATATTAATTTCTGTTTAAAATGTTAGCTTTTTTGTAGTGTATTTTTAGAATCAATTTGTGGTACTCAAGCAAAACAACAAACTTCACAACAATTTGTTCTATTCTAATATTTACAGTTCAATACTATTACCTAGAAATCAAAAGAGGCCGGCAGTGTATAGCATTGTTATCTGGTTTAAGACTTCCGTGATAAAATTCTTCGTGAATATGGACCCTCCTGTTATTACACATTATTAAACATATACTAACAAACAGCGCTATAGGAAAACATTAGTAAAGGCTTTCATATGTCTAGTTGTAAAGGTAATTTAAATATTGATCAATCACACGACGGCTGTTGATTGAAATGGTAATTAAATTCAATGTGTTATCGTAATTTGTTTATATTTACGTGAAGACTGAAAATGATTATGTTTATTCTGAACTATGTGTTATTCAAATATTAAATTCGAACTAAAGTATTTATTTATTTAAACACACTTTCAAATTCAATTCGTATATGTTAATTAAAATCTCAAATGTAAATTTTGTTTTGTTCTTGTCGGTGTACTGTAACCAGACCACGATGTCTAGCAACTTGTAAATCCGAGTGGTCACGACGTGTGGAACAAATCTCTTCAATGTGCACATTATTATTACTATCGCAAGTAAAGTTAATTATTATCCTTGAACGCTATAAAAACTATGAAAATATTAAGTTATCGTTGAATTATAATTATTGAAACTGTCATTTGCACTGAATTTATATTTTAATATTCAGGACTTTAAACACATAAAATAAAATGAGAGGCCACAAATCAAGTTCTTTAATTGGGAATGGGTAGATAACATTACGTCTCTGTAGTTACATTTGCCGCCTGTTACAATCCAGTCCTGCGCTCACATAAATAAAAGGTGCATTGTTCTCTGTGTGAGTGAAATTGTTAATATTCGTTGTTTGGTAATAATTCATTTGGAAATGATGTTCACGCGTTGTTTAATTGAATTTTATAGCGCTCTATTGAGTGAGATTATTGGATTGGTTGCTTTTGATGTGCTTAATATTGCAAAGTGAAAACTCGGATATTAAAATATAAAATGAATGATCGTATAGCATTTAATATTGTAGGTGCTATGAATATTGAAATGAAATACGCTTAAAAGTCTAAAAAGGACACCATGAGTTGATGTTATCGAGCAGTCTTATTCATGCACTGAACTTTATGTTTTCGCGGGTAGACGGTAACTATCACTAAATTTAACTTACACTCAAATAGAGAAACGTTCAAAGAATATGAAGTATTAGTAGCACTACACACATTTTTTAACGAATTAATCAATTTTGAGTTTTCAAGTATGAACACAAATACCATCGTTTACCTTTTCAGAGGAAAACTAATATAATACCCTTAAATTGCCGTTAAAGTTTACGTTTTATTCAAAATGCAGAGTAATTTCGGTTAAATTTGTGGATTGAAACTCATATTTCGAGTATTCAATTTATTTTTCTTTCCTACAGACACCTCGCGCTGAGGATTTGATGCGCATTCTACGCAGCAGATATGTGAATATGAAGAGAAATGTTGCTCATTAATGTGCCAGACAAATATGAGAATGACATTTGAAACCGTTAGGCTGCAAACATCAGGAACCCAAACGCGTGAACTTTACCCGCCCTTCCTTCCTGTAGAGCTCAGAGAGTCCTCTTTAAGAACATATCGGGGATTTTTATAAGATCCTTTAAATATACTTTTTAAAATTCAAGTAGAACCTATGTTACGAGAACATATTCGTGGCTAGATCGAATGTGTGATCACTGGATCTTGATTTTCCATGTATTACCCGTAGAAACTGTTCATCTGTATACACGAGACTCATATTAGATGTTTTTCGAAGGTTTATCGCAGAAGTAGGCACATCCAATCTGAATTATCCAAATAACTAATTATTTGATCACTTACGGTGGTGTTTTTACTTCACATATCGCAACATATGAGATCAATTTTTTACCATATTATGTCCAGTTAAAATTAACCTGATTGCCTGATTAAGAGAATTTCATAATACAATCTGGAAAAGTTTGTGAACTCCAATTTTCTCCAAAAACAATTTGCAACTTGTTCATGTTATCAGACAACATTTTCACTACATTTCAAATAAAATGTCTCCTCAGATGAGAAAGTTAATTCATATTGTGTCTTTCAAGGCATATATTAACAAAAATCTGAACACTATTTTATGAGATCGGGGGTACTGAGATCTCTACACTTTCCGTTAAAAAACGATGCCTGACAATTTGATTGTTGGTAGATACAATGCCTTGCTTCCTAACACTCTAGAAGCACATTCTAGCTAGATGTACTGGTGCAAACCACATCTTCAGCATAATGCTATAAAGTGACCAATATTAACCTTTGCATACGAATACAATCCTGATTTGCCGCAGCTAAACCAAGAGCCTTATTAAAGTGTCACTACGGGAGAGCTCATGTGTGCTCTACAGCTAGAGTTCCTACAAAAAGGTGAGCTTTAAGCGATTTGAATAGTTGAAACGACTGAGATGCTGTAGGTTTTTACGACCCTTCCCGAGTTCTGAATGCTTCCTATGCTAAACTTCGTTAAACTACCGGTTTCGTAACGTTACACGATTCGTTATTATTTTAATCGTCCCTTAGGTTTATTTCGTTCTTACATTTAAAATGAGTTACGTTAAGGATCGACCTTAAGGCAGTTATATTTTTACTTTCACGTAAGTGTGAGTTCGATTCTCGGTTCAGATATAAGTTATGCAATTTCTGTAACGGATTCGATCCATCAATATTATGTAAGGGTGTACTATATAAACGGTGCGATATAGCAACGAAACAATTCATTTGGGTTTCAATTAATAGCCTTGACGATGCTGGTGTCATCTACGAGTGAATATAGGCAAACCAGTGAGCCTCATATCAAATATCAATCACTGGTTAGCCATTGTTTGCTTGCCGATGGCGTCGTCGTCGACAAGGTTGGTTCGAAGTTTCTTTAATTATTTTGTTGTTTATTCTTGTTTGTTAAATTTACAACAAGCAACGGCGCCGACGCTAGCAAATATGCTAAAACACTCAAAATCTGTGGAAATCTCGTGCCGCGAAGAGCCTTAAGTAAACCTGATCGGTCACTGAGTCGCTGAATGTAATATGCATGCATTTACGAGTCTAATAATTATTGTCAGCTAAACCTTCATTATTAAGTTTCGCTTGCCTAATAATTAACAGTACAGATTTATGACTCTTCGAATTAAAAAAAATTTAAAAATTCGGGATGTTTCTAGAAAACTTGAAATTACATTTGGCAGTAATTGAAGCAAATTCTTTTATTAGTTGCGTGGGACGTTAAATGGCTTCAATTTCAAAAGTTTAACCAAATTACATCCGGTGACAGTTGACATTTTGACGTTAACAGTTCCATGAATATTCAATTTAATCTACATTCGAATGATTGAAAATCACATTAATTCAGTCCGAACATTCTGTAATAAATATGAGACATACGCTTGGGATGTGTTCGAACAGTTCGTCCCACGATGAAGTCCAGGTGCTAGATGATCCATTTCGATTCTACTATTAAATGATTGCGTTTTGTTCTTAGTCGCTCTCGTTTTACAATCCACAATCATGATAATATTAGGCTATGTTATGTTTAGATTTTAGCCGTCCGTGGTATGCGTAAACTGCCGACGGGAACGAATTTTCCTTGAAATTATTAATTAACATACAACCGTAATGGGTTATACTCCCGTAAGGACAGGTAACATTGATAATTACTTCCCACAAGACATGCATTCGTTACACACTTCAATGTTCACACACTTCATAATAGTCATGCATAATTCGTTTTAAACTTTGCACTTTATCTGGCCGCCTATTATTATTAATTAATTTATATTAAATGACAGAACATTTCTCCTGTTTAATCATCTATCTCAGTAATTCTGTATGTGTTCTGTTAACGTAGTTACAAAATTTGTGGTTAAGCATTCTTATGATTGAATTAATTTTTTTATTTTGAGTTTTGTTCCCAAAAATATAAAGTATACTATCCTTTCGAATAAAGATAAATAAGTTACTTTCGCGTTTTAGCTGATCACTATAAGATGTTGAGTGGTCTTGAAAGATTACAGATTAGTTGGCAGAAAGTATTTTTAATTTCCACCTCACTTTAGCTTACCGCGCTATAGTCTGTATATGCATTAAATTTAGAACTATTATTATAAATGATAATATTACTTCTTTATCATGTAAGAATTGGTGGTCCGCGTGTTATTGCGCCTAAAATAATCTGTGGTGGAAACGCAACAAGTGGAAAAACGAGTGGCCTGCCTATTATGATATGGGCTCATTTCCATTCAGCTCTGAAGGGAACATACACACAGACCACGCTTATATTGAACATACAATAACTCCTTCATGATCGACTTTAATAGCGTAGTTTGAATAAGTTTAAATCAAATCCAAATGTTCAAAACTTTAATTATTTCATTCATTTCACACTCTAAGGATAAGAAGTTGACGGCGACCGTTTTGCGCGCTCCATAAAGTTTCATACTCATTTGAATTACGTGCGCGGTGCACTGAATATATCATTGCTGTAGCTTTAGTACGTGTTTCTCTCATCATACTCCATCAAACCAGAACTAAACTAAACTATGATAATTTATATGCAAATTTATAATTTTGTTATAGACGTTCCACGATACAATTTTCACTGCGAACCGGAGTCAAATAAAGAAAGTGTGTTGATAAGCAGAAAAGCGTTGACAAGTTTAAAAATCAGAGTATATTAAAATATTGTAAATTTCTTACCGCCAGAAACAACCAACGTGGCATTTACAACGTCCATGATGAATGTGGTTTTGACGAAGTCGCCTGGTCTATTTCCCCCCTGGAAGTCCGCGCGCAGCTCTCCGAGAGAAGTACGTCCTCACACTACGGCTGCCACCCGCTGAGTGGATCATGAAATGCCCGTGTAACAATTATCAGTCGGCTGCTGCTGACCCGCTGGCTGAATCGCGAGTTCTTCACTCGTGCCACTCGAAGATGTTGTGGGGGTTGATAAATCAACGTGGTTTATAACAATGGTTTGTGGGAAGAGCGAGGTACATTTTCGAGTGGCGTTACGATAGCGTTATCATTGATTTTTAGCGTAACGCGTATAGTAACGCTATCTAAGAGACGTTCGGTGAACCTAGGTAGCTACAGGTAGGTGGGCGCAATGTGATTGACTGTTTCACACAAGATATAAGACACATGTCCAAGACAACGTTATAAGCGAAAACAAGATTTTGTTTAGCTTTCAATAAATAAAACATTTAGCGCATTTTAGAAATCAGCGTGATTATTTTCAATGCCTTGGTAGGAATTTAAGACGTATATTATTTTTGTACCACATTTGCCTTAAAAATTAGTAATGTCACCAAAAATAAAAATAAAAAGTTATACCGAAATTGATGCACGTTTTGCTTTCAGAATCGACATTCTACTTAATCTACGTTTTGTGTGGCCAAAAAAATATTTCTCAAAAATCGAAATAAAACATTTACATGTACTAAGTGGAACGACAGTGTTGGCTCGGGCGCTAAGCGCTCGACTCTGATTCGGGAGTCCCGGGTTCGAATCGTCGAGACCGAAATCCTGATGAATTTTTTCCGAGGTTTTCCTCAGTCGTTAGCGAATGCAAGGGAATTGAGTCCTCTAAAAACAAACCTTCCGAAATACCCTTCACAATTGTCCTATCCGCACATACCTAGTTCACCTGAAGAGGGGCTAATTGCACCCTATAACAGGTTTCCCACGATAAAAATTTAAATTACTATAGTGAACAACAATAAAATATTATATATTATCAGTAAAATAATTATTTTTTCACGTTTTACTTTACTTCCCGCATACATCGCTTGTCATTAGTTAAGTACCAAAGAATACAAACGTTGTCTACTGTCGACGCCAAACTATATTTGCTATATTTGTATTCATTGTCACTCGTAAGCATATTAAACATTTCGTAACAATAAATAATAAGGATATATTTAAGAGCAACTTAAAGAGCAACTTCCCTGTAGTAATTTCGTGCCTGATACCTAAGTTATATATCAAGTTCTTTGTAAAAAAACAAAAAACAAACAATATTGTCTTAGATTAAATCAATCAAATGTATCAATCATGCTTAACATAGATCATTTGGAAAATTGAAATTTATAATACCTCTTCAAACAGAGATTAAAAACAAGCATAATTTTTGTTCTGTTATAATTATTAGAGAATTTCATTATGTGACATATTAATCAGATATTTTAAGATCCCAGGAGGAATTAAGAGGACTCTTGTTCAAGAATGAGATACCATCTACTTATTGATAGTATGTGGTACGGTGCTATAGGCTTGATAATAAAATCTTCAATCGATTGTCACAAATGCAGGGTATTAACGGACTATCATACGATTCATGTCAAAATGTCTATCAATACGATTAGCGGACGTGTTTAAACTCCCACTAGATGTAATTCAGTTAATTGTTACTTTATCGAACAGCCACTGTTAGAATTCAGCTCAATTTACAAATCCATGCAACATTAAACGTACGTAATGAACGAATTTTCTACCAGCGTTTTCAAATAAAACGTACAGTTATCTAGAGCATGTTCGAAATTTTATCGCTTGATTTACGGCAAGTTAGCATTAGAGCTGGAAGTACAAATAATATATTTTGCGAAATAGCTTATTCTCGGAAATAAATAATGATTGATAGCCATGGATATAAACTTTTGCGAGTTGGGAAGTAAAACGCGTACCTTTGGGTGTAAATCAACATAGAGACGATAAATGTGTGTTAAATGATGACATAAAACGTCAGTTCCATATCTATCAGGCGTAACCCAGAAATGAAACACTTCAATGCCATTATTTAAACACCACTAAACACTTATTGTGCACCATACTTCATACACGAAATTCAGATGACTGAGCATGATAATTGCAGTTTGCACTTGTTTTCAAAGAACACAATCGTCTCGAATAGCCTTGGTGCATTAATATGAGACGTTAAGCAATACAAATCAATCAATCAAAGAACACAATAAAATATAACCTAAATAAGAAAAAGCATACTATTACAAAACAGATACAAAAACATAATTTGTTCGACCCGGCACCTCCACCAAAAACGTACAAATCCGTTTTTGCTATCATTGTTGTTGTCATCATTGTATCAAAAATGAAAATATATAACATAAAACTTAAATTATTAAAATATAACAATGACATCAAAAGTTTCAACGACAAAACGAGTGCGACCCGGCACCTCCACCAAAAACATACAAACTCTTTTTCTGCTACCATTGTTGTTGTTGTCATTGTACAAAAAATAAAAATTTTTAGCATATAGCTTAAATAATTAAAATACAACAATGATATAAAAAGTTTCAACAACAAAAACGAGCTAGACCCGGCACCTCCACCAAATTTAATTAAAAAGTACAAACTCATGTTCCCCTAAGTATTTTTTTAGCTTCAGAGCTGATTTTTTAAAATTGAAATTGGTGTCTTCAATTGTAACTATTTTGTTGTTTGTTGTTTTGTTGTTTGTGTACAAGATACCAAACATTATGAGATTTGTAGCATAGCTTACATGCATGCTTTATTTCGTAATGATTGCCACCTACCTGGTTCAATCGAGGCCATAAGACAAATATTAGAGATTTTAAAACATTTTTCTAAGTCAAGAGTAAAATTCTGAGATTAATTCAAATACAAATTTCCCGTGGGTATAACACCCATCTTTTCTCCCACTCTTTACTTACTTATTTTCCTGAGTTGGGTAAATTATTATTAAATATAATCCAGAAGAGTCGTACATCGATTTTGTTCATCTGGACTCGCAACCAAACTTTGAATATTTATATGATTTAGTCATGTTTTCGCGTTATGGATTGGGTTCGCTAATCCATAGTTTATTCTATTGTTATATTTCTTTCTTTGCTTGAGTGTTTGTCTGTGTTCACGTTTTTCTTTGTGTGTAAAGTATGTACGTTGTATTCTTCTTGCTGGTTCACGTCATCTTACGTTCTTTACAGACTAACTTATTCAGAAAACACAAAACCTTACTTTCCCCAGAAAATATATAACCATGATTTTTGCATTAAGAGCTACCGAATGTATATTTGTAATAAATATTTTATTTGAAATGACTGAACCCACATACGAAATGGTTGCGGGAAGACGATGATTTCATTGTGAAGTGGCTCGAATACACGACAAAGTGGCCAAGGGTACTCGAAAGTAAGCGAGTATATCATCTAGCCAGGTTTCCCCGTTCATAAGTTTTCCGTCTTCTTGCAGCAATGTTATTTTCATTAGTTATGTTTCAAGAGCAAATATAAACAATTGCCCCTTTGAAGTTTTAAGAGAAACGTTATTTTGAAGCAATCATCTTATGCTTGAGACTAACTCTTGACTATGTGTATAAATTATTATAAAAACGCCATACAGGGTGGCTCAAAATCTGCACATTCCTGCAGTGAAACTTAGTTTGACGTGCGTTCAAAGATGACTTGAAATCTCGATACACACACCATTGTTTTAACAATAGCTTAACAAGTGAGTTCTTAATCAATGAATAAGGTTATTATTTTCTGGTTATTGGATTTCTCATTCCTGTTTGTGTCTTTCACTACTATTTTTATTAGTTGTATACATTTATTTGTTTTGGCTGTTGTGTATGTGTTATTCATTACAAACTTGTTAACTGAACGAAAGACCAACAATCAAGTTTGAAATAAAATAGTCCAAAAAGAAAAATCGAGAGCAATGAAGATCTTTTGTAGTGCGGAAAAATTTAACGTACAGGTTAAATTACAGTCGTATGCCAATATTAATGGTGATCCCTTCAAAATTATTGATCCTAGAAAAAGCAGAATTAAATTTAATTAAACTGGAAATTTAGATATTTTTGTTAAGATACAACTGTTTTTTTCCTGCGTCGGGAGAGCATTTTCTTATTGTGATCTAGTAACTGCAATTTTATCTAACATGGATGAATCTTAAAGTACGTAAATATAAATGCAGCCTTATTCCCTGCATGTCCATTGGTCATGTAAAACCTATTAACTTAGCTGTAACCTTTGTCTGAACAGCCAACACGTGAAAAATTCTATTTTATGCTTTCTACTGGCGCAGAAATATACAGAAAATATTCCTATTTACCAGCATTCATTCTTTATATAACTCATTTTCTACAGGCTCCGTGGACATCACACAGGTAATCCTTACTATACCTATGCAGCCTTTCATTAATTTTTGTATATTTTAATTAATTTTTCATTTCATTTCCTTTTTTTGCGTGTCGCCTTTTGTATTGTGGCTAATTTCGTTGCTGAAGCATCTTTTCAAAATTGTCCCCCGTTTTCTGAGGGAACAGTACACAATTCAATTATTGTTATTTTTCATAGCTTATCCCTGAGCTACCAATAATTATATGATTCCTCGATCGGGACTGCAAGTTTGTCAATCTAGAGAGGTACACGGTTGAAATTATTATTATTCCATGAGTATACGTTGAATATTGTAAAGGGTGTGTTACGCACCACTTCAAACAGTCACAGCATGGGATTCGTTTGATTGTCCACTAATAACAATGCCATTGGCTGGCCATTGTTCAATCTGTGGTTACACTAGGGAGTCTGGCTGTCATATGACTTGCAACATTAGAATATAACGGGAGTGATCATTACCGATTATTAGTGATTATAGTGATTACCTTTATAAAGTGATTAAAACCGTTGTTATTAATCATAACATATCCAGGAGATACCAATTATATGAATCCACGTGACTGCAAATTGTCAAGTTGGAGAGGTACAGCCGTGGACATAACTAGGAAAACGCTTTAGTCCCGCCGCGTTGATAAATGAGCGTTTTTGTAAGTTTTTAGTTTTTGTAGGACCACTTTGTCTTTGCAAGTGCTTTTTGAATGCATTGTAGGTGATTGTTGTCAAGTTTCTATTGTTACTTGTTAATTGTTATTATAAACCTAAAAAAACTCATATTAAAACCTTTATTTCTATGGATTCTGGCTAACTTTTTCAACTTTTTCTTTCAAAAAGCAATACATCACCATTACCTTAATGTCCATGTGAAATATGAACGTTGTAGCCCCACCCGTTTGGTCAGAATCGGCCCAAATGTCACGAAAATATCGCACTAAAAATAATAATAAATCGTGAAAGTACGATATTCATAAGAAATATTTCTTCGATTGTACCCAAAAACGTGCCAGGTCTAAGTTTAAAGATTTCAAAGGTCTCCAGGAAATTTCATCGCAATTGGAGTATCTGTTTAGCCGGAATCGTGTAAACAAACACACAAAAATACAAACAGAAAAAACAAGAAAAACGAAAAAAAATCGTAAAATTGCGATTTTCATAAGAAATAATTTTTTGATTGCGCTAAAAAAGGTGGCAGTTCTAAGTTTAAAGATTTTAAAAGTCTCCAGAAAATTTCATCGCAATTGGAGTATCGGTTTAGCCGGAATCGTGTTAACAAACACACAAAAATACAAACAAAAATAAGTAAGAAAAACGAAAAAAATCGTAAAATTGCGATTTTCAAGAGAAATAATTTTTTGATCAATTTTTCGTACGGTGCAGTTCTAAGTTCAGAGATTTCGAAGGTCTCCATAAAATTTCATCGCAATCGGAGAATCGGTTTAGCCAAAATCGTGAGGACAAACACACAAACATACAAAAAAAAGAAAAAAAAACATTCCGGATTTTTTTCTCCAGTGTAGTGAAATGGAATCTTCGCTACGCTCATCCAATTAAATTAAGAGGTCTGGAAGATACCTCTTTAGCCTACATACCGTGGTCAACTCTCTGTGCACGTGATTTGTATCACCTTGTGAACTGCATTTTCGATCTATGGAAGCCCCCTAGACTATTTGAAGTTATTGAATATTATTAAGGGGGCTTTGAAAGACTCTTGGTCAACAAAAAAGTCAGTATCTAGAAGGCAGATTGAAGAAAAATACAATTAAATAAAAACAAACAAACATCTGAAAACAAACTGTGGTTAGCAACCACCTGGTTGACAGCTTAGATAGAATTAATTGAAATAAATTAAAAACTAACTCACAGGTAAGAACTAAGGCCTAGTCTTAATGCTATGCCTATGTCTAGGTATCGACATCTAATGCTCTCTTTACGTTCCATAATATCTAGGCTTGATAGTTCCTCTCGTGAAAAGTGAATTTTCATTTGGCGTTAGCATCCTAGTTTTTTGTTTAAGTCGATCGTTGCAGTTCACAGGGTTATACAAATCGAGTGCACAGAGAGTTGACCACGCGATGTCGACGAAAGAGGGAACCTTCCAAACCTCTTGATTTAATTATGTCCACAGCTGTACACGATTGAAATTATTATTATTCCGCTAGTATGCGTTGCATATTGGAATTTTGTGTGGTTGATGCACCACTTCAAACACTCACAGCATGGAGTTCGTTTGATAGGTCACAGATAACAATGACATTCCCTGGGCATTGTTCAAGCTGCGTTTGCAAAGGAGAGTCTCGCATGCCGGATGGACGTCTGGCTGCAATTTCACGCGAAACATTCTAATATGACTATTGATTATTACCGACGAGGCAGCTGCCGTATGCGTTTCGTTTTTATTGGTTTTTGCCACGATAAAAACTCAACAGAGATGTCGATGAAATACCAAGGGAGAGGGAAGATTAAAATGACGGCTCCTCTGTTTGGTTAAATAGGCAACCGTTTATTAGGGAGCAAAGCACCCCTCACTTTTATTTCCGTTTGTCTATGCGTGTATTACGTCTCATGATCACAATCGAACAAGACCTCCGATTGACACGCATTTTTTGGTTGCCATTGCCCAAGGATGTAGGCGTGCAACCAATGCTGAATTATCACTTTTAGGTGCACTATCGTAACATACACTATGTCTGTTGACTCCTATCTCTAGCTACATTGATTATACTTAGCCTGTTGACATCTATTTATTATATATACACACATCTGTTTTTCTATGACAGTTTCTATTTTCGAACAAAAAGCATAGACAGTTGTCTTGAATATAACTGGATACAAGTGAATAAGATTTATTTTTGAACGTTCCACTACTCCCATAGCAATACGGCAAAAATATGAGAATTTAATTTCAGAAATTATTGTTCGAGAATAAAATGTAAACCATGCATATTCAAATATGATATAGCGTTACATCGTATCAAAATAACAGATTGATTTTTCGATTTTCACCATAATGTCCCCTTAAGAGGAACTTAACTAGGAATAAAACAGATGCAAATATATGTTACTAACGCGTGTGTTTATAATTACACAGCTCTGCCCACACTGTTGGATTCTTCAAAACCACTTGAAAATAATCGTGACGTTATAAAAATTAAAATGTATTAAAGATACATTATAAAAATGGCTCGTTGGTCTTGTGGCTATCGTATCTGTTTCCAATGCAGAAGGTCCAGGGTTCGATTCCCGTTAAAGTCAGAAAATTTTTAACTTCTGATTTGGACTTAAGTCCATCAGTTCTTGTCTTAGGAGTTTGTAAACGGTGACTTTGGAGCCGTCCTAGCAACAAAGCACATAATAAATTCAGAGTTGTTCTGATTCGGCCTTGTTGATTCTGGCGTTGATTCGCGGGTGTTCGCACTGTCCATATCACTGATTGCTATATTTCCTATTAAAAATATCGATCTTTGGTTGGTTATCGCTCACTCGTCGATTGCGTCGGGGCCTACAGGGTTGGATTGGTCGCTTTGATTTACTGTCCCCCACTGAAAATCAGTTATATAACTGAGTGGGTAGACTCTAAATACAATTTATTTATTATTATTTATTTATATTATGTATCGTGAATCTACCGAACGAAGTGTTAATCTTAATGAGAATATGGTAAGATGTTAAAAACAAAAACACATTTATGTGGCTAGTTTTGTACAACATGGGCCTGTACCCCCTCACCACATGCCACGTTGGTCAGAGTGGTGCATAATGACCTGATATTAAATTTGCCTTTCGATCAAATCAAGTAAAAAACCAACAAAAATAACTTTTAAGCAAAGTCAGTCAGTCAGTATAACCCTAAAGCGATTCAAGTATATCGCATACCCTTAACTATTTTGACCAAAACACTTAGGCCCACTTATGTTTTTCAAAAATCATTATGGATTTAATTTTGTTATGTCCTGTGATGGACGGAGTAACGCTTGATAACTTAAACTGTACTTTGTCTAATTGATTGAAAGCTAATTATGTTTTGCTTGAAACAAGAAAATTGCATATATTGCTTCCCCGTTGTGGATATTACTTGAGCTTAGAGTGTGCATTCCTCTATGATCATTATCACAGTTCTGTGGATGAGATGCCTTTGAACAGCAGTCGGAGAGCTTTGAACTAGATACGTTGTGCTGATTGATTTTACTGGAATAATTTAACAACATCCGAGAAACGTCTATTGTGACAGATAATATTATATTTCAGCCACCGGCGAAGTTTGTTGCAAAGATTTCTGTAGAGAGTAGACAGATGGTGAATGCTGAGACTGAGTCTTATGGTATACCCCTTGGGTGTTTGCTGCCAACTACCCACACTCGCTACACAAAGTCAGTCAGATACAAAGGCAAGATGTATCTGGCAAGTTTCCTTACGAACTAATATTATGAATGAATATTGAAGGATGGTAAGCAGTTGACCTGATTAGCGCAACTTTAGGTGAATAATGCAGGTTATAATAATATAATAGGTGAATAATGAAGGTTATAATAATATAATAACCGTATAATCACAAATATATTTATATATATAAGTTCGCATTAAGACACGGTAAACCAAAGAAAAAATATGCTTTCACAGAATATGTTTCTAATTTGAATCATTTCCTTCTATATAGAAACTTCAGATACCTCTAAACGATTCTGTCAGTGTTGACTCAGGCGCTAAGCGCGAGCCTCTGATTCGGGAAGTCCCGAGTTCCACCTGACCGGCTATCCCGACTGAAGTTTTTCCGAGGTTTTACTCACCACTCGTTAAAGCGATTGCAAGGGATTGATTCCTCTTTAACAGCCCTAGGATATCCCTTCACAAATGTCCGAACTCCTAAATACGTCACCTGAAGAGAGGCATGCATTACACCCTGGGCAGGTTTTTCACGAGAAAAAATATACCAGGAAATGATGATACAGAATAATATGTAACTGTGCCATTAACTTGTACATTTTAACGAATATATAAAAATATAGTCAATTTGAGGAAAATGCCTCGTTGGTCAAAACAAACCAATGCAGTAAACATTTTAAAATATGTATTGTACACTACTTGAGCTTTAATAAAGTGTAAGTATAAATATTAATCAATTTTTTTTTCGTGGGAAACCTGACCAGGGTGCAATACATGCCCATCTCCTCTTCAGGTGTCTAACTCTAGGTATATTGGAGGTAGAGGACAATTGTGAAGGAAATGTCCGAGGGCTGTTTAAGAGGACTCTATCCCTTCCATTCGCATTAACGACAGATGAAAACCTCGGAAAAAACTTCGGTAGGGATTGCCGGTCTCGACTAGATTTAAGCCCGGGGTCGCTTGAGTCAGAGTCGCGCGTTAAGGTTGATCTATCGGCCTTATTAATTAAAAAACAATATTAACAAAACAACGAGCTTGGTTTATTAATTATGATCATCTGAAATTGCCAAAAATATTTTTATTCATTTAACGATTGAGCGGTACGCCAAATATTGAAAATTATAGTGAAATGTATGGCGTATACCGCGGATATATTTCTGTTCATAATTTTTTTGTTGAAGGCTTGTAACACGTACTCTTTCCTACAAACTGACATGCTACTGACATCGTACAGTGCAAGATATTAATGAGAACATTTTCCAAGTATGTCAGTTAGTAGACAGGAGTATGTCTTAAAAATAGAAACAAAAATGAGCCTTCCAACTCAAAAATTATGAGCAGGAATATGTTCGAGGTATACGTAATAAATTTCACTATAATTTTATATATTAGGCGTACACCGCTCAACTTAAAAATAAAAATAAATTGTTAGTTTGATGATGATGATAATGAATGATGAATGATGAATGAATGATGATAATTCATAAACTATGTTCTGTTATTTTGTTAAACTAATATTTTGGAAAATGTTAATTAGGCTGATCGATCAACCTTAAACCCTCTAGACATCATTATCGGAAAGTATTAATATAATATATTTCAAGAAGTGTAGCGGCTTACGTAATGTGAGAGCAGCCCAACTGAGACGGCTTGCCTTGAGTGAGGGCTTTATTCGAAAGAGAATATTAATTAAACGGGGATTAAAACAGAAGGAAGTTGCCTTTGGTCAGGGTTTCTCTGAAAACTTACTTGATGGGATCAGTCAGATGGCATTATCAAGAGCGCCCATAGATTGTTGGATGGGTCAAGCTTTAAGCTGCCTTGTTCAAAGTACTGTGTAGGCTAAAATCAATGTTCATTATTCCAAAAGTAGAACAATCCATTGAAATGCATTTCGTAGAGAATAATACAAACTCGAAACAAAAGCGTAGGAGCTTTCACAAGTGAGAGAAATCAAGCGTGGGCCGTATAACTCGTTGTTGCACAAAGTTTTTGTGTCAAGCACTACGAGTTTTAGTGTCTGTCTCGCGCGCAAAACAGTGCTATGGTACATCCTCATCGCATCTTCAGGCAATTGTGGGTCGACTACTTGACAGACTTTGCAAAAGCAAATGATGCAAATTATTTACGTTGCTATTTAATATTTCAATGCATGCAAAGAGGTGAAAAACATTGAGTAAGAAAGCTAACATGAAAGAAATCGAGAAACGTGAAGGATGACGAGAATGCGATGCAGTTCCTCTGCTAACATTTTATTTCAAGAAAACTTTTATATCATGCCACTTATTGTACCATTTGATCGGGAAAACGTTGCGTTATATTATATGAATGGAAGGAAATATGTCAGGCACTAGCTGCGAAATAGAAAATGTCTATAACTCTTTGGACTGTGCAGTACAGACGAGAATATGCTTCCCAATGCGCAATAGCCTTAACTGTACCCAGACTATTCACAATTAATAAACTGAACCAACCCTCTAAAATATTACAACTAACTAAGAGGATTATAAGAATTAATACATTTTAATTAGGGAGCGAAGCTCTTCTATATAAGCATCACTATTCTGTTCGTCCGCCCGTCTGTGCGTGTGTCGCGTTTCACGATAAAAACATGGCATGTTTACTTAATGTTGACATTTCCCTTTAACAAGGATGATACAAAATGGTTATGTTGACCATTGGGGTCAAAGGTGCGTGGTTATCATTTAAAAAGTAGCATTTTTGCACTCGGCACCTCCACCAAATATTTCAATGCACGATAAGTTTTTCATTTGTGTGTTATTCTTGGAGAATTTGTTGGTTGTTGCTTGGCTCCCTATTTTGGACACTCACGTTAAAGTAAAATAAATTGAAAAGTCTTAAAATTAATAACGCAAGAAAATGCTTTATAAACGAGAACATACAATTACAATTATATCCTATTATTTCTGCGGTGGTTTTTACATGTAAAAACTCAGCTAATAAGCAGAGAGTAAAATCCCCTCGAGCTGATTTTCAGACTACACATCTGAGATTTATTGTTACAGCATTAATAAGGTGCACTCAGGTTTAACTAAGGTTCAACTATAACGTACATTTATAAGGAAAAGGATCAAATTTGAAGTGTGTCTGAATAATTGAACAAAAACAAATTTTAATCTACAAAACCAAACCGTATAGTGCTTATTGTCTGAGTTCGCAACTCTAAAATGAATTGTTCGCAATCGTAAAATAGTTAAATTGTTAGTAAAAACATTGAACTCAAACAATACAAACTTCCGATTAAACAAAGCGAACATTATAAAGTAGCACATCTTTGTAAGTCGTCAAGTTTGTCTATCATTTTAATTTTGACAAGGCTAAAACAATGAAATTGTAGGATTTAGGTGTTCGAATTGAGTAAATTTCCCTTGGCAGCCCTGGAAGTGACATTGAGTCTATATAGAATATAGAATTAGAATAATATTGCATAACATATAAAACCTACATAATCTTGTAACCTTAATTCACATAAAACTATTCTGTAAGTTTTAAATATATACAATCTGTCGTTTTCTTCAATTTGCATCTACACACATACCTACATTTTTATTTCGAAATTTATTTTATAAATGTCATAAATTTTATGACCTGTATCGTAACTTTATGCCTTCTGCACTATACAATAGTCACTTAATTTACTTTACTTGAGTCTAGCTTAAGTTAACTAGTAGAACAATACGTATTTTTAGAAGTTTTCTTATTATTATTGCACTTGTAGGACTACGGTCCCGTTGACAATAAAGATCAAATTATTATTATTAAAATTATTATTAATCAACAGATTATAGAGAAAGAACACGAAAATACAATCTTATCCAGGATTTCAATTTCTACGTGGAGTTGTCGAGTAACCAAAATAAATCCCTTTAAGGAAGGCTAGCCAAGCCAAGGGTCACGAAAAACATTCAGTATTGTCCTAGTTGAAGGGAGATGTGAACAAAAGGCGCATTTCAATCAGAGGTATTGTTCTGTTTTTATCGTACGTCGTGATACACGTACATACGTATGTACAAAAAACGATATTTGCTCCCCTTTTCCCGTAATTCCATGTTTACATCATCTTAGGGCTGAAATCACAATAAAATACTAGATTCAGCCAAAACGTCAACATCCTAATAGCTAACTAAACGATTTAAAGCAATTGTCACCGCGGAAACGATCTTTGACGACTGCTAATCACATTTACCTCATACCGTCTACCAAAGGTATTTTACGTGACAGACAAAAAACAAACAAACAAAGAATCTATACTTTTTCTCTTCCAGACACTAGGAAATATGCCGGTAATGGAAGAATAATGTCGCGTCTATGAGATCACAGAATCGTGTTTTGTCTTCCACGTCACCCGGTAAACTTTACCCAGCTAACACAATTACGACAAAACCTATCAACCCGTAACGAGCTTGGTAACTACATTATCGAATTATACCAGCTCAAGTAACTTTGAACGTTGCTGATGCTGTTAACTGATATTCAAACATAAAAGCGTCAGACTTAAAGTCAACGACTTCGGTAGCAGAATTGTCATAAGAATGATGTAACAGATTTCCAGAAGTCACATCATCTCTAAAACTTTCCATGGAAATATTATGTATAGGTATTCTCAATTCTAAGAAACTCAAGGGAAAAAAAATTGTAGTCGTTGAAATTCTTCCTTTGATATTATTGTTCGCAAAGAGTTTTGTACGAACTATTCAAATAAAAATATCTTTCAAAACTCTGATATGAAGTCTTTGTGTAGTACGTCAACATTAAATGCAGTACTTTACTTGAAAAGAAAATGCTTGATTTTAGAATTTAGTTTCCTTTTAGAATTTAGCTAACTTTTATGTACCGTATTATAATAAAATAGTTAGTACAATCTTAATTCATCAATATAGGAACCATCTGACTTCTATATTCCCACACAAATCATACACTTAACTTTAAGAAATGAATTTATAATATGAGGACTCTATAACGTTAACAAGCACGGGTACGGAAAAAATAAATAAAATAAAAAATAAGTGCTAAGTGAAGCTTACTATTATACAACGACTACCTACAAAGTTTAGTCCTCTGTGTTGGTGGAGCAGCCTAGTTTATATAAATTCCCCGTTTAGGTGGGGCTAGCCCCGCCACCTGACCCCAAGGTCACATAAAACATTATGTACAATCACTTTTGAAGGACAATGTTGATAAATAACCACGAGGAACATGTTCGGTTTTGATCGTGAAACTTGAGAAGCTACACACGCACACCACACAGAAAGACGGACACAACTGATGCATATTGAGTAGCTTCGCTCACTATTACTGATAGAGGTAGCTCAGAGTTTGAACGCGTCTTTCGTACTGGGCAGGTTTTCGATTCAATCTGACCTCTGGCAATTTATACAGAAGATTTTCTTAAGAGATTCTCTTAATTATCGTAACATCCCTTTACGGGTTTAATCGTTCCTGCTTCTTGCAACTTTAACAAGCAGTAGAACAGGAAACATTTACTATACAAGACAACTAGAAGTCCATCACCGTTAGACTGACCGATTAGATTCCCTCCATTCTGTGATCTGTGCTTTGTTTCGTATTTATACACGCTGTGCTGTTACTCTCTTGTAAGTGATACGAATTATTTATTATTTTATTTAAAGCGCTTACTTGTCTACAACTCCTACGTAATTTCCTGATACGCCGACGACATCGAGATCGATGGCTGAACCTCTGCTTGTTCAAACTTGACAACGGAGATTCGATAGGTAAGAGGCTTACACTTGTTAGTATATTCTGAGAGCAAACTTACCCATGCGTGCATGTCCAATTAAAAATTTAAAAAAATGTTTTACAGAGTTATGTTAGAGTTACGTGTCTATTTGTTATTGCGAATTATGGCAAGTGTTAAGTTATTCCATAATTGTAATTACCAACCTTATGTAATAAATAATAAAGGTAGGTGTCCCTTGAGGTAGTCCACGTTTCCGAGACCCCATTTAGTAGCATGCATAGATAATGCTTCATGCTTAATGGATTCTCTTCTGAGACAGTATTGCGAAGCTTGGAGGGAAACGAGGGATTTGTAATTGCCACGGAGCGTAATCCTTCCTAACGATACTACGGTACAAATATGCTGGAGTGCAGTGTGTCCGAGAAACAATTTAGCGTTGACCTGCAAGAATCTACTTTGCAATCAGTGCAAGCTTGAGATGTTCGATATTAACAGTGCTAAAAGTATAACCCTACTTCTTTTAGATGAACACCTATGTATATGTATGTATGTATTTTAAGTGCATTGTATGTTGTGAATGTATTCACGTTTGCATAGCACATGTTTCTATAAAGTATGGTATAATTGAACAAGGTAGTGAAATTATTAAAGTAGTAATAGTAATTAGTAATAAGGTTTAGTTATAGTGAGTAAGACAGTGAATATAATACCCTAATTTCATATAAATAACGTCATAGCTAAACTTGATTTGTTAATGCTTGTATGAATAGAATAATACTTGTTGCTCGCTTTTCGTTTATGAAAAATACAGTTAGTAAATTGTTAAGTTATCAGAACTCTAAAAAATTGATTTTATACCTACCCTTTTCACAAATTTTCAAACCCAATTTAAAGTATCTTCAATACTATTGAGACAAACATACTAATCATTTCAGTCAAGAATAAAATATTGTCATGCTAATCGTACCCGGCACCTCCACCAAAGACTTAGAATATATTCTATGTGAGGGGGTCTATATTTTACAAACTTGCGACAATAGTCGATCCACATCGACAACTTTGTAAATCCAATAACACGTATGACAACTTATGGAACCCCAAGGCTGACATTTACTTCACTGGCAAGGCTACCGCGATGCGCATAACTCATTCTATTTACTAACTTGCTATATTCGATGTTTCCTTTATGTAACTTTATTATATCATTTGTATTTTGCACAAGAAAAGAATACAAATATAATTTAATTGAAATGAATTCAAAGATGATCGTTTGTGAGAGTAAATAGGTCCTTGGACACTAGTTACTTGGCACGGTCCATCTTCGGGACACTAACTACGTCATTAGACTGTGACTATTTATATTTCGACTATGGTCAAGAAAACCCTTAAAAAATCCACTCAGGTTTATTGAAAGTTTGTCTGGAGTCCCGAATTGTATTGCCTGTAATACACCAGCTACCTCTATCGCAAGCAATATCTTGGTAAATCTGTTACGATGTTTCCTGCATGAGCTGTAGCCTGCTACCTGTCTCGGGAATGTTCAAGACGAGAAGAAGATTGCAGAGTAGAGAGAAGTGAAGTCAACCCACACCGCACACTGTTGGCAAGGCAACCAGAGAATAACGAGGCAAATGAAATAAAACTAGCGAGCTTAGAGACTTCAGATAGAGTTACTAATTCCAAACCGAGTTTAAGAAATTCTTGAAGAAGTTTTAAACTAGAAAATAAAACTCACACAGGGCAATATGAAACTCCTTCAACGTTGATTTAATTGGAAGTTAAATGAGGGGTACTGCCGTTCGAGAGGGTTTGAAGTCGTAATGCACACCTTAAATCCTTAATGCTAAATCCAAACAGTACGAACCACGGACAATCAACGAAGACTTTCTTTAAAAATTGAGTTTGATCTGTAATTGACATAATCTATAGTTTATGCATTACTGCAGGGTCGAGACAATAGCGATTTCGAATCAAATACAAGTTATTTCATTGTTTGTGTGTACTCTTCATCTGTTAATCTACAGTTACCATAAAGAAGTGTAAATTAAATGGAACTCAATCGTTTATAGATATGTCTGTAAAATATAAAACCCAAATATCGAAAAAAAACTTGAAGAAATACTTGGGTTAGGTTAAATGCAGAAATGCAGCAGCTCCGTCGAAGAACTATCATCACACAATTGATGCACAAACATACAGAGATTATATGTTGGAAAAATAAAAATAACCAGGAGGGAAATTTCTTCTCTATTCGTTTTAAAGGTGCCAATTGAAGGACAAAAACAGAAAACTTGCATTCGTTATTTTATTTTTACAAGTTTAAATGTTTAAGGTAAATACGCAAAACACATCACAAACAATTAATAAATCAATCATTATTGTAAATCACAATAATATAAAATTAAAATGTAGAATCACTCAATTGTTCAGAATTAAATGTTAGTCTTTAGATACCATTCATTACAAATTTTATTTTTATAGGAAAGTATATGCAATGAAACACGCTGTATCATAACATTTGTACAGAGATATTGTTCTTGGACCGTGATTTTCAAATTGAACCGGCTTCAATTTTTTCGTTTCGTTGGAGGTTCGTAAGCCGATATAATCTTATATCTCTGTGCTTATATGTTACTGTAACCATGGATACCATTATTTTCGTCAACCATGGTAAAGGTCAACGTCAATTAACTCTAACAGGATATTAGAAATCCAAATATTTTATATATATAACAATTTTAACAGAAAGAGAAATAAAATTCCTTTCGAGTAAGGTTAAGACTATAGATGTTAGGATTTTTCATTGGACCCGGCACCTCCACCAAAATCGTATATGAAATTGTAGCGTGAGCAATATATATTTCAAATTAAAACACACTTGGTAAAATTTATCGTTACAAAATTTGAGGAAACAATTTATACGAATTTAATTTTTTAAGATTAAAAAATAGCACTTACGAACCCACAATTCCTCACAGTGGCTAGAGTTTTAGATTCCCATCGAAATATATAGTTACGTGATAACATTTAAACCCTAATCTAAGAGGTCATAAGTTTTATACCAGCGACAACCCTGACTAAAGGTGTCCTCAACGTATTCATCAATTAGGAGTCGAATCTTGGGGTGATTTCATTCGTTATTACCAAACCCTAGGACATTCCCCTACAAACTATCCTCACACCCTTACCTAATTAGTCAGATACAGAGGGTAAATTAACCCCTCTCTGGTTAGGATTCTGAGGAAAGAGATTTCTTTCTTCAGTAGAAGCTGGTACCACTTTATACAAGTAGACAAACATCATTGAGACTCTTCGAGCGTCCTAGTTATAGCTAAACTGTCACGCCCCTCCAATGTCGCAAGCTAGTATAATTAAGTCAAGTGTAGTCTGTTCCCGTCGACGTAAGACGTCTAAAATTAGCCAAATGCAACCGAGTATGTTTCAAATTACTATTCCAACAACACAGAGAATTGTCAGGAAAAGAATATACAAAATGACTAGACGGACATGCAAAGCTTTTCAAGTCACACCCAGTACAATAAAAACAGTCATAAAGGCATGGTTATATCAAATCATTCTATCATTTTAGTCACACTATTTAAATGTATGTAATTATATTTGCGAAGTTATATTGAATCTAGATTTAAACATAAATTAAAGTTTTATAAAAAATAGTAAGACACGGTTATAAATGGACTAGGAACCAAATACAAATAACTGATAAAGTTATGGGAAACACATTTTGTTTGATTTTCATTCTCAGAAACGCAAATTGGGTTATCTCCTGGAATATCTTATGACTGAGCAAATGTCGCCATTCTCACTAGGTAGAGTTATTTTATTTTTAGATTATTTTATATCGAAGTTGATATTCTTAGTTCTAAGAAAAGTGCGTCTATTAACAGCATACATGAGCCTTGGCTGAAAGCAGTATCGAATTTAAAATTTGTAATGGGATTTCAAATTACGAAACTTTTTTGACGCGCAGGTAAGTGGCTTATGAATATTTTTATCTGTTACTCGCTATGAGAAATTATTAATATTCATAGAGAATTATCTCGTGTATAGATTCAAATGAATATTTTCGAGAGTTCAGTTGGATCTGTGAATTCGTTAACGCCTTTATATAAATAGCATGGGAACATTCCAATTTTAAATAATATATGGATGAAATAGTAGGAGTGGTTTTGCTTGGTGATGTGTATGAATAATATTTACAAAGTAAATACCATAACAATGGCACCGATTTAAAAGTGCTACAAAGCTGTCCTACAGATTTCATTGTCTTGCAAATGTTGTTTTCAAGCAGTAAAAAATATACAATATATTGTACAGGGAATAATGTAAGGAGCATTTTCAAATGGTCGTTTACTATTCCTAAAATTTTTAATTTGCTGTGTTTTAAAATTTAAAAGTTGGCGCTTGAAAGTATAGATACTTGTTCACCTCTTCAAAAACCGAAAGTTAGGGATTTCTTGCAGTTGGAATGGATGAACGCAAATTGATGTAAAATAGCAACTTATTGAAATCGATCCTCAATAAGTGAAAATAGACTTTCTAAGTAATTCTCAATAGCTTCAGCAAAACATTATTTTTAGAAAATTAAGCAATTTGTAGCGTTTAAAAATCACGCACTTGCTGGTCAACATCTATAACGCAAAACTCTATTTTCCCTTATCTCTATCTCTCTATGTTACCCACGATGCAGATCGAAGCTAATAAATTAACAAATTGTCGATCAAGAATACACGAATAGAATCTGCATGCAATGAAATACTTGGTGGAGGTGCCGGGTACGGAAAATGTAACCCTTGACCCCAAGGGTTACCAAATACATTCTGTATCATCCTTGTTGAAGGTCACAAAAAACGTGATAATCGAAGGTCGTGTTCGGTTTTTATCGTGAGACGTGACACACGAACAGCATAGCTGTAGCAATTCATTCCAGCAACAATGCAACGAATGACAACGAGAATGAAATCTTTGGCAAAGTCGTGGAGCAGACAAAGGCATACGCCTCTGAGCAATACACGAGGAAAGTAGCAGGAAATTGCCACGCGTAAACGCTAATACGTTCATTCCTATTATAAAGCGCGCATAAAAGACGATTTCGCCGTCGCCCCTCGTATATCCAGGGACATCTCTGTTCTGCCATCAGCACCTGACGTATTTCCGCGATATTAATATACAGATTCCTATTCACACAAAGGTTTATGTATCTTGGATCTTCTATCTAGAAATGACCGACTGATGGGATTCGCACGGTCGTTGTCCGTCATACAAAGTGAAGCCTCGTACACAAGCTGCTCCCGACCCTTCGTCGACGACAATCTTTCGTAACCTAGCAACACCTCCCGTGACATATTGCGTAACTGTGTCCCCTGGAACGAAGTATAATATACCGCTTTATATTCAGATTTAACCTCCTGTGACAAATGACCAGTTTCACATGGTAAAATCTGGCTTTGGTAGACAATAGCCCGATTAACAAGTGAGTTTTGAGTCATTGACCTTCAATAATGATGACACACAGTGTTTTTTGTAACCTTGAATATTCATATATCCGACACCTCCACCATTATTAAAGCTGGAACAAGAGAGAAAACGCAGTAAGTTTAAATATCTATGAACTCGGCACCCCCAACATTGATGAAGGCTGTTCTTAGATACAAGTTATCACAACTACAAATGATTACGAAAACTACAACGTCTTGGGGAGACACAAATCGAACACCGCCTTGCAGTAAATAAAGGAAATTAAATTATAGATCACCTCAGCATAAACAAGAATTAGCAATTCTACTAATTTCAACAAAATAATAACTTTATTATTAATTGGGGAGTTTTCTGTACGTATCATGCGTGAACAGACTCTAGCTAGAAGAAGGTAGTAGCAGGAGGATGACAAGTCAGTGGTCCTTTAGGCTCCTTGATGCTGTATTGCTTTTATTTTTTCAATTTACTTGAACATAAATGGATCTCATACCCTCATGGGAGGCATGCGGGTGGCTGGCGATGGGGTGGGGGGGCGGGGATAGGGGGTAACTGTCATGTCAGATATACAGCACCTTTGGCAAATATAGCCCCAAGAGAGCATTTGATATAGCACATTTGTTCAGATTGTGATTATTACGTTTAATGTGATAGTTCAGTTTTCTTTTATTGTCGGCGATGAGAATAGAACTCTTCACTCGTCATACAGCTAGATTGATCAGTAGATTTGTGAAATTTCATTTTAGTAATTTAATCTTTATTGATCGTTCGCTAGCCTATCGGTATGGTGTGGCCATAATGATTCAGACTACTTAGGCCTACTTATCAATACAAAGAACATATTTTTTTATTAATAAGATTACAAATTACTCCAATAAAGTAAAAAAATTAATGATGCTGACATTGTTGTAAATATGATTAGCCCTATGGTAATTTATTAATTAATTAATGAGAAATTGGAGTCAGAATTCTTATCGGGATCGTAAATGGTAAAAGAAAGAAACGAAAACGATAGAATACGAAAATCAGAAATTTGAATATGAATAAAATTCGGAGCGTTAAAAGATATCGCAATCGGAATCATGACCATAAATTCAAGTGTAGATGTTGGAATCGGAATCGGAACTGATAAACGAACGACTATATTTCTATTTTTTAGTTTTTTCAAGTACTTACTTACAAGAGTAAACACGTTATTGCAACCATTTCACAAAATGTCCATCGTGTAAATATAATTACTTCTACTCGGTGGTGATATTGAGCAGTCTGTGAATCACAGTGTTTAGGTTCAGGATTCATTGTTGTGTTGTGAGGGACAGGCGATCAATTAAACCGCGGTAGTCATTAGTGTCCGTCAGACCAAGAGGAAAACCTAGCTCTGTGTATTGAATATCCCCTACTCTCGACTCCAGACTAGCAGTTCACTCACGTCGGGGAGAACACGACTCCCGCCGGAAATATAAAGTTCACATTTGAGACAGTTTTACCTCGATTCTTATAAAATTGAGTTGGTGTAGTCGCGATCGATTTGATGTAAAATATCGTCGTTCGTATGATGCAATATAGATACACTGAACCACTTTATTTGAAATCTGTAAGAATTAGCAACAGCATTTTGGTCTACGCTGCCGATAACAACTAACACACAACCAATAATAAATAATGTAATGGTATTTTTGCGATTTTACTTGTGCAATCTTACCTGGAAGAGTCATAACAGGCTATTTGACTAAAAGCTTTTTCGAGCTGATTGCTTTGGTTGACTTATTAAAATATCCCTTGGATATCCTTCCCAAGTATATAACACCCTTTACTTAGCCAATCACAATCAGAGAGAAGAAGGTGTGTGTATATTTTATGTAAAGGATGGAAATATGGAAATAATCTAAAACTTAAATAACGCTAGTTATCCTTGTAAAGTCTTTTTCCATTCAATGCCTTCAAAAAAAGAGATTCGCTATGATAATATACGTGATATTAAGTTATCTAAAGAAAATCACTAAGATTTCTTTTCATCAAAAGAAGACTTTTATTTTATTTGGACGGCAAGAGGATTTTATGTCGGAGATAGGGAAAGCTTGCTGTCGGTGAAACACAGAGTTTCACAATAAACCACAGTTCTGCATCAGGGAGCCAATGCGGTCTGAGTACATTGCTACAATATGAAGAGTGCATGTGCTGGCCTTATAAAAGATTGTAGGGGTTTAAAGTTCATGGTTGTTCGTAACCATAACTTAGCAGAAAACTTAAACTTATGGTGGATGAAAGTTTGAAAACTCAATTAAAACTAAATTTGGAATCAGAGTGACTAGAGTGGAAAACTTTCGAATGTGATTGTAACAAAAAATATGTCAACAGGGATCAAAAGAAACAAAATATATTTCACAAAAAATCAGTTTTTTAGGTGTTCATAATAAACAAGTCAAGCACAGAAAGGCAAAGTTTTAATAAGTATAAGTTTGATCCTGAATAAGACTTGACTGTGAATAGAACTATCCAATATTATTCCATATTACATTCATGCTTTTACTTCGGATGTTTCAAAAGTTCCTTTCCATAACTTTACACAGCATAGTTTTATTTATTTTTATTCGTCGTGGAAAAATGTAATTGCATGAGTTCTCATCGCATCGAGTTGAGGCGAGGTTCCAAATTCTACAGATATAATCATTCTAAAAACCTCTGCTTGCCGGACTAAAAGTTAGGTTATGATAGAGTTTATAAAAGTAATCTCCCAGTTGTCTGAAACAGCAAAGTCTGAGTCTTTTTCATGTGTACACGTACAGCCACGTCGGCTCAAATCGTGGGCTAGGGCCACAAAGAGGATTAACCATTCCGAAGCAGATAAAACGAGAACAATTTTTTTATGGTAGCACATTTGGCATGTTCTACATTGTTCAAATGATTCTGTCCCATTATGTATCCAAGATTATCCAAGGCTACTCGCGGCACGAGATTTCTTCATGATTTAAGTCTTTTAGCAAAATGTTTGCTAGCGTCGACGCCGTTTCTCGCCAAAATACTTTTAACTTCCTTCTTTGTTCAATGTAATTATGACCAGAATAAACAACCATAATAATTGTTTATACCCCGTGCTGAAAGCAGAAAACTCTGAAAATAGTCTTAGGTGGGTTTCTATGGTGAAAAATGCAATGCATTTTCAAAATATCAATAAGACTTTTTCTAATATTTTCATGTTTATTAACAGCATTGTATACAACTGGACGAAGTTTGAAATCTCAATCAGATTAACATGGAAACTCGACGATTCGAGCCGAAATGTGTGTTCGTACTTTTCGAACTACACCTACATATTTCCATCGATCAAGAATTTGTTGTGCATACTCAGAAAGATGATATCAATCCTCGTACATGGCCCCCAACGTTTGATCAAACAAATTTTATATATATCGAAAATAAAATTGACGTTTTTAAGTTTTGAAGACTCGCATTGAAACTTGTGTGAATAAAATAAAAATGGCTATGTAAGTCAGTGTTAGCTATCTGTCAGAGGAAACAACTAGATGGAGATAATGTATATTTTCCCCTAATGTAATCTGAAAAGTACAAAAGTAGTGTATTCTAGACGCCGAGCGTCGGCGCCAAGGCTCCAAAATGTGAAGTTAAATGCTTGTCTGAAGGTCTATAAGTGATGGGAATCGTATGTACAACACAGCTAGCCTGTACAAATCACTATGGCAACCATTTATTTTTATATTTTGCACAAAGGTAACAAAGGCCTTTATGTACGTACGAACGCATGGCAATAAACGGTAAATTGTATGAGCGTTAAATGAAATAATTTTGTGAAGGAATGCTCACCGTTAGCAACACATCTGATTTACCTCGTGTGACCCTCTGCAGGTAACAAACTAACTAACTAGGTTATTATAGGGTTGTAAGCTAGTTGTGAAGGAAATGTATAATGGCGATTTAAGGGGAATCCCTAGACCTTAACATGATTTTTTTTAATGCACTTATGACTGAAAAGTTGGGCAGAAAGAAAGAGATGACTAAATAGATAGATAGATAGATAGATAGATAGATAATCGTCTTTATTTTCCAGGCGGGATTAAGGCCAGCTAAACCTTTTCTTCCATCAAACCTTTAATTTAAATACATTTTCAGATTTCTAATTTGTTAATAACAATTTTGTTACAAACAAATAATACAACAAATACAGAGGGTTCATAAAAAAATGGACGTCGCATACACTCAGAATCAACAAATAATTTCATTCATTGAACAGTGTTTTTTTAAATATTGTTTCTACATACCTGTAAATAAAAACTGATTATAAGGAAATAATTGTTTTCAATACTCTATAGTAACATGCATTGCACGATGATTTGGTACGGGCAGGCAAAAAAAAATTGTGCAACGGATGTTTGTAAAAGTGGAATGTTCAAAATAAATTTTCCATTGAAGTCAATTTCACCCAAAACCTTGTCAGCTGTTATTTAAAATATCGAAGGTTTTGGGAAAATTTCGCTAAATTTGAATTGACGTTCTTTAGATAGCAAAGCAAAGAGGTAAGAACACACCAAAAATGGGAATTTCATTTTAAAAACACATTATAGCACATTTTTTTTAAATATCGAGCCGCAGTCCTTGTGATTAAATGAAGTTGTGGCACTTAAAGCAGCCCCCCCCTCACACAACAATCAAACCCTTACCATCTACAATGAGCAGGTCAAAAACTCGACCCATAGAATGATATGGACCTTTTTATGACATACCGGCGGACAGTCGGACACTTATCGCTTACAAACAAAAAGAAGGTTTGTGGAAGCAGCAAAATGAAGATATATATTTTTTAGAATTGAGGCGCGGCAATTCCTTCCTGACTCATTTATCGACATAGGAGATAGAGTACAATTCTTTATTTATAGCTATTTATTTTGTTGTTGCAATAAATATTTCATATAGAAACACTCTCACCCTGAAATCAGTGGACTATTTCCTCTCATTAACAGTCGAGCTGATTCCGGTGTAAGACGTATTTTTTGATAGACCAGATATGTGATTTTAGAGTATTAATAATTTGAATGTGTCTAGTGTTTCCACTTACAAGCAGACTGCCGACCGACTTTCAATCAGGAAAGCAATCATCATCGCAATATTGGCTTCATTTAACCCATATTCATGATTAAAATTCGCCCGAAAACGCGTATTAAGCCACCTCACTGGGCACTTTTTTTTATCGCCTCGGGTGAAATTGCCTTTGGCGTCTGGGGCTGTGCTCCAGAACCCAGACTGCCCCACCAGCTTCATGGCGAGTTAACCTTGGACTTGGTGAGTCGAATACCTCCCGATTGTTTTTAGGGATTTTTTATTAAGTGAATTGTAGAATTTAATTGACGCGGTAATTTATTATAGATGTTGCTTGTACTACATAAGTAAAACGGTCTTTTTTTTTTTTTTTTAAACAATTACACCCACGGGAGTGTTTCCCGATCAACCAAATCGAGAAATAAAACGGGCTATTATCGACAAATGCGTGGTTAGAGAGAGAGTCGCGCCATCTGTCGTGGAGTAGGCTCACTAGCTACAAGTGCACAGTGAGGGCGGGACAATACGATTGCGTTTATCTTGAAATGCGTTCAGGTGACAATGTCATATTCGGAGTCTGTTCAACGACGGTTGATGTTTTATAAATGAGTTTTATAATAAATATAACTGATGTTCCTAATTTTAAGGAAAGCCCGGATTCAGTATGTGTTGGAAATGGTGGACCCGAGGAACTCTTATCGGCAAACACCCACGCATCGTCTCGGTTTAGTTCTTGCCAGCGTGTTAAGATTTATTTAGGTATAAAAAAACGCTTATTAGTCATGTTTAGGTATGTATTTGGGTATTCTACCAAATATTTTTCAAATTGTTGATCGTGATCGAAATTCTATTTTAATGTACTCATTGCAAGTTCCTAGATTAATTTCTGAATCATTTAGAAAGTCATTTTTGTACAGAGGCGTATCCTTTTGGAATTCAATTTCTAATGATATTAGAAGCCAGTTTACTCAGATAGTAATTGTACAATTAAGATGTAAAATTGAAGCAATGATAATGAATCAAAGAGCAAAGAAGAATTGATTATTACTATTTATTTGTGATTCATTGTATATGTGTTTGTGTAATGTTACTTTCTCGTCATAAGTTCTCATTTATGATTTTGCTATTCTCTTTGTTTGTTCATTATTGCTTTGATTATGATATAATCAATGTATTTTCAACTATATTTTTCTGCCTAGATTGTCTGGTTGCCGCCCACTGGTGGAGCTTGCAACTTGAGTTAGGTGTCCTGTATCATTGCTGTGATCAGTTTTTGACTTGAACAATTTCAAATAATTATATGTCTGATATAATTATATATTGGGGTCAAGATCTTTTGTACTAAATTGTTATCAAGATTTGAACACAAGAATGAAGATTTGCGTTCGGTGTTTTCTTTCGCGAAAGTTTGATTACTCCCTGATTTGCTGTTCCTGATTTTTGGCAAACCTCATATTCGTTTGAGTGGGATCGTCTAATAAATCAGTTTTTTCTTTTCGTTTTTCCTCTTGTAGTTTTGTAATTTGATTTTTTCTTTTTTCCATTTCCTTTCTTTTCTTTTCTTTTCTTTTCTTTTCTTTTCTTTTCTTTTCTTTTCTTTCTTTATTTTCCCTACCCTTTTTTATATTTGATTCATTAATTCATTGTATTTAATATCCTTTTTATTTGTTACCAAAATTGTTGTGTTTAAATTCATTGTTGTAATATTACTATTTCAAATATTTACTTAACTATTGTTCATTGTTGTGTCTGCATCTATGTAATTATATTTATTAATTAGTTGTCCTTCTTTGTAAATCAGTTATTCAACTGAATAGGATAGAAGTTAAAGAAAGAAAGAAAGAAAGAAAGAAAGAAAGAAAGAAAGAAAGAAAGAAAGAAAGAAAGAAAGAAAGAAAGAAAGAAAGAAAGAAAGAAAGAAAGAAAGGAAAGAAAGAAGTAAAGAAAGAAAGAAAATAAAAAATAAAATGTTGGTTTACAATCCAATATTATAAAATATAAGTATTTTACAATCCAATATTAGCCCAATTTAGTTCTGTAACGGAAGGCTATAGGTTTGTTCATTTGTCCTGTACGAGACTGGTTGTGAACAGTTCGGAACACAGCGGAATCGAGGCCTGTAATACAGGAAGTTTGGGATTTAGAATGGATAAAAAGTGAAAATATGTGTTCTGTCCTTCAGAGAAGAACGCCAATCTGCAAAATGGACGTCAGGGAACCACAAGTCTAACGCGGGAAGCGAGTTCAGTGCATTGGAAGAGAATGTCCCCATAAGAATAGCATTGGGCTATTTTTAAAACGCTTGTATCTTTTGAACGAGAAGTATTTAAGAAATATCATTCACAGTACGGTAATCACCATTCTTTTCTTAACACATTTGATGCATTTTATTTATAAAAGTCGCAACAGAATTTGAATAAATGTTGTTGAAACACATGTATGTTTCGCGTTTTGGAGCGATTCAATGAAAAGAGACGCACGGTAGAAAAGAGAGAGAGAACCAACGCATGCGCACGGCCGACTAGCGAGGAGCAGCTTTGCACGTACAGCATCCAAGTGCACGGCGAGCTGGGCTGTCCGACATGTTTGTTTCTTCGATTCAACAGCCAATCACGGAGGACCGGCGCGCGACGCAGATGAAAAATGCAAACATCATCTTGTTAAACTCGAACTCGTTTAAATTCTAAACATGGTATTAATATTCTACTATATGTGATAGTTGAAGAAAAGAATGGATAATGACGTAATGTGAATGATATTTCTTAAATACTTCTCGTTTAAAAGATACAAGCGTTTTAAAATTAGCCCAATGCTATTCTTATGGGGAGATTCTCTTCCAATGCACCGAACTCGCTTCCCGCGTTATACTTGTGGTAGGCGTACAACCAATGGTTTAATTACCATGATAACAAATGAGTGAATCTTCAGTATACATTTCAACCAAATAACTTTCTTGTAACTTTTTTTTTCATCCATGGTAATTCGAAATCCCGCCGTACATTCCACTGTTTTTTTATCCACTCCTCCTTTCCCGTCAGAACTGTTTGAACCTGTTCGGCCTGTTCTAGAACAGGTGTCTGGAGAGAGATAAACACCACATAAACACTTGTTTTTATACAGCTGAACGGCCATTTTAATGTTCGGACAGTTCCAAACAGTTCCGGACGGACAAATAAACAAACCTTATGTTTTCAAAATTTGAATTCGAGATCGAGTTCGACCACAGCTATTCGCTCGTGTAAAGTCGGCGCTCATGGTCTAGCCTTGACGTCACGTCTTCGACGGCCGACGCTCCGCCCCTTAGATATCAGTTGGTGTGCGTCCGTGGTTGCCGAGACATCACTTGCGAGAAACCTCCGCCGGCCGGCCCAGTAGAAGCAGCTGCAATTTAGCAGCACATCACAGCATCAGCGCATCATGGAAGAACTCCCCGCTACAATTGAAGAAGAGATTCCAAGTGCAATTAGCAGCGCATCACAGCATCAATGCATCATTGAAGAACTCCCCGCTACAATTGAAGAAGGGATTCCCAGTGCCGTGAACGTGGTTCCGAACGATGTCCAGCGCTGTAAGAAGCTGTGCCAAACGCTGATGTGCATTTCTGGTAAGTTAATGTTCCTTGAATTATTGCCCATTTCATTTTGCATTTAAGAATAATCAATTTTTCTTTTCGCCAGCATATTAAAACTATTAAACGTTTGAAAACTTATCATAACTGACATTCCCCATTGCACTAGATATTGAAGACGGGATCCCACTTGCCGAGAACGTGGTCCAGCGCTGTAACACGCAGCGCCCGAAGTTAATGGCCATTTTGTGTAAGTAATGTTTATATAGATCTTGCTTAAAACATAGCTTTGTCCAGTTCGTTGAAATATTAACTATTTTCAAGTTGCATGCATGTCAGGACTATACTTTTGTATACTGATTATTATTGACAGTGACATACTAAACATCATACTTTTGTGTAATGAGGCTGTGGATGAACCGGATGTGTGCATGCGCTTTCTATGATCTAAAACTCTGTTCTATCATACTCCTGGGTTCTGGGTATTCAGCTGGAATCTCATGCCGAAGTCAAAATTACGCCGGCGTAATCGCGTAAGACGTAGCCCAGTGTTTCTGGTGATGCAGCGCGGATGTTAAAACGTTATTTCTTATGCAGACATTTTCAAGTCTTCACTAGTCTACAGAATAACATACTCATTATGGGTTACTAGCACGTTTCGTAGATATAGATATTATTTCAAGGGTTTCCCGCCGGTAACGCTGAATGCCGCCGCTAAAAGTGGAAGTGGACGATGTTGTTAAGTAAGTAATCCGAAGCCTGTCTTGCCAACGTGTTATGAGTAGCGGCGGCCAGCGGAGGAGTCAAGTGGCGAGAGGTGTCGAATAGCGCGCATTCCGTTTTGATTGTGAACGTGTGTTGTTACCTCATTGCTTGAATAGTTCCTCGCGAGTTTTTATTTCTATCTACGATACTTTGTTAGCCGATGTGTCGCTCAAGGCGTGTCTGATGCACTTGTAAACAAAAACCTTGCGATTCGAGTTGCATATAGATAGTCACGGTTGATCCGAATTCCGACTGTAAGCATTGAGAGCAAACTTGGGAATCATAAATACTTGTTATGTAACTGCGAAATCAACAAGAATAATATAATATACCATTTTATGGCAAACATGTGTTAAACCAGATACTCGCGGGCAACATGTTTTGAAAACAAGTTTGAAAAACATGTACATTCATTAGATGAAATAAACTATAGTGATAGGCACTGGGCCTTCAAATTCCAACTCGCAACCTTCTCGTGGTTTGGCCCGTGATTAGGGGAGTTCTTCTCCCTGAAACTAATGGCGAGCTCTGGGTCGTCGTCGGGGAACCCCTTCCCTTTGACTACCTCCCCGACGGCGACGACAATGACAACACGGACGGATGATGACACAAGACGGAGACGACCACGACGTGGGGGAACCCCTGCCATCCCCATAAGAATTGTGGCTGGTTCTGACCAGCACAGGCCTGTCCATCCCTTGTCCCCCCGCGTCATCCCTTACGTCCCTCCCTTCGTCTCGATTAGCCAAGTTGCATAAATATGAGACGTTAAGAAATATCCAATCTAATCTAATCTAGGCAAAGAAATCAATATTTTGATACGATATTGATAGGTTGACATGAAAACTAATACAGAGATAGGAATTTTTTGGGGCGTGTCGACGTGAAAGCCTTTGACGGCGTGAATGTTTAAGAAAAACGGATTATTTCTTGAAGTTTTATTTTGCATGTTTAATTGGATGAGCGAAGCGAAGACTTCAATTTCACTGACCCCCCAAAAAATTTAGCTCGTTTTTTTTTTTTTTTTTTTTTGTATTTTTGTCTGTTTGTTCGCTCTCTACCGGGCAAACGCGCGGCATATGCGATCTTGATGAAAATTTGACAGGACCTTCGAAATCTCTGAACTTAGACTTGCCACGTTTTTGGGTACAATCGAAGAAATATTTCTCATGAATATCGTACTTTTACGATTTTTTTCGATTTTTGTGTGCGATATTTTCGTGCCATTTGGGCCAATTCTGACCAAACGGGTGGGGCTACAACGTTCATATTATACATGGACATTAAGGTTATGGTGATGTAGTACCTTTTGAAAGAAAAAGTTGAAAAAGTTGGCCAGAATCCATAGAAAAAAGCTTTTAATATAAGTTTTTTTACGGTAAATAATACCAATTGACAAGAAACAATAGAAACTTGACAACAATCACCTACAATGCGTAGGCAACAAAACAAAGTACTTGCAAAAGTAAAGATATCCCACGCAAACTAAAAACTTTAAAAAGCTCATCCATCAACGCGGCGGGACTTTAGCGTTGTCCTAGTTAATTATGGTGGAGGGGCCGGGTAGGATGAAGTAAATTAGTCTTGATTTTTATGCTTGGTGGAGGTGCCGGTTCTTTAAACGCGAGTGGGAGAACGTGAAAATTAACAAGAATTTTTGGGGATACCTTATCAAACTTTGTCCACACATTTTTAATAGCAGGCCCACTATTTTGGTGAAATTTCATTTTTTGGAAATTTATATTTATTTGCACAAATACTTAAATTTTGATTTCGATATCGAAATTTTCTTGTGATATTGATAATTGAATGATATGTCATAGCCCAGCCCAAAATAAACCGCCTTAACGTCTTACTCCCACACCACATTACCGCCAAATTATGGAATTTTATTAAGTTGATGATACTTCTTTGATTTTTTTTTAAACATTACTAGATGACACTGTATATTTTATAACAGTTAATTAAACAAAGTTATCAGACGTTACCTTTTGACCGCCAGCACTAGTGACTGGAAACATTTATCAGTGCGATAGCCAGAAACAGGTATTTACGGTAAAAACGAATTTTCACCGCTAAAAACCGTTAATTATAAATCATTTTCAACACCAATTCACAGCTTTTGGGTAAAAGAAAAACAAAGAAGAGAATAATTCCGCCACTAATACTTAAAATTTTCTAAAATATAGGGTGAAAGAGAGATATCTAGGGCGAAGGTTGTTCGCCCGCAGCCAAGCGCACGCGACTGCTAAGGCGACGACGAACTCGCGGCCCTGTATACGCCTACCCGATTTGGGGGGTTTTCAGCAATCTGCACACGCCGCCCCGAAAGATTTACAATCTTGAAACTCGTTATATGACCTGATATGTGATCCATGACCTACAAAAAAAATCAGCCTGATCCGATAACCCGTTCTGTGTTAAAAAAGTGCCTCAACATCGTTGTAAACCTTCCGGCTGGCTGGCATGGCTAGCTAGTAGGGTGGGGGGTTCATTCTGGAGGAAAGGAATAAAAGCCTTCAGAGAAAACGGTACATCTTAGAACTATGAAACTTGGATCACACTTAGATGTACCTCAGACGCAGTGCCTTTTGCTTTCAAAACCAAAATCGGGTAACAGGGACCGGAGAAAATAATTTTTTTGGATAATAATCATAACACGTAATTACTAAGGCGTGGTAATTTGTACAAATTTGAAATAAAACATGCTCTTAATCATTATAAATATCTAGCGTCCAAAACACATGGGGCTGATTTTGGGGGGACCGTGGACCCAAAAATGTCAAAAAACAACTCTGAACTTAAAAAATTAATCGTTTAAAAAAAGGGTTACAACTGAAAAGTTTCAAACGTGGAATACACTTTGTGTCGGGAGAGAGAGAGAGAGAGAGAGAGAGAGAGAGAGAGATAGCTGCGCACAACGCAACATAAGTCAGAAATCCGTCACTGAGCGGTGTCCAAGACCAACTTCAAACAAACCGCCAATATCTGACACCGCAACACACTTTTGAAGGAATCGACTCCTAGAATTTTTTTTTAATAATTATTCATCATTCACGCCTTAGTAGGAAACAAAAAGCAAAAAGATGTAATATCTCCCACAAATACAAAAATTTGTAAAAAAAAAAATGCAGCCAAGCTCTCCTTCAAAGGTCTTCGGCTGTGAATGTTGTGAGACATAGAAGTTGAGCCAAGCATTTCATTTTTTCCCCCCTAGTTTCGAATTTAAAAGAAGTAAGATCATTTCGCCTGTTGACGAGCGCCAAGCCAACCATTTTCGTGGTAAAAAAAAGTAAAAATTTTAAACTCAAAATCATTTAAAAAATGCTTGGCCATTGACTTTTTAGAGTTCTCGTAATGAACCAAATTCAATGGCCGAGCAATTTTTTTTATGATTTTGAGTCAAAATTTTTACTTTTTTTACCACGAAAATGGTTGGATTGACGCTCGTCAACAGGCGAAATGATCTTACTTCTTTTCAATGCGAAACTAGGGAGAAAGAATGAAAATGCTTGGCTCAACTTCTATATCTCACAGCATTCACAGTCGAAGACTTTTGACGGAGAGCTTGGCTGTCGTTTTTTTTTTTTTTTTACAAATTTTTGTATTTGTGGGGGTTAAGCTTTCACTTAAATGCAAATTAATTTCACCACCAGTTAACCGCTTTTGGGCAAATCAAAAACAAATTTTTGCTTTTATTTTTACCCCAAATATCTGTCTCTGGCGATAGCAAAGAAATTTTAACGAAAACTTGTTTTTTGTTTGACATGTTGCCCGTGTGTCGCTCGCTTGAGGATACATAAATTATTCAAGATAATCCTTATACAAACAATAATTGAATGAGCGTAGCGAGCGAAGCGAAGATTCCATTTCACTACACTGGAAAAAAATCCGGAATGTTTATTTTTCTTTCCTTTCTTTTTGTATTTTTGTGTCTGTTAACACGATTCCGGCTAAACCGATACTCCAATTGCGATGAAATTTTGTGGAGGCCTTCGAAATCTCTAAACTTAGAACTGCCACGTTTTTGAGTGCAATCAAAAAATAATTTCTCATAAAAATCGCAATTTTACGATTTTATTCGATTTTTAAAAAAAATTTATTCGACTTATAACACCTACATGCTTCATCTGATTGTAATGATTTTTTCACAGAACCTTTATTTTATTAATTAAAAATATTCGTGTGAAATTTTAGCGTAATCGAAAAATTATTTGTCATGGGAATCGCAATTTTACGACTTTTTTTTAATTTAAAATTTCTTCGACGAATAACACCTACATGCTTTATTCGATTGTAATGATTTTGTCACAGAACCTTAATTTTATGAACTTATATATTCGTGTGAAATTTTAGCGTAATCGAAAATTTATTTCTCGTGAAAATCGCAATTTTACCCTTTATTCGTATTTAAAAAATTACGCTCATCCAACAACGCGCCTGAAAAAGCGTTTGCGAAGCTTCCTAGTAATGAGAAAGTTTCGTGGTATTTGGCAAACGGCTACTCCGATCTTGATGACACTTTATGGGAAAGTTTTGAGTCCCTGAAGGTGGATATATGTTATGATTGGATGAGCGTAGCGAGCGAAGCGAAGATTCCATTTCACTACACTGGAGAAAAAAATCAAGAATGTTTTTTTTATGTTTGTATTTTTGTGTGTCTGCATTAACACGTTTCCGGCTAAACCAATACTCCAATAACGATATAATTTTGTGGAGGCCTTCGAAATCTTTGAACTTAGAACTGCCACGTTTTTTAGTGCAATCGAAAAATTATTTCTCATGAAAATCGCAATTTTACATTTTTTTTTCGATTTTTTAAAATATTCTTCGACTTATATCACCTACATGTTTTATCCGATTGTAATGATTTTTTCATTGAACCTTTATTTTATAAATTATTATATTCGTGTGAAATTTGAGCGTAATCGAAAAATTATTTCTCATGAAAATCACAATTTTACGATTTTTTCCATTGTTTAAATTTCTTCGACTTAATAACACCTACATGCTTTATCCGATTGTAAAGATTTTTTCACAAAACCTTAATTTTATAAACAAGGAAGCTTCGCAAAGGCTTTTGCAGGCGCGTTGTTGGATGAGCATTATTTTTTTAAAACAAAAAAAGCGTAAAATTGCGATTTACATGAAAAATAATTTTTCGATTACGCTCAAATTTCGCACGAATATATTAATTCATAAAATTAAGGTTATATGAAAAAATTATTTTAATCAAATAAAGCATGTCGGTGTAATAAGTCGAAGAAATATTAAAAATCGAAAAAAAAATCGTAAAATTGCGACTATCATAAGAAATAATTTTTCAATTGTGCTCAAATTTCACACGCATATATAAATTCATAAAATTAAGGTTCTGTGAAAAAATCATTACAATCGGATAAAGCATGTAGGCCTAGGTGTAAAAGTCGAAGAAATATTAAAAATGAAAATAAATCGTAAAATGCGATTTCCATAGAAATAATTTTTTAATTACACTCAAATTTTACAGGAATATTTGAAAATCATAAAATAAAGGTTCTGTGGAAAAATCATTACTACCGAATAACACATGTAGGTGTTATAAGCCGAAGAATTAAAAAAAAAAATCGAAAAAAAATCGTAAAATTGCGATTTTCACAAGAAATAATTTTTCGATTGCGCTCAAAAACGTGGCAGTTCTAAGTTAAAAGATTTCGAAGTCCTCTACCAAATTTCATCGCAAGTGGAGTGTCGTTTAGCCGGAATCCTGTTAACAGACAGACAAAAATACGAGAAAAAGAAAAAAAAACATTCCGGATTTTTTTCTCCAGTGAAGTGAAATAGAATCTTCGCTTCGCTCATCCAATTAATATATTCGTGTGAAATTTGAGCGCAATCGAAAAATTATTTCTCATGATAATCGCAATTTTCGATTTTTGTCGATTTTTAATTTCTTCGACTTGTAACACCTAATTTTATGAATTTATATATTCATGTGAAATTTGAGCAAAATCAAAAAATTATTTCTCATAAAAATCGCAATTTTACGCTTTATTTTGTTTGTAAAAATTACGCTCATCCAACAAAGCGCCTGAAAATGCGTTTGCGAAGCTTCCTTGCTTTAGAGATATTTGAAGAAATATTTCTCATAGAAATCGTACTTTTACGATTTTCCCCCCAATTTTTATTACGATATTTTCTTGATATTTGGTCCGATTCTGACCAAACGGGTGGAGAAACAACGTTCATATTTTACATTGACATAAATATTATGGTAATGTAGTGCCTTTTGAAAGAAAAAGTTGAAAAAGTTGGTCAAAATTCATAGAAAAAAAGGTTTTTATATAAGCCTTTTACAGGTGTATAATTAATAAGTAATATCAAGTAACTATAGAAACAGTAATGAGATCTCACTTAAAATCGTTAATCATTGGACAGATATATTTTTTTTTAAAAAAAGCTCATCCATCAACGCGACTGGAAAAAGCGTTCGCAAAGCGGCTTAGTTTAATATAATATATATGTAATATATATTCTTTAAATCTTAACCCACAGGTGCAATCTGAGATTATTTATGGTACACTTATTTTAGCCCGCTTCTTCGTCGCACGACTACAGCTCAGTCTCTTTGCACGAGACTTTCACTTGACACCTCTGAAAATTCCAAATTCTATGTCTGTAATGCAATCATCAACACACTTTGAGGATAGGTGTAAAACAACAAATCAAATTGAAAATGTACCAGACCATTTTCAACATTTTCAATATTTTAAGTTTTAACCCCCAAAACCCCCTAAAACTACCCCTAAAACCATCAATGACTAAAACATTCATTTTTTCTATACCCTTTGACATAGAAGTCTCAACTTAATTTAAAAATCTTCTACTGGCTCTGCAGTATGATTAAGTGTATCGCCTTTAAGTTCTTACTTGTATATTTTGATTGGCACTTTATCAAAATAAATATACAATATTTCTTGATTTGTTTAGTCGGGAAACACTCCCGTAGGTGTAATTGATATTATTTACTACAATTCAGAAATTTAAAAAAAAAATCTTAATTGTAGTAAATAATATCAAATATACAATAGTATATGAGAAATAATTTTCATGCAAATTATTTTCCCATGGGAGTAAATAATAATTTTTGTTAAAATATAAAAGATAGATTTGTAGGTACATGTACTATGAAGAACCCACCAAAAAATCAACTCATTCGGACCTATCGTTTAGGAATTTTCGAATTTTCGGGTAAGTAATACGTGGTTTAGAAAAAGCGGAGGTAATGAACAATGAAATAAATTACAATACAATATTATAAGTACAATTTGTATTTAATTAATCAATAAAAATAAACATTTATTTAAAAAATGTATATAAATATAACATATAAAACAAAACAAAATGTTAAACCACTAGGTAGCTTCGCAAACGCTTTTTCAGGCGCGTTGTTGTTGTTAAACGAAAAAAGCGTAAAATAGGATTTTCATGAGAAATTATTTTTAGATCGCGCTCAAATTTCACACCAATTTATTAATTCATGAAATTAAGGTTCTGTGAAAAAATCATTACAATCGAATAAAGCATGTAGGTGTTATAAGTCAAAGAATGTTAAAAAATTTAATAAAATCGTAAAATTGCAATTTTCATAAGAAATAATTTTTCGATAGCGCTCAAATTTCACACGAATGTATTAATTCATAAAATTAAGGTTCTGTGAAAAAATCAATACAATCAGATAAATCATGTAGGTGTTATAAGCCGAAGAAATGTTTTAAAAATCGAAAAAAATATTAAATTTGCGATTTTAATGAGAAATAATTTTTCGATTGCGTTCAAAAACGTGGCCACCACACCAATTGCGATGAAATTTTCTGGAGGCTTTCGAAATCTCTTAACTTAGAACTGACACGTTTTTGAGCGCAATCGAAAAATTATTTCTCAAAAATCGCAATTTTACGATTTTTTCGATTTTTTAAATTTTTTTCGACTAATGACATCTACATGCTTTATCCGATTGTAATGATAATTTAACAGAACCTTTGTTTTATGAATTAATATATTCGTGTGAAATTTTAGCGTAATCGAAAAATTATTTCTCATGAAAATCACAGTTTTACGATTTTTTTTTATCTTCTTCGACTTATAACACCTACATGCTTTATCCGGTTGTATTGATTTTTTCACAGAACTTTAATTTTATGAATTGATATATTCGCGTGGAATTTGAGCAGAATCGAAAAATCATTTCTCATAATAATCGCAATTTTTCGATTTTTTTCGATTTTTTAACTTGTTGTGACTTATAACACTGACATGCTTTATTCGATTGTAATGATTTTTCCACAGAACCTTAATTTTATGGATTAATATATTCGTGTGAAGTTTGAGCGTAATCGAAAACTTATTTCTCATGAAAATCGCAATCGAACGTTTTTTTTCGTTTTTAAAAAATTACGCTCATCCAACAACGCGCCTGAAAAAGCGTTTGCGAAGCTTCCTAGTAGGTTTCAAATCGACTTCCTCTCTCCTACGCATTCACTTTGTCTGCTGAAGAGTAGCGTCCCGAGGTTCATAAGTTTAGTTTGGATGAGCGTAGCGAGCGAAGTGAAGATTCCATTTCACTCCACTGGAGAAAAAAATCCGGAAAGTTTTTTTTGTATTTTTGTCTGTTTGTTAACACGATTTCGGCTAAACAGATACTCCAATTGCGATGAAATTTTCTGGAGGCCTTCGAAATCTCTGATCTTAGAACTGCCACGTTTTTTGTAATCAAAATATTATTTCTCATGAAAATTGCAATTTTACGATTTTTTTACTATTTTTATAAACAATTTTTTCGACTTATAATACCTACATGCTTTATCTGATTGTAATGATTTTTTACAGAACTTTAATTTTACAAAATCATATATTCGTGTGAAAATTTGAGCGCAATCGAAATATTATTTCTCATGAAAATCGCAATTTTACGATTTTTTTCGATTTTTAAACATTATATATCCATATGTATATGTATATTATATGTAGGTACTTTAGACCGGGGATCGAACCCGGGACCTTGGCTTTCTGGGCCATGCTTTTCCAACTGAGCTATGCAGCCACCAATTTAATTCTGTCTAATTCTTGGTCTGTTTATACATTGTTAATAACGTGCAGTAGAGCTGATTGCACTGCCTATTAGACTATACATACGAAATTAACTGGAGAAATACAAACCATCTCTGTAACCCTAGAGTTGGGATATTTGATGTTTAGCCTTGGTTTTATAGTAGGCGACTCTATGACGCTGATATGTAGGTACTTTAGACAGAAACTAAAAAAGTGACTACACCTGGGATCGAACCCGGGACCTTGGCTTTCCGGGCCATGCTCTTACCAACTGAGCTATGCAGCCACCAATCCAAAACCAAAAACCAAGGTCCGGGGTTCGATCCCCGGTGTAGTCACTTTTTTAATTTCTGTCAAAAGTACCTACATATCAGCGTCATGGTCGCCTACTATAAAACCAAGGTTAACATCAAATATCCCAACTCTATTGTTACAGAGATGGTTTGTATTTCTCCAGTTAATTTCGTATGTATAGTCTAATAGGCAGTGCAATCTGCTCTACACACGTTATTAACAATGTATAAACAGACCAAGAATTAGACAGAATTAAATTGATGGCTGCATTGCTCAGTTGGTAAGAGCATGGCCTGGAAAGCCAAGGTCCCGGGTTCGATCCCCGGTGAAGTGACTTTTTTTAATTTCTGTCTAAAGTACCTACATATCAGCGTCATAGTCGTCTACTAAAAGTGGTTTTCGGTTTACGCCACTCCTTGAGTTTAATTGCTACTCAACGTTTCGGAACTCAGATTGGAGTTCCTTTTTCAAGAGATTAAATAACAAACTGAAATTAAAAACAATAACATAACCAAACACACCAACAAAAAGAAAATAACAAAAGCAGGCCAACAAAAATAAATAGAAATAATTTAGAAAGATAACACATTTAATTAAATGGTTCATAAACTCTAAGCACTTAAATGTGTTATTTTTCTAAATTCTTTCTATTTATTTTTGTTGGCCTGCTTTTGTTATTTTTTTTTTGTTGGTGTGTTTGGTTTTGTTATTGTTTTTAATTTCAGTTTGTAATTTAATCTCTTGAAAAAGGAACTCCAATCTGAGTTCCGAAACGTTGAGTAGCAATTAAACTCAAGGAGTGGCATAAACCGAAAAACACTATTATTTCTAAAAATAAGTTAACATAATGTCCAGCCACGAAAGAATTCGTCAACATATATATATGTTTAAACTTGGCTTTATAGTAGGCGACTATGACGCTGTTATGTTAGTACTTTAGACAGAAATTAGACCCCGGTATAGTCACTTTTTGTAATTTCTGTCTAAAGTGCTAATATATTATATATATGTTCTGTTGTAGGCTTTCGTGATTCATGGTTTATGTTATGTTACACTTTACGGAAATAATCACGCTATATTGAATGTTTAAAACGAATATTTACTTAAAACTTCAACGTTTCAGAAGACTAGGCTTCCATTTTCAAGAAGAGTTGGTATAAAATATATATATATATATATATATAAAACACCTACATGCTTTATTGGATTGTAATGATTTTTTCAAAGAACCTTAATTTTATGAATTTATATATTGGTTTAAAATTTGAGCGCAATCGAAAAATTATTTCTCATGAAAATCACAATTTCACGTTTTTTCGTTTTTTAAATTTCGATTTTTTTAGTTTTTAAAAAATGACTTCGACTTAGTAATGATTTTTTCACAGAACAATAGAAAATCCGCATAACACATGGCAGCTCAATGCACCAATTACGCTCATCCAACAACGCGCCCGAAAAAGCGTTTGCGAAGCTTTCTAGTTTATTAGCTAGTTGTTGATTGATCGGTTACTTTATCGGTAGGTAGGTAAGGTGATTGGTCGATTATTTGGATGATTGGTTCGTTAATTTGTTGCTGTTTGGTTATTTGATTGCTTGTAATGTTTAATAATTTGTTGTTTGACGGTTGTTGATTCTTAATATGATGATTGTTTAAATTGTGTTGAATATCTGGCTGATTGGGTGGTTGATAACTAACACTCTAACAACTAATAACCTAGTTTTTTTACCTGAAGAGGGACACACACAGTGGCGTAGGAACCGGGGGTGGAGATGGGGGCAATCCCCTCCCCCTAAGTTCGGCCCGGGGGGGCAAAGGGGGAACTCAATATTTAACTTCAAGTTCATTTTTTTAGTTTTTAAGTCGCAGATAGTAGTTGCTGTAAAAAATCGTTTACCGAGTCCGAGTGCAGAAAGTTTAGTTTTAGTTTTTGAGCTATAAATTTAAGTTTTTTCAAAACTCTCTATTATTGTACATGACATACTTTAATACAAATGAACGTTTAGTTGGGCAAACAAATTGAAATTTAAAAAACAAATCAAGTTTATATCCTTCATAAACAAAACGGTAATCCCTCGAGTTGCCATTTTTCAGTTAAAAAATTACGAAATAATTACTGTAGTATGGAGATTTTTTAGCCTTCGGTGAAAAGGCTTCCGGTGGCTGGGGCTTCGCCCCGAACATCAGCTGCAGCCCACAATATTTGCTAGTGAATTCCCCCCCCCCCCACTCCCCCAACTTTCAAAACGTTCCTACGCGCCTGGACACACAGGATAAAGCTGATGTGAACACTACAGCGGGCATTCCTAAAAAATATATTTTTCATTAATTTTCAGCTCTGGACATTCCCTGCAAACCTACGTTAAC